>OY829527.1:3773887-4252877 GCA_963691665.1 Clepsis dumicolana | reverse complement strand
GAATCATTCGTTGTTAGACTCAGATACGTACGAAATTTTACATTATTGTGATAAGGGTTTGCGGCTATCGGTTTTAGAACAATTGGAAATTATTAGGTACAACAACATGGGGTCTATTATTAATGAACAAGTTAATTTGGTTTCTTCGCCTTTGTTACGACTTGGTTCTAATTTTAATAATGTGTCATAGTAATAATGAGAACATGACTTCTCTTTTTACCGTACTCGGTTAAAAATAACGGGGTACCTGGCGTAGATTAAAAATAAAAATAAAAAGGGTAGTTTGGAATTCATTTCTTAAAAAAGGGTAGTTTAGGACTTACATAAAAGGGTAGTTTGGAATTTATAAAATATTAGTGGGTACGTTGGTTTTGTCATTAACTAAGTTGAGTACATGGTTTACATATGTCAGTAGTGGAAGTGGTGGCATGTTGAGCGGTTGTTGTTGTGCTTCGTAAATGGCCTCGTGGAGAGTGCCGAAACGCGTCAGCGTTTAGTATAGTGGTGGTGGTGATAGTTAGGTCTGTGTGGCATGTGTTGATTCGTGTAGCAGTGGAGGTGGAGGTGTTGCATGGAAACATACATTTGCCGCACAGATATAACTATTTGTCATTAGTGGTCGCGGGTGAGCAAAGTAATTGTTTTTTAGTTCATAAATATGGACCTCCGCAAAGTAACGCCTGATTCAATAAATTATGAAAAAATCTGTCGATTAATAATCACGACCAATATGACACCGTTGTAGAGTCAGGTCATTATTATTTTTAATCTAATGTAATCCTTAAGTGGTTACAACAACGAGAAATTTCGCGTGGAATAAAATAAGATCCCACTCCGCAAAACGAGTCATTATAAACTGACGAAACTCGGGTAAATGCTGCGGGTGGCGTTTAAACTGTTATCGAAAAGTTTCTTTTTTAATACAGTTGCTCAAAAAGTGGTATTTTTTGCAGCTACGTGTAATCATGCGGAAAGTTGGATTTTTCGTTCTAGTGCTTTTTACTTTTCCAAGGCGCCGGCGGCACGGGGTCGCTTTCACCTTCCACCTCCTCCACGACAGGGCAGCTCCCGCCGGTTCACCGCCTTTGGTTTCATTGCAATTTTCTCGCAAATACATATTAAAAAACATCGTTTGGTACTCGTGCGGAAGTGTCATTTTCGCTCGTCCTGAGTCTCAACCCTCGCCTCACGACCGGGCCTAGACACCCCAGGACTCGTTCATAATGACATACTTTGCGCACTTATATCAAAAAGTACTATTTCATAGTGAAATAAACGGATCACTCACGTATGTCAGTCGAGTATAGCTTGACATGTTTCGGACTAATCCGTTCCGGAAAGTACTATTTCGTTCGTTACGAACCGGTGTGACAACCAAAAACGGGCCCCACTATAAGTAACAGTTACCCCGTACGCCAAGAATCCCGACCTTTTTGCCTTTTACCTATTTCTGACCTTTTACGCTCAGGCCAAGCTTAATGACCATTTCGTCGCTTTTTACGAGCTCCGCCATACTGGCCGTTGTTAAAAATTGGGTATCATTTATGCAGGTGTAAGACGCGTTACAATGTCATTGTCTGTCGGATATTCAACCTTGGTAGCCTGGGTTAAGGGGGTTATTTTACCCTGTTGTTTTAGAAAGGTGTACCGGTGGAACAATTTTCATTATGGAATTTCGTATGCGGGTTAAAGTTATGGGTCGCTGGTGCTTTGGGGACATCTTGTGTGGAACGTGATAATAGTGGGAATGTGGGAACGTAAGTATAATAGTGATCTTTTGTTATTGGCTCTTGGGACAGTGATCTAGATGGTAGCATGGTCTAAAACAGTCCGTCTAGAAAATCGTAAGAGCGTAATCCTAGGCGCTTCGTCCAATTTGAATGCGAGAAATAATTGCCTACGTGTCGCCTAAAATTGTTTGTCCTAATGTAACGTTTGGTCGAATGATCGTTTGTCCTAATTTTTATACAACTAAAACTGAAAACGTTATCGAGTAGTAACATCATCATCATCATGTCAGCCGAAAGACGTCCACTGCTGGACATAGGCCTCCCCCAGGGCTCTCCACTCAGACCGGTTTCGTGCTACCCGCATCCACCGCGGTCCCGCAATCCTTACTAGGTCGTCGTTCCATCTTGTTGGAGGCCTACCGACAGCTCGTCTCCCGGTCCGTGGACGCCATTCGAGAACCTTCTGACCCCATCGGCCGTCAGTTCTGCGAGCTATGTGCCCCGCCCACTGCCACTTAAGTTTCGCAATTCTTCGGGCTATGTCGGTAACTTTAGTTCTACTGCTACTAGTATCGAGTAGTAACGTTATTGAGAAATTCGTATGACATTTGGAACGGCGCCCTGTCCTGCCCGCTATCCCGCGGGAACTACACAATTTTCCCGAATAAAAAGTAGCCTATGTTATTCCTCAATATTCAAACATCTTCTTACCAAATTTCATCTAGATTGGTGCGGCGGTTTTTCCGTGAAGTGGTAACAAACAGACTGACAGAGAGACAGAGTTACTTTCGCATTCATAATATTAGTTAGGATTAAACTAACTTACTGGTTAAAATAACTATATTGACTGTGTAATCACACATGATTCAGAACTTTTAATTGAATTTTCGTGTCTTCGCAATGAATTAATCTACTGATGTGTACAAGCGTAGATAGAAGCTACAATTGAATCTTAACTGTGACTGATCAAAAATAATTAAGTACCATCCTGCTCGGTTTAAGACATAGACAAACTATTGAGATAGACAGAGCAAGTGAGTCCATCTACTTCATCTTCGATCTTCATGACGACTGAGTCAGTCAATTGATTCTTCAGCCAAATTATCAATCAGCAGATGACTGGTTGAGCAAATTTTAAATAGGTAGGTACTTAGTTGATTTTGGTACTACTCACTTTTTCTTAAACAGTGTTTGATCAATTTTATTTTATTATTATTATTATTTTAATTAATTTCGGTGCTCTGAAAATGGTCTCGTAGTGAGTTCCGAAACGCGTCAGCGCGTAATAGTAAAAGTTGGGTCTGTGAGGCACGTATTGATTCGTTTGGCAGTGGAGAGGGAGGTGTTGCATGAAAATAAACATTTGTCGTATAATCTTACTAACTGTCTTACACGTGTGATCGCAGTGAGCAAATTAAATGTTTTTAGTTCAAGGTAAATTTAAGTTTATTTCTAAAATTATAAGTTTAGCGTATAAGTTTCAAATACTAAGTTTGGAAGCAAGACGAAACTTATCCTCAGAATATCTCTATACTATTAGCCAAAGTTTCAAACGCTCCTACTGTACCCTAACTTGCGTAATAGCAGCAGTAGTAAATAAAATGTACAAGACAGAGGCACAGTTTCATAAAAATAGAGCACTAGAATATAATAATTATGCTACGCAGGTACTAAATGGTGTGGTGATCAATGTAAGCGTGACTGACAAAGATTGACAACTTCCTATTGAATATCTGTTAGAACCAAGTTTAATAGAAGATGTCTATTATAACAAAAGCAACAAGTCTTGAATTAAGAGTAAAAAATTAATAGCGCCACAGATATAATACGTTTAGATAAATACGAGGTGCGGTCCAATACTTCTTTTTTTTCGCACCTCGTAAGTCATTTTAATCTACAACACAAAACTATTAAAAAGAGCATCAAAATGAATGAGAACATAGAAATGGTTGACATGGTAACATTCTTGGGCTTTAATATTGACAATATCCTAAATTGGAAACACCACGTGGATCATGTATGTACGAAATTGTCCTCTTTTGTCTTTGCTCTAAAAATACTTAGACAATCAGTTTCAATATAACATATCACGGCTATGTTTCATCCGTATTAAGCTATGGATTACTGTTATGGGGCAATTCCGTAGACATGGAGAGCGTTTTTAAATTGCAAAAAAGGTGTCTTCGTGCCTTGGATAATGCATGGTTTCTTGCGAGCTGCAAACCTCTATTTAAAAAATATAAAATACTGCCACTTCCGTGCATGTATATAAAGGAGGCGTGCATTCTTGTTAAGGACAATCCTGACTATTTTGTTAATCGCAGTGACACCAATACAAGACACACACGAACTCAATACAGGAACCTATTGTGCCAGCCTCCTTGCCACTCATCTATTTATAAGAAAAACTGTCATAATATGTGCATAGTCCTGTATAACAGATTGCGTGAAGACATTAAAATTTAAAATAAAGTTCTGTTCAAAAAGAAATTAACAAAATGGCTTCAAGAAAATTGTTATTATAGTATAAGGCAATATTTGACATGATACAATTGACTTGATTAAGGATAGTATAATAATATCCATTTGACATTGTGATTACCATTGACATTAAATTACTAATTCTTAGACATTGTTTAGGCAGTTGCTTTGCCCTTGTCCTTGTCCTTTGCTTTGGCTTTCTTCAATAATGCAGCTTTTGTTAAAAGTTCAAGCGTTGTAATGTTAGAAATTTTTCAGTAAATTTTGAATTAAAAACGAATATACGTAATGCAAGCCCAGTTAAAAAGGTCCAATCATGTAGTAATGACAGTAAAGCGAATTGACGGTTGCTTGATATTTTGCGAGTCGATCGGCGCGCTCCCTTGTGGCGGATCCGTGCATCTTGTTGAAAGCGGCGGCGATTGCTGTAGTGATCCGATAGAGGGCGCTAGCAGGCGCGTTCCCGAACAGACATTATGTAAATAGGACTTTAAATGTTTGTACACACGCATGCAGGTTGAATACGCATGGAATATTAGACAATAAGAACCTTTGTAACCGTATTCTGACAAATAAATTGATTTGATTTGATTTGATTTGAACGATTTTCCTTCCAGAACCAATATCGCCGCTTTTTCCCCTCCACTTGCACAAACGCAAAAGCACTACGCAATCACGCACACAATTACTAGTGTAATTAATTACACACTGTGGGTGACATTCCGCAATTACAAATGCTGCAAACACTATTTTGGAATACACGTATCACCATGCCCCTATTTCACCAACTTTACAATTGTGAGTTTTCAATGACAATTCGGTGTCAACTGCTGACTTGAAGAGCTTTTGTTTTAGCGTGCTTCATATTGTCACAGAAATGTAATTCGAATTGTCATACTCGTATAAAACTGACAATTGTAAAGATGCTGAAATAGGGGCCTGATACTGAAAAAGGTCACGTGGTCACTTCTATCCACTTTTTATTAGTTCTGTGGTCTACATTAAAAAAACACTTCGTCTTCGTCTTTGCCTCTGTGACATCCCATTATGTGGCACCAAGTCACTCTTTGAGCTTGTGTGTTGACACCCTAATTAATCTTGTATAATAGAATCAGGTGTGTTCAGACGAACTTTGACCTTGAGCCGTTGAGTATTAAGTTTGTTATAGCTTGGAGATTTGTGGGCAAAGTTATAACGAGTTACGTTGGTAGTTTATACTGAAAATTGTTTATAAGTAATCAAATCAGTTGATTCAGGATAGAAGGTGTTAGAAGTGCAAGGTTAAGCTTATATGGAATGAAATTATAATTTAATTAGACATAAATATTTACAATACACGAAATATGTGTAGCAGAAAATACTTACTTTGTTTGCTACCGCCAAAGTAGCATTGAATTTGATATGAACTATAACCAAACAAACTTAGAAAAGTTGAAAAAAACATTGTCATTTTAAACTTCATTATTTTAGAAACTGGTGAACCGATTTTATTGAGACTTAGCTAATGGCCCTTGCATCTATCCGAAGCCAGTACCTAACAAGTTTTGAGCAGTAATTAACCAAAATACAGTATTAACGATTGCGTCAAAGAAAACTCAATTTTTTTACTGATTACATTATATTTATATAAAAAAAAAAATTCGATGCCATCAAATCGAAATCTATTCAATTCTTGCATTGACTTACCTAATACCGTGGACTTTGGGTCTAGTACAAAATTCACAAAAAATGTGTCCCAGTGTAGGGCACGGCATTTTTCGATGACAGCCATACGTCATAGCGCTGTCGTTCGACCAAGCTAAGACTGACTGATGCTCGATTAGGGTTTCTTTTGGGTTCCATACCCAAATGTTTAAAAACCGGACCCTATTACTAAGAGTCTGTCGGTCTGATCCTTTTTTTTTCTGGAACTCGTGGGTGTTAGCATGCTGAAATTAATATCAAATAATCAAGTCTGCAGTCCCTTGAAGCAGACTTCGTGCGCGAGTCCGACTCACGCTTTTTGAAATTAGTGGTCTTTTGATTCGGACGTTTTCAAGCGCTCAATCAAAGTCCATGGAGTTGGTAAGTCAATGAAATCTTGCATGAAAAAATATAATGTTTTCAGTGTAAGAACTGCTTTTCAGTGTTATATTATGCATTCTGAAATAAAACGGATCACTCATGTATGTAAGTCGAGTTGAGCCTGTCATGTTTCAGACATGTAATGTAATTCGTAGTCCTTCCTCTGGGAGCGCACGACCCAGCGGCAGCGGCTCTGCTCACGCGACTACTAGCCTGCTAGGCGTAGCAGAGTTGACAGCGGCACACAACTACCTTCGCTTTCATCGTCATTTTTAACCCCCGACGAAAAAGAGGGGTGTTATAAGTTTGACCTGTGTATCTCTGTGTCTGTGTATCTGTCTGTGTCGGGTGGACCGATTTCGATGCGTTTTTTTTTATTTCAAAGCTAGTTTAATCGAGATGGTTCTTAGCTAAGTTTCATTAAAATCGGTTCACCCGTTTTTGAAATATTGAACTTTGAAATGACAATGTCGGGGTTTTCAACTTTTCTATGTTGGTTAGGTTATTCTTATTGTCAAGTGTATACCTAGTCAAGTGTGTGTATCTAGTATATCTCCTTTTACTGTTTCGTGGTTTTCAATAAATAAAATTTGCATTTGTGTATGGTAGCACACTACACACTTATCGGGCTAAACTCGACTTATATACGTGAGTGATTCGTTTTATTTCACTATGATTGAGTCTCACGGTAGTGTCACGTTAAAGTATGCCTTCTTAAAATAATCAGCAGACTTCGTGCAATTCTCGTGTTCACAAGCCGGCAGAGGAACTTTGATGTAATCCTTCGGGCTCACTATCATATCAGCTTCAGTATCATTCCCAGCATTCTCCCAAGTCCTTGGCAGTACCACCTCCACGACTGACGCCATATTCCTCCTGTACTCCACACAGGGCCCGTATCTCCTCATGTCCAAGTCTTTTTCACAATTCAGTATGCAGTGGTTGACATACGTGATGTTGTCATTCCCACACACTGGCCAGTATACTCTTGGGCACTGGCAATCTGGTATGTTGTACAGATCCACGAATAGCCTCATCTGATACGGGTAGAAGACTTTGTATTTCTTCATAAAATTGTGGTCGATAGGATACTTGGTCGTGGCTTCCAGTTGACGTAGGAATACTGAAATTTTAATAAATACATGATAATTATTAAATTAAATAAAAAAAAAAATTATTGCCATACAACAGGGTAGATAGACAACAATTCTATCATCATCATCATCATCATGTCAGCCGAAAGACTGCTGCTGGACAATGGACATAGGCCTCCCCCAAGGCTTTTCACTCAGACCGGTCTTGTGCTTTCCGCATCCACCGCTCTGTCCCGCAATCTTTACTAGGTCGTCGCTCCATCTTGTTGGAGGCCTACCGACAGCTCGTCTCCCGGTATGTGACAACAATTCCATACTACAAATTAAACATGACAGTACACAGGTTTGACAATGGGTGCCTGCCTTTGCGTGCGCTAGGCTCGAGAGCTTAGCGCTGATTTTCAGAAAGGCCCCTTGGCGTGGTTGATCGCAACCCCCGCTTATAATTATGCAGTAAAGTTAAAAACAAATAATGACAAAATAAAAAAGGTTTTTTAAATACAACGTGTATATAAATAAATACAATATAAATACAACCACTGCATGCCTTCAAACAAAACAAAAAAAAATAGAAATGAAAATAAAGTTGATCCTATCTACTGTGTGCATGCGTGCGTGTGTGTGTGTGTGTGTGTGTGTGCTTGTGTGTGGTATTGACGGTATTTTTGTTTTTCAAATAAATGGTTACGAACCAGTTTTTTGAACCTTAATTCAAGGAGAGGGCCATTGGTTCGAGCCCCGGCTCATGCCACTCTGTTTTTCGGATTTCATGTGCGAAAAAACATTTGTAATTTTTCACAGGCTTTTCGATGAAGGAAAACATTGTGAGGAAACCTGAACACTCCTGCGAAGAAATTCCACGGCTCTCCCTTCAGCCTGGTCTTGTGCTTTCAGCATCCACCGCGGTCCCGCGATCTTTACCAGGTCGTCGCTCTATCTTGTTGGAGGCCTACCGACAGCTCGTCATGTTACAAATTAAATGATTATTCTTAATAGCTATCTTATGAGTGAACAAACAACATTAATAAAGATATACATTTTCACGTTTTCATTTAGCGAGTTGTTATATTAAAATGTAAATAATATTTACCCAAAACGACGAAAACGGTGATAAACATTATGCTTTGCGACAAAGTAAACAATATTTTCCTTAAACTCTACTTAATTATGAGTAGATTGTTCAGCCATTTTTCAATTAAACGGTAATGAAGGCAATTAATTTACGGTTAATTTACTTCATGAAACAAAGTTTCGGATTTTACTTGATTATGATAAGACGGAATTAAACAATAATAGGAGAGTGCAGAAAAACTACAAGAAGTTGACGCATCGGGGATATAGAAAGATAACTACAATAGGATGCACTGAAACCATTGGCCGAATTGCATTTGTCAGGACAAATAAAAGTCGGTCAATTGCTTTAGTTTATGAGATGAGATAGGTGACAATACAATACACGTGACATGTGTGCTTAATTTTAGGGTCTTGTGTTTTGTGTATGCACCGCACTGACCAACCACCCTCTGGACACCAAATGTCAGGGCGAACGTTTCCGAAACGCATTATGCTCATTTGCACCTATAAATCTCTCTAGCCTCGAATCGCGGCTCACTTTCGACCAGATGACAAGCGAGATGACAAGCTATGAACCAATCACGACGCATTCCCCCGGCCCGCTCACCGCGGATTTTTACGTAATGACTTTCCAAGTAAATTATAGAAGATGCGGTGTCCAGAGGGTGGTTGGTCCGTGATGCACCGCAATCTAACATCACAGTCTATACAGTCGTCCGACGAAGGCCTCTAGACAGGTCAATCGTGTGGGGGGTGCGGGGTGCGGGGCGGGCAGGGCGAGCCCCCTTGCATACACCGCCACTGCCCGATTAGTTAGGAACTTTCGCCCTCCTTGGTGCTTTGGCCATGCGGTTGCGGTGTCGGCATTTACAAACATCGGCAAACATCAAAGGCGTCGGACCACTGGTAGGTATAAGCTCTTTACACTGTGCTAACATTGCCTATCTAAAACTAACTACTACATATTTCTATACATTATACACCCTGTGTAGTAAACCGTCTTAAAAGGAACACGCAGTGAAACCCTCAAAGCCTGGCTAAAAACGTAGCTACATAGTAATATATTGAATCTTTTTATGTTTTGCTTATGCTTTATTCATGCTTCGATTTTGTCGCCGCTGCCGCTAAATCAGGTTAGCTGCCGTTGTATCATTTTTTGCAGCGATATATTCTTGAGCAAAATCTAAAAGGGAATATGGGCTAGGCTTTTTTAGTGGACTCCGTTCAGGAATGTTATTTGGCTGAGAAAAGAAAAGTATTGTACGATTGAGAGAATAGGGAATGATAATTCGTTTTTTTTTTGTTATGAAGAAACTGGTATATAATTCATACTTGATAAAAAAAATTGAACTGTGGGAGCCAGAGCTAGAACCATAAAATTTAATGTTACACAGGATGAAATTTGTTCTGTCTTTTGAAAACTTAATGGTGTTAACGGTCGCTACGAAAACGTAGTTTCTTAATGCTATCGCTAGGTTTCGAGTTTCTCGCCTTAATAGAGTTGAGTAGTCTTAAAACAACCGCGTAAAAGGAATTAATGAATTAACGGAATCCACTTGATTTTACTTCATTACTGTTTTGAGGTGTAATTCAAGTATTTTGAGGAGAAATTGTTACGTCGTTACTGGTAAGATTGGTATTACGTGCCTACTACAATTCATTTCTGGACTGACATGTTGAAACGGATTAATTTTCTTATACGTAGGTACATTTAAAGAATTGATAAGCATTAGATAAGAAAAATGTCTACTAGGTAATTTGTTAACTTAAAAATATTGAGACTGACCCAGTTATAAGGCAGGAGAGATAAAATAGGTAGAAATAGTTGACAGCTATAATTTTCCGGGTGGTAAAACCTTGTGCTTATGCAAGGCCCGGCTGGATAGCTACCACCATTTTACTCGCTAATCCTGCCGCTAAGCAGCAATGCTTCCACTGTTGTGTTGCGGTGCGGAGAGCAAGACAGCTGGGAAAATTACGGGCACCAGGTTGGCAACGCATCTGTAATCCCTTTGGTGTTTCCCATGTCTATAGGTAGTCGTAATAACTTACCATCGGGTGACCCTCTAGCTTGTTTACCTTCATATTCATAAAAAAAACAACTGCTGTGACAGGGAGTTGCTGCTAATTGGCTCACCTAGCTGTCTAGCTTAGACTATGTTTTGAATAATAAAAATGTAATTACACGTTTTATTTTATAATTAAAAAAAGGCGTAGGTATAATTATTTTGTCGTCGGCTCTACCTAGTATTTAGCTATAATTGATTGATCAAGAAACCGCCATTGAAAAGTAAGACCATGTAAAACAGATAAAAACTTTGTACCGTCTAAATGGTAAATAGACGTCTTTTGGATGAAATCTGAGCCGATTCTCAAGTTTTATGTAAATATTAAGTACGATCTCCACCTAGAACGTTTATAATCTACACGTAACAAACTTTTGTCAACGAGTTCTAGATATAGATTGGGGGAGTGGGGGGGGATTGAAGTTGATGTGAATGGGGAACACAGCCTCAATTATGTAATTGACAATGGGATTTTGACGTCTGGCGTTTCGTTTTCTTACCGATAACAACTGAAACAGACAAACTTTACGGCAATTCACTTACTGGGAAAAAATGCATTCTTTATTTAAAATTAGTGGCAAACGAACATTCTTATGATATACATTTAACCTCATGTAGCCGGTTAGTTTTACATTTTAAAACAGATAAGAAATTTTAAGTACCTATTTCCCGATGGAGACGCAGCTTAATACGTGCTATTGGTGAAAATTGACACGGCAGCGGCATCGCCGAGTCCATCATAAAGTTTTGGCATTAATCTTCCAAGTCGATTCAGATTTATCTTTGTTTTAGCAACTTTCTAAAATTCCCTTTCCGCCTCGGTTCAGTCGGGTTTCTACCATCGCCAATCATTAGCTAAATGAAATAAGTTTTAAAGGGCAGCCGAGGAACAGACGTATTCGTACAATGACCATTAAAATTATTGTCTGTGTCATTTGCGCGTAAATATTACGTACGTTTTGCTCTGTGTATCGTATGAAATTCTTTTAGTACCGCGTCGTGATTTAGATGTGAAATTTTGCGGGATTTTTAAGAATATTAACAACAAGTAACTTGTAATCATCACCAACAACAGGCAGAAAAAGATTTTCCTACCGGATATTTATTAAGTACATATTTTAGGTCTTCCTCAAGTTGTTTATTGAATTCGATGCTCCTGGCTATTAGACGCCTATATCGGATCTCACTGGTGTGGGCGTACGGTTATCTTATCTCACTGGTGTGGGCGGACGGTTATCATATCTCACTGGTGTGGGCGTACGGTTATCTTATCTCACTGGTGTGGGCGTACGGTTATCTTATTTTTCGTTCCCTTGTTACTACACGCGTGCTCTATCACTTTCTTTCATCTCACACTATCTCTGTTTCGATCTGACTCCCTGCTTTACAGTCGTCACTATGAAATTTGACCCACTGCTCCGGAGTCATCAAGCAGACTGTTGGCGACTTTCTGGAGATCTTGTTTATGGCTCGATTATATTGAAATCTTGCTCCTGACAGCACACTGTCTTTGCCTTCTTCAGTTGCGCTGTCAGGTTGGCACCAGATCAGTAGCGTTTAGTGTTACTATTGAGTAAATAAATCAATTTTAAACCATAGCAGAAGCCTCCACTCATTCACTCGTCATCACAGACATATCCAATCCATTCATTTTTAACCTAGGAGTCTTTATAGTTTACACCTAATATTAATGTAATATTTTTACAAGCGAGGTGAAAGAAGAAGTACCCTCCACGAGATAAGGTGTAGAATTTGGACGGTTCAGAATAAATTAGGGTAAAGTTTCAATTCGACGCGAACGGGGCCTGTATGCGTTCATGGTACAGTAAATTCTGGTCCAACTTCGTCAAATTACTTTGACTATTAATTACTGTGACTAGGTAGATTACATATATCTATATAATTCTCTAATTCGAGGTGTTTTTTAGATACCGGAAGGCTTAGGGTAGTGATGCTGAGGCTAGGGTTTCAAATCCCGCAAGGAGCGCACTTTGTGATTTTTATTTTTCTTCTTATTAAAAAAACTGCCATGTTCTCAAATAGAGTATCTATTTGTATTTGTTCCCTAAGTTATGATAGCCGTAGTGTAGGGGTTATGTATGGCACGCGACACGGAATATCAAGGATGTGGGTTTGATTCCCAGGGTTAGAATTTTCTGTTTCTTTTTCTGTATATTCATGCTTCAGTGAGTATTTTAAAAGTATGAAAAAGTTCATTATTTCTAGTGTTATTATAGCATGGTAGTTGTTGCTCACAACTTGGTCTGGGTCCCGTGGAAACTTTGCTTATTTCTGGAATAGCGTAATATTAATAGGAATTGTGAGGTTTCTTAGTTAATAAGTTTTTAGAATCGCTTTAGTAAATCTAGAGAATGTACAATCTAAGTAACAAAGTTTACCTCTTCACATTATTATTAGATCAGTCAACTGACTTTTTTTTTGGCTTCTTGTAAGGAACGTCTTGAAATTTATTATTTTAAAACCGTAAACCGCATCACATTTATGACATTATCCGGTAATAACAATAAAATTCGCAATAAAACCTTACATCAAAACAACAATTCCGTACACCACCCAATTCCTTTTCGCCGAAAATGTGGGTAGTAAATTTTTTCGCCGAACCAAATAAGTGATATACAGTAATAAAAAATTTACGCACCGTCGCCTCGCGTCGATCAGAGCCGATAAAAATTTCATGGCGTCTTTTATATGTCAACAGAAAGTATTGATTATATGGGTTAAAACATTGACTTAGTAAAAATCACTTCCGCTTTGCAAAAAGCGTATGATTCCGTCATTACATGCGCAATATAAATACTTAAAATATTTACCTATAGGTAAGTTTATCAACAGTTTATGGCCGCCTCTCATCATCACGATGCCATAGAGCACGACGACATTTTCAGCGGTACTACTCGATTATGTTACGCAGGATTCAAATATTTGTCAAATTATGTGACAAATATTCGAATCCTGCGTAACGTAATCGAGTAGTACCATACCATAGGGGACTATAATTTTGAACCTTGAGGCCCCGGGTTCGATCCCCGGTTGGAGCAGATGTTTGTATGACGAATAATAAATGTTTGTTCTCGGGTCTTGGATGTTAATAATCTATATAAGTATGACCTGTGAAAAGCATGTAATAAATGAATTATGAATTATTATGTTTATCCGTTGTCTAGTACCCAATAGCTTTGCCTAGTTTGGGACTAGATCATTTGGTGTCAAATTAATTCGTACTCGGGCCTCCGCACCCCCCGTGAGTGCATTTGGTATGGCGATACTATAACGTAACTTACTACTCGAATCTTGATGAAAACTCGTGCTCGAGCTACAGGGACAACAAGACGCTCTAGTGTTTAGATGAAACAATAACATAGGTACAAAAGCTTATTGAAATAAGTACAAAGAAATAACTAAATTCTTTCACATTATCTGTCTTATGCCAAGACACCAGTTAGTTCCAGAACTCGAAGCGGGACTTATCTTCCGACACTTTTGTTAGCAACTTCCAATTTCCCCTGACATTTTTATAGATTCGCGGGAAATGACAAAATGCGATACAAAAAGGAATATTGAAGTTCGCTAAGTTGAAAAACTTTCAGATTTTGTTGAGGAATATCTGTTTTGCCCATACGAAAAGTAAATAGGGTACGTAGGTATCTTACGCATTAACTATTTAACAACACGAGTTTTTTGTTGCCTGTTTTTAGGGGTTTAGGCAACCCTAAGATCTACATCTTCCGTAAGATTTTGGGGCCGGCACGCAGGGGGGATGGTAGTTGGAGGATCCGCAAAAACCAGGAGCTGGAAGACATAGTGTCCGAGCCTAATATCAAGTCTGCTAGGCTCCGCTGGCTCGGACACCTCGAAAAGATATCGGCTGGCAGGGCGGTGAGAAGGGCCTACGTGGGGCGGCCGACTGGGAGGCACCCGGTTGGTCGGATCGAAATCGCACAAGATAGGGTGCCTTGGCGTAGTCGTAGAGGCGGTGAGTGAGTAAGTAGTTTTTAGGGTTACCCAAATGGTAAATTAAATTTCAATTCAATTCAAAGGGCTGGCAGTTTTATCTCTCAAAGAATCAGCATCGCTATTTAGCGAGGCAACGCTGCCAGCCTTTTGGGCACCATGCCAAGGGGGCCTTATTTAGATTTAAGTTAGTTCTAAGTTTTAGTTCATTTGGTTTAAGCTTAGATTTAATGTCATTGTAAATTGCTTTTATTATGTAAATAAATTGTTATGCATTTTTTATTTCAGACCAATGATCTAATTTGTTAGTAATACATTAAAAACTTTATACGGCTATAATAAATACTTCCATATTATTATCAGAAACAAAAAATGAAGAATACTGAACAATCCGTGCTTATCCCTCGGGGAAATCTTACCCGTTTGAAAACTTAAATCAGGTGGAAAATACTGAAAATTCATAACATTCGAAGAAAGGCTCTTGTTGTGAGAACAAGTAATAAGTAGGTATTGCTTCTTTAGTATTGTGATGTTTTGTTTTCATGGTCTATATTTACATGGAAATCGGAAATCAGAAATCTTTATTTGCATACAAACGCGGTATGGTTATGGGTCTATAACAATATTAGATGTTTCACGTGTTTAGTCATGATAATGAAGTGCAAACTTTATATTTATAATTGTGGAAGAATTACCATTAAGCCCACATCGCATTAACACGGGGATACCGCGATAGGGCGCGAGTACCTACTACGAAGATGTTTCGCATTTTCGATTTTTGACTGTTTTTTGGGCGTCTGTACCTCAAAAAGAAAAACGGAACCCTTATAGGATAATTTTGTTGTCCGTCTGTCTGTCTGTCTGTCTGCTTGTCCGTCTGTCATGACCCTTTTTCTCTGGAACGCCTAGAGGTAGCATGCTGAAATTAATATCAAACACTCAAGCCCGCAGTCCATTAAAGCTGTGAAAAAATCAAGCTTCTAAGTCAACACAATCAAAAGATACAGTAATTAAAATGGGTGTTTCATTACTCGACTGGGATTAATTTAAAGATAAAATAACAAGCAGAGGCTCGAGCAGGAAAGCTCGAATCTTACGTAACGTAATTGAGTAGTAACGTTATCGTATCGCCATCTTACTCGCTAATCCTGCCGCTAAGCAGCAGTGCTTGCACTGTTGTGTTCCGGTGTGGAGAATAAGACAGCCGGTGTAATTACAGGCACAAGAGGCATTTCATCTTAGCTGTCTAGGTTGTCAACGCATCTGCGAACCATCCGGGGTTGTGGGTGTCTATGGGTAGTGGTGATCACGTACTATCAGGTGACCCACTTGCTCGTTTGCCTTCCTCGTCGTATAAAAAAAATCGAGAAAATTCGTAATTAATTATTATTAATACCAAATACGTTGTTCCAACCAAATGTCATACAAATTTTCTCGTTAACGTTATTACTCAATGACGTTACGTAGATTTTGAATTTCGAAACAGCCCCCCGACTACGAAGTGCAAAATTCGAACTTCGTATTGTGCCGTCCCTCTCAAGCTAATATTATTTAATACGAGAGTGAGCGGGACGATACGATACGAACTTCGATTTTCGGATTTCGTAGTATGAGGGCAGTTCACCTACATTTCGAGTTGCGAACTTTTTCTAACATTAATTCGAGACAAAAGGTGCCAAATGAGTTACGAACTCGAGAGAATTTTTTTATATATTTTTTTTATACGACGAGGAAAGCAAACGAGCAAGTGGGTCACCTGATGGTAAGTGATCACCACTGCCCATAGACACCCACAACCCCGAAAGGCCCGCAGATGCGTTGTCAACCTAGAGAGCTAAGATGAAATGTCTCTTGTGCCCGTAATTACACCGGCTGTCTTACTCTCCACACCGGAACACAACAGTGCAAGCACTGCTGCTTAGCGGCAGGATTAGCGAGTAAGATGGTGGTAGCGATGGTGGAATGAATAAAACTCAACTTAAAAGTTGAGTTTCAGTCTCAGGAGATTTACAGTGATTTGTTTTTTAAGTATTTACTGAGTTTTCTGGCACGATTATGAATTTTGATGTCTATATTCAAGCCTTTATCAACACGGCTTCGGTTTGTACAATATACTTTATTTACATAATAAAAGCAATTTACAATGACATTAAATCTAAGCTTAAACTAAATAAACTACAACTTAAAACTAAATTAAATCTAAATAAGGCCCCCGTGGCATAGTGCCCAAAAGGCTGGCAGCGTTGCCTCGCTGAATAGCGATGCTGATTCTTTGAGAGAGAAAACTGCCAGCCCTTTGGTCACTAGTTGCTTCGGTTTTAATTGTATAGAATTAAACATATCTCGTAACTTTCGAGTAAATTTTGTTTAGTTGGATTCTCTTGAAGTTTGTTCTTTGGTATTATTTTAGTTGAAAATAAACGGAACGTGGAGATTGAATTCTTAGAAGTGTTTTTGTGTTTATTTGGGAATGATGACTTAAAAATTTCAAAAGATCTCGTTTCCTTTCTTCGTTTGTGTCTAGGGTAAACAAAAGGCCTATGTTTTTATTGCACTCAGAATTCATAGAAAATACTAGCTTATGCTCGCGTCTCCGCCCCCGCGGAAGAATGGAACATAAAATGGTTCTCTACATTTTTCTCTGTACCTCCATGATACCTACTCGAGGTAGGTATAATTATTTTTACACCTACAATTCAAATAGTCACTGATGTCGACAAAGTAGGTAAGTATAGCTTCAACGTTGTACCTACTTTAAGAACCTATGTACAACGTGAAACGCAGTAAAAAAAATAATTTGAATTTGAAACAAGAAATACACAGAAAACCAGAAAAATCTGACTAACCCCGGGAATCGAATCCGGATCCCGGATCCTACACCCAAACTGTGCACATTGTAAGAGGGAGGAGGACCTTCTCCACTTAGTACTTGAGTGCAAAATAAACGAACAGTCTAGGTTGGATCTTCTAAAGGAAACTGGGTGTTCAGCGGGTGATCTCCTCTTCTTCTTCCATCAAATCTTAGGCTCAGGGTTCACTAACGAACACAGTGGTACACTGTTAAATTTCATTATACACTCATTGAGCCTAAGATTTGAATGTTATAAAAAAAAAACCTTAGAAAAAAAACGTAAAATAATCCTCTAAAATAATGATAAATGAATAAAATAAAATATAATGCGTTTATTTCGGACAACAGAAACTAAAGCCTAAAGTTTTATGGCCTAGCGCTAAGCAGCAGATATATGAAGTCGGTGCTTCATTCAAAGAATATTCCGCTCGCACCGCACCGACTTCATATATCTGCTGCTTAGTGCTAGGCCATAAAACTTTAGGCTTTAGTTTCTGCTGTCCGAAATAAACGCATTTTATTTTGTTTTATTTATTTATCAATATTTTAGATGATTTTTTTTTAAGGTTTTTTTTGAAGGCGGTTTTACTTTTTTGTTAAAAGATTTTTATTTCGCAATTTTACGTTGATTTAACATTTTCGGAATTACCCTCCAACTCCTAACCGTTAAGGAGTTTTACCTTCCATCATCAGCTCATCATCATGAGATGATGACTACCAGACGAAAATACTTGAATAACCTTAGAAAATATGTGAAACACATAGTACGTGCCTGTAAAATTTGAGGGTTGCTCTCGATTTCCCTGGGATCCCATCATCAGATCATGACTTGGTGACAATGGGACCACTTCAGGAGTATACCCTTTTAAATAAAAAAAAATTGAAAATCGGTCTACAATTGACGGAGTAATCGATGAACATACATAAAAAAAAAAAAAACATACAGTGGAACGTAGAACCTCCTCCTTTTTTTGAAGTCTAGAAAGAAATATTCCTTAAGTAGTAAACCCAATGTTTACAGTAACACCTATAGTCTAAGCAACATTGTTATTATTTTAAGCCGACTTAATCAAAGGTGTATGGCTTATAAAATAAATGAGATTAAAAAAATAAATAAAAAAAAGTAACAGTTCGTTGGTTGTGTGTGTGTCTGTCACCATTTTTCTGGAAAACCATTTTGATGCGATTTTGTTTAATCCAGATGGTTCTTATTAGTTACATTAAAATCGGTTTAACCGTTTTTGAGATATTGAACCTTGAAATGACAATGTCGGTGGTTTTCAACTTTTTAAGTCGGTTGTTTCTTCCTTGATTGAATTGATTTCAAAACTATTTCATTAAATACTTTTTCCATTTCAATGTTAAAGCCAATTATTAAAAGCAACCAGAATAAATTACGTTTTTTTTTCTTACAAAAACGAACCAGCAATTGATCGCTGTCTCACCAAAGACAGTGCAGGAGAACCCAAAAGTGCAATTTACTGACTCAGTAATACGCAGTTTGTTTCTGGAATCATCATAAAACCAAAAACCCACTCTTTATTACTATTTACACCATAAAAATCCACGTGCATTCCAGCATTCGTGTCGACAAACAACCAATAAATATGAATAAATATGACACAAAACATATTTTATTAAACACAACAGATATCAATTTCTGAAGACTGCGATTTAAAAACACCAAGATATTCATTATTATTGCTTTCCGTGAATATAGGGTGGAACCAGAAGGATTGCTGTTCTGTTCTACAATTTTATGAAAAGGAACTTCTAGGCGAGACTGAAGACATAATATTGATGCAAAAAAAATCCAGTTCTAGCTTTTTTTACGTAAGTAGCTAAGCGATTTTATTACGTAGAATTTGCTGTCGCGTATTAAAATATTTTACAAGATAGTTTTGGTTGCGGTTTTTTTATACAATAATGAAGGCAAACGAGCAAGTGGATCACATGATGGTAAGTGATCACCACTGCCCATAGACACCCAAAACGGGGTTTACAGATGCGTTGCCAACATAGAGGGCTAAGTTAAAATGCCTCTTGTGCCTGTGAAGTTCTCGGCTGTCTTACTCTCCACACCGGAGCACACCTTTTGGACCTTATTCGAGAGCGACTGAGGCCAAACAGGCTACAAATTGTAGCCTATTATGCGCTTCATTTTCGTAAGTTAAAAAAAGTTAAGTACATTATTATCTACCTCTTTTTTTACAAGGACATTAAGTCCAAGCTGTAATTAAATTAAAACTTTAAACTTTTTTTTGTAATATTGATTGCTAGAATCAAAATCTTACTTCAGCACGTTTCATCGCAACGTATCTCGCTCCTTCTGGGCACGTTGGAAAGGGACTTTTTTTTTATAGCAGCGGTAATCCAGTTTTGATATCCCATGCTCTCATTTACATGGTAACGTCGTATGAAAATTGGTCCGCTGGTGTCACGCATACATGAATTTATATAGGAAAATATTGACAGCCTCTGCTGATGCGAATAACAATGAGGTTTCAGTTGAAATTAGTCTTTTTCAGTGAACCGTGGAAGTATGAGTCGATTCCGATGGGTTTGCCGAGTGTCTTGTCTATGGAAAAGCGGTTAAAACAAACCATCAGGTGACCGACTTCACCGTGAGACTCAATCATAGCGAAATGAAAGGATTACAAACGTATAGAAGTCGAGTTTAGCGTGACATATTTGCGGCTACGTTCGCAACGATGGGCCCAAATCGCCACCGGATACCGGATCCGGGTTCCGCCGGATGAATTTAGATGCACAGGCCGACCGAAGAGGATTAGCATAATAAGTAATTACTAAAATAACATTTTTTTTTTAACGAAAAGCTTCCAATACATTTTAAAATGGTAATGCGGACCACAAAAAGCGGCCAAGTGCAAATCGGACTCGCGAACAGAGGGTTCTGTATAAAGATTTATCCGAGTGCTATAAAAGCTACCTTCATACCAAATTTCAAGTTTCTAAGACCACTGGAAGTAGCCTTTAGATTTTCACGGTACTCCAATTTGTATGGAAACAACCTTTTTAACGACTGTATCTTTTGATTGCGTTGATCTACAAGTTTGTTTGATATTAATTTCAGCATGCTACCTCCACGCGTTCCAGAGGAAAAGGATCTTGACAGACAGACAGACGGACAAAGTGGGGGGCTACGTTTTTCCTTTTCTTTTTAAAAACTTTCCAACTTTCATTTTCTAATCGTAATGCGTTCCACGAAAGATGACAAAAGAGCATTTAGGAACACCGCGGGAACATTACAAAAGATTGATTCCTTTTATACACGCCAGGAAAATAATGTCTATAGGGAAGATTGATCGTGTGGCCTATTTAGATTAGTTACAATCAACGCTGGGCTTTGACTGATCCTATCATTCAGTTTCCTAGAAAAATGAGCCATCGATCATTTAAGGCTATTAGCCTTTCAAAGTTTAATCGAAGCTTTTTTGTAATTTTTTATCAGCGTTTGGAAGGCTGAGAGGGGTTGGTTATGATTAATTTACGCGCTGTCTTAGTACCTACTGTTATACAGTTGTGTAAAGATGCTAAATTTTTTGTGTACATCTAATTAGCGGCCTAGGTACGGTCAAGTGAAAAATATGTATCAAATTAATGCAAAACAAAAACAACACCGCAACCTCAACTCCCCGATTTTTGCACTCATATTTTTGCACTTCACTGTGGGTACTTATAGCTGTTTGAGACTTTGCTCAGATTTTTTTGGAGACTATACATTCAAGTAAGTACATGATTTCTGTAAAACATTATACTATTATTGTAAAATATTGTATCTTAAAATGTTTAGACTTACGTAATAGCTTTTATTAGGCCGCAGTTTTACTTAATAATTTTTGTTTATCAGAAATCATACTTGAATGTATGTGCAAAAATCTTTTAACAAAAAATTAAAACCGCCTTAAAAACAACTTAGAAAAAAAACGTAAAATAATCCTCTAAAATAATGATAAATAAATAAAACAAAATAAAATGCGTTTATTTCGGACAACGGAAAGTGCGAGCGGAATATTCTTTGAATGAAGCACCGATTTCATATTTCTACTGCTTAGTGCTAGGCCATAAAACTTTAGGCTTTAGTTTCTGTTGTTCGAAATAAACACATTTTATTTTGTTTTATTTATTTATCATTATTTTAGAGGATTATTTTACGTTTTTTTTCTAAGGTTTTTTTTTTAAGGCGGTTTTACTTTTTTGTTAAAAGATTTTTATTTCACAATTTTACGTTGATTTAACATTTTCAGAATTATCCTCCAACTCCTAACCGTTAAGGAGTTATACCTTCCATCATCAGCTCATCAACATGATGATGACTACCAGACACAAATACTTGAATAGCCTTAGAAAAATAAATATGAAACACATAATACGTGCCTATAAAATTTGAATGTTGCCCTCGATTTCCCTGGGATCCCATCATCAGATCATGACTTAGTGACAATGGGACCACCTCAGGAGTATACACTTTCGAATAAAAAAAAAAATTCAAAATCGGTCTACAATTGACGGAGTAATCGATGAACATACATAAAAAAATCCTTTTTTTGAAGTCGGTTAAAAAATCACAGGCAGAAGTTTAAAATTATTTTAAGAACAGGGCAAAAACGTGGGTTCCCCCGTTAAACTGTGATGCTCATTCGCTGGGAGAAATAGTTTAAGTAGACCAGCAATTCGTGGTAGAGTCGAGGAAATTCATTCCTGACCCACCATAGAACATTTTCATAGTAAACGTCATAACAATTTTCCTTGTCAAGTTATGCAATTTCACTATGACGTTTACTGTGAAAAAGTTCCATGGTGGGTCGGGAATTAATTTCTTCGACCGTACCTACTTACCTGTTTTATTTTTTACTTTTTTTTGCAGGAAAAAAAATAGAACTACTGATGATCATCATCATCATAATCATCATCATGTCAGCCGAAAGACGTCCACTGCTGAACATAGGCCTCCCCCGCGGCTCTCCACTCTGACCGGTCTTGTGCTTTCCGCATCCACCGCGGTCCCGCGATCTTTACTAGGTCGTCGCTCCATCTTGTTGGAGTCCTACCGACACCGACTTTTCGTAGCTGCAGTTGAAAAGATCCTTAGTTTACGGTTAATACATGCCGTGACATGGCGCGCGTGTTAGTTCATTAATTTACCTAACTGTTTGTGGTGCAACCGGCTCTGAGGCCCGAGTACGAATATTCGAAACCTGCGTAACGTAATTGAGTAGTAAACGTTATCGAGAAATTGGTATGACGTTTGGAACAGCGCCCGCTCGTGAGCGTATTTGGAACTAAAATTTACAATACAATACAAATATTCTTTATTGAAAACCACAAAACGGTACAAGGAGATTACAGAAAAACATACCTAGAAAACTGAAATTTAGCTTACAGATAGGTTACATGTTTCAAATAGACTTGGATAAGACAAAGATTAATTATTACCATAAAAGACATAATTATTTTTACCTTTTTTTTATCTACACACACATCAAAATTCGTCTACATACACATACATTACATACATTTTAAAACTTTCATGCAATTTCAACGGAATACCTAATCAAGAAAACTAAACAAAATGCAACGTCGCCAGTGCCCTAAGCACGACTTGTCGAATCCTGCGTCACGTAAAATCGAATAGTAAACTATAACGAGTTTGTATGATGTTTGGAACAGCGCCCGCCCGTGAGCGTATTTGGAACTAAAATTTTGTATGAGATTTCTCGATCTCGATACGATAACCGTAACGTAACGCAGGATTCGACAAGTCGTGCTTAGGGCACAGTACAGCAAATAAACCTTCCTATGACGATATAACAAAATATCACAAGTGTTGCGAAGCAGCAAAAGTCGGTGACGCAACCTCTTCCCGAATTCTGCCGTATGACCTCTGCATTATTGAACACCCCATGTAGGTAGTGCACGTGTGTCCCTGGCCTTGTTTATTCATACTTTTTAGGATTCCGTACCAAAATGGTGAAAGGGAACCCTTTTGGTGCGAGTCAGTCCGTCTGAGGGTCGAGTACGAGTTTTCAATTCCTGCGTAACGTAATCGTTATCGAGACAGTTGTATGACGTTTGGAACAGCGTCCGCCGGTGAGTCTATTTGGGACTAAAATTTGGTATGGGGTTTCTCGATTTAATTCCGTTTCATTTATTCATTGTAAAGCCACGTACCACTTAGCTTTTATTTTATTATTTTATTTTTTGTCAAAACCTAAAATGTTTTCTTTCACCTCAAGTCAAATTGTTTCTGTTTGGATAGTAATCCTTATAGTTAGTTATAGACATCTGAGGGTCGGAGACCTGGTGACCTGACATACAGGTTTCTCCTAGTTCGGGCACCAGTCCCCGCCACAAAAGTCTGGTACCTACTTATTACTTTGTATTTCTCTGTATTTTGTTTTACACTTTGTGGTGGTGAAAATAAACACTTTTTTACTTACTTACTTACTAAGTACATGTATGTGTTTCGATACGATAACGTATCGTTACGCAGCATTCGAAAACTCGTGATCGGCCTACTGTCTGTTTGTCACTGCTGATTATTCCAGGAACTGCTCTAATCCTATTGATTTGTAATTTTGAATAGTTTTAGATGATGCTGCCCAACTACCTACTTTGTAATTTTTTTTGCAACAGGGTCTGAAAGAGGGCTTCTAAGGTCAAATCAACGCACCTATCATTATAAAATGATTAACCGTTATCTGTAAACATTTTTCTGTTTTTTACCCTGACTTTTGAAGAAATATTTAAAAAGAGTACCGTCTCCCCCTCCCTTATCGCCAAAATTTACATAAAAAAACCACTATCGGACCGAAGATGGCGCTATGCGTCTGTCTGTAAGTTCCACATTTAATAACTCTACTTAAACCACCTAACACTAATAATAGTATAATAATGATGACGCGGAACCCTCCGTGCCCGAGTCCGACTCGCTCTTGACCAGTTTTTATGTTGGTATAAATTTTATTTCCGAGTTTTGTATTCGTAGTGTAAGATAACGTAACTTTTTTTAACTTACAGTTAAAATAGTCGTAGTATTATCGCTAAACGGAAATTTATATGGTTGCGTAATTAGTGTCAAATTTTAACTACCTGGGCAGATAAGTAACTCTGGTCAGCATAGATTAGTATTCAGGAGTATCTAGTTATTTACACTTATTTACTTTTACTGTTAGTCTCTCGTCTCCAGCCTAATTTTGAACTAAAACCTAAACTTGCTGCTCTGTAGCATCACATCATATTTCTATTTCTATTTCTATTTCACTATGCAAAGTCCCACTTGCTAACCGCTTTCACATAAATCAACATACAAGGTGCAAATTTGAGACAAAACAGCCATCATCACAATCATCAATTCATCAGCCTATTTTGACGTCCCACTGCTGGGCAAAGGCCTCCTCTCAGAATGCTAAATATTATTCAATTATCGTAACATAATATCGTATCGGACCGGGAGATGAGCTGTCGGTAGGCCTACAACAACATGGAGCGACGACCTGGTAAAGATTGCGGGACCGCGGTGGATGCGGAAAGCACAAGACCGGTCAGGGTGGAAAGCCGCGGGGGAGGCCGCCGTCCAGCAGTGGACGTTAATCGGCTGACATGATGATGATGATGATCGTAACATAAGTACCAATTGAAATTACTATGTTTTATTACGGTTATGAATTTTAACCATAGAGCATAGAACTTCGAACCGTCTCATAAAGTTAGTTATAATTGTATAATTTTTGAATTGTTGTCGGTGTGGAGAGTAAGCCAGCCGGTGTAATTACGGGCACAAGAGGCATTTCATCTTAGCTCTCTAGGTTGGCAGCGCATATGCAAACTCCCCGAGGTTGCGGGTGTCTATGAGCAGTGGTGATCACCGGTAAGTGACTGATGGTAATCAGGTGACCCACTTGCTCGTTTGCCTTCCTTGTCGTATAAAAAAGGATTATAGTTATTATAGTAGAAAAAAAAACTCGGCGTATAATAAAGGGCAATGTTTGGCAACAATATTACCATAGCCCTTGTGATATCAACCGATAACCATCAGGTTACCATAATAACACGTAATTCTGTATCGACATAGCAATTTGACGTTTCGTAAATGACTGTGTCCATGGCTTCGAGTTTTTGCTGTTTAACGCTATCAAAGAAATTCATACATCATTTTGAAATTAGATAGACCTGTTACAGTACGATTACCCTAAGTTTACCACTGACAGATGCTTTGCCTTCATTTCGTTTTCAAAATGATGATAAAGTAATGTATGCAACTCTACATAATAAGGCCTTAAAAATTCGTGTGATCCTATTTTGAAACTCAGCTTCGCCTCGTTTCATAAAATCACACTCGTTTTTTAATGACCGTTATTATGTAGCAGTTGCATTAACTACTATATTTGTACGATATTAAATTTGAAAATGACATTAAAGCAAACCATTGCATCTGTCAGTGGTAAACTTAGAGTAATCTTACTGTTGTAATTATAACATCTTGTGCAAGCTGCTCCCAGATTGCTACCACTGCAAGACTTGGGAACCCTGCTTGGTAACCCAGGAATTATGTGCAAATAATTTTGTGTGGAACCCAATACAATTATTACACATTTGGTAATCTTGTAACATTAAACTAGAACTAGAACTGTCCCGGCTTCGATCCCAGTTGGGGGCAGATATAATTTATTTTTTATACGACAAGAAAGGAAAACGAGGAAGTGGGTCACCTGATGGTAAGTGATCACCGCTGCCCATATACACCCGCGATTGCAGATGCGTTGCCAACCAAGAGGGCTAAGATGAAATGCCTCTTGTGCCAGTAATTATATGTGTATGATATCTGTTTGATGTATACGAATGTTTGTTCTCGAACCTTGGATGTTGTATTTACGTACCTACTTATACGTATAATAGATAAGTACCTATAAAATTAGTATTACAATAAAGAGTCAAGTCGCAATGTCATTTAATTATTATTCACTGAACTAAATTAAAGTTGTATTTTGACTTTAAACTTCGCCGGGCTTCTCATAAGAAATTTCTTTACATAGTTATTAAAGATTGCGAAAAAAATTGCAAATATTCTCCTTACGAAAAGCCTGAGGCAACAAAAATTACTTGCTAACAAAACGTTACGCCTGTAAAAGGAAGGAATTTATGATTTAATTTTAAAGTATTACACTTTTCGTACCTATCTTAATTCCATTAAAAGATGAACGTTTTTAATATGCCCTTCTTGAAACACAAAGATTATTCTTGTAAACGGAATGTAAGTATCAGTGTTTAAAAGCTCTACCGCTAAGCTGCAGTGCTTGCACTGTTGTGTTCCGGCGTGGAGAGTAAGACAGCTAGCATGTAGTCTCCTAACAACCGTTCCCAATCATATTCAATCTATCTCTTGTTCTATCTCTTCTTCCCAATCATATTCAATCTATCTCTTGTTTTGATTATAGTGACTCATGGTATCTCTCTTGCCTCAGTCGGTTCCCCAATGTTGAGGATCGTGACCCCAATAAACGCCATGAACAGCCTTCCTCCACTTGCTCCGGTCTTCTGCGCGGTGCCAATGGTCATCTCCAGGTTTTCGAAGATTTGGTCAGACCATCGTTTTGGAATACGCCCTCTAGGTCGTTTTCCTTTCTCGGTTACCAACAGCATTTCCAGACTTTCAGGTCCCTTGTGTGCAATGTGACCGAAATACTGCCACACTCGCTTCAGCGCTTCAAGGGAGATGGAGAGTCGCCTCGTCGTATTCTGACGATAAAAAAAATGATCTATCTTATAATTGATCTATCTTATAATTGATCTATCTTATAATTGATCTATCTTATAATTGATCTATCTTTTAATTGATCTATCTTATAATTGATCTATCTTATAATTGATCTATCTTATAATTGATCTATCTTATAATTGATCTATCTTATAATTGATCTATCTTATAATTGATCTATCTTATAATTGATCTATCTTAAAATTTGCCTTCACAATAAACTTACTGTCGTAGCCCATCCAATCTCTGCCTATCTGTCGATGAAAGGGTGGTGGTGGATGGTGGTGATGGTGGGCTCTACAGATAGCAAGTCAGCAGGTCAAAACAATAGTTAGATTGAATATTAGAAACGGCTGTAAGTTGACAATGGATCATGCCATCTTTCTGGTATTGCGAATGTCTTTGGGAAGTTTGTCTTTGACCGAAATAGTACTTTTTGATATAAGTGCGGAAGGTATGCGATTTTGCACGAGTCCCGAGGTGTTTAAGCTTGAGGGCCGCTAGGCGAGGGTCGAGACTCGGGACGAGCGAAAATGACCCTTCCGAACCAAACGACGTTTTATACATTGGAGAAAAAATGACAACGAGGTTGTGGGCCGGCAGGAGGTGCTCCACCTCCACCAGCAGAGGCTCAGCTCCGCCTTCCTCCACCAGCGCCTTGGAAAAGTAAAAAGCACTTACGATAAATCCAACTTTCCGCATGATACGTAGCTACAAAAAATACCACTTTTTGAGCAACTGTATTTAAAACATATTTTTCTGCCATTTTACTTCCTGTCAAACATCTTTTTTTTCGTTTTAATCCTCTAGTGTTGCGGGTATCTATGAGCGCAATATTATCCCTAATTAAGCCACTAGCTCTCCCTATACAAGTCCATTATCTGTTTTTATCTAATCCACGCCAAGGACCAATCCAATTTGACAACTTTGCCAATCTTGTCCAAACTTTGCAGCGAGAGCAGTTTCAACAGTTCTGTTATCCTGTTGCGATCCACTTGTTGATCGACCGGATTTATGTGGACGATGATTTATTTTGATGGAGTGGAATATCTTTGATTTATTTAGCTGTGGAGTTTTTTTTGTTGGATGTGAGCACTGTTGTTGTTCTAAGGATCGCTTATGTAATGCCCGTTGAGTATAGTCCTACATGTTTCGGACTAATCCGTATCCCTTCCTCTGGGAGCACACACTACTGCGGTAGCGAAACGAACACATCCAAAATCCATCCGTTATCAACATTTTTACGTAAACATTTTTTCTTTTAGTCATCCCAATAAGGATAGGCAAAGGTAGCTAAGTCCATACAGCCACGTCATATTAATTAATTTAGTTTTAAGTTTCTGTCTGGTTGCCCTGAAAACCAGCGTCAGACATACCAGTCGTGACAATGCTGAGCGGCAGCCTTTTTGGTGTATTTTGCTGATACGTTATTTATAATGTTTTTTTCTGTACTCTCGGTTTTTCAACTTTTCTAAGTTGGTTAAGTTAATGTGATAACTGGCACGTTTTACGAGTATCAAGGACGCTACTTAAAATAGGTAGGTACAATCTCAGTTTTAAATGATTCGCTGTTAATTGCATTAGACATAATGAAAACGGGATATTGACCGCGATTACCTTACAGGTTTGATGAGCTCCCGATATTTCGATGCAACCTACCAACCTATAAGGTAATCGCGGTCAATATCCCGTTTTCATTATGTCTAAGATAAAATCTCGCAAATTAATGGCGTTTACGAGTACTTAAAGGGTCGATCTTTTGGTGGGCCGCGGTTTTACGGTTTAGACTGTTACCTTTCAGGTATGCATAAAACCTACGAACAAAACCGCGGTATTTTATAACGCAGTCCATACCTTTGGCTCGCTGAGTACCAGCGGTTTAATAAGTGGCTTATGGATAAAGTATAAAGAGAATGCTTATACCGTTTTTAACGTTATTATGGAACATAATTAAATCACTAATTGAGTAGGTAGATAGGTACTGATAAATTTCCTTACTACGGATTTTTTCTTTTCGGCTTTCGATATTTATAACTATGAACTCACTTCTTGTCGATCCCTAGTAAGCTATTCCTCTCCACCACTCAAAGGTTGGCCGATAGAGATCCCTTTTAGGGATAAATAAATAAATATCATGGGACAAATTGACAAAAATTCACCTAGTCCCAAACTAGGCAAAGCCTGTACTATGGGTACTATACATATTAAACATAAAAGACCCGAGAACAAATATTCTTATTCATCATACAAACATCTGCCCCGACCGGGATTTGAACCCGGGACCTCAAGCTTCATAGTCAGATAAGTTCGCGCTTGTACTCGAATTTGATTGTTGTAACTTGTGTTTTTATCCTGTTTTTTTTTTGTACAATAAAGTGTTTACTTACTTACATTTTCATTATGAAACTTTCGCACAGAAGTTGGTATTTCTATGGTTATTTTAATCCCAACTCCAGAGCTAACTCCGAAGCCAGCAAAAACGTCTTGCACCACAAAACAGCGAACTTGGTACCAGAAAACTCGGCAATACGACCAAGTTTCAGCTTTGTCGTCGGACTCACTTTTCGAATCACGATAAAGGGTTGGCCCAATTACGTCTAATGGATGGCCAAGTTTGAGGAACTCGGTTTGACGTTCAATGTAATTTATGGGCGTTCGACAGCCCTAGCTTTTTTTTTAGCCGGCCTGGTTTCGTTTCGGCAGGGTGTTTTGAAGTGGCCAGTATTTTATCGGGATCGTTATAGGTGTGTACGAGTTAAGGTTGTCGCATTCGTAATCGCTCGGCGCCGGATCGGCGAGGCCTCGTCGCCTTCAACTAAACAAAAGCAAGGCGCGGCGATGATGTTCCGATGCCGATATGTGTGCGTTACAGTATGAAGTTTCTTATAAATAATACTGAACGGTGGCGGCGCAGATCCGGTACGGAGCTGTTACGTATGCAACAACCTTTAGTCAAGAGTCGGGGTACTCAAGTAAGGCGAGATGGGCAAAATTTATTCGCACAAAATGAAAAAGTTGTTCGCGGATGAAAAATGGAAAATATCTCATTTAAGGAATTTCCACGTGAAATGAAACTAGGCTGCTTTTTAACCCCCGACGAAAAAGAGCGGTGTTATCAGTTAGACCAGTGTGTCTGTGTATCTGTTTGTGGCATTATAGCTCCCAAACGGATGGACCAATTTCAATGCGGTTTCTTTTAATGGAAAGCTAATTTAATCGAGATGATTCATAGCTAAGTTTCATTAAAATCGGTTGACCCGTTTTTGAAATATTGAACTTTGAAATTACAATGTCGGGGGTTTTTCAACTTTTTTAAGTTGGTTATTAGGTATATTTAAGTTAGTAGGTAGTTGAAAGTACTGAGGGTCGAGCACGACTTTACGAAAGCTGCGTAACGTTACGGTTATCGTATCTAGATCGAGAAACCTCATACTAAATTTTAGTTCCAAATACGCTCACGGGCGGGCGCTGTTCCAAACGTCATACAAACTCGACAACGTTTACTATTCGACTTCACGTCATGCAGCATTCGTAAAGTCGTGCTCGACCCTCTGATCGCTGTCGTCTCGTAACTTGACTCTCAAACTCGACCACGGCAGGATGCTCCGGGGCGAGGCTAAACCGGACAGAACCAGTTACCACCGGTAGCAATTAACACCCAGTTGCGCTACGCTTAATTGGTGCCATGGGGGAAATTAGCTTATGAACGATCGAGTTTTTTTTTATAAGGGAAATCCGTAGATGAACAAGGATATTACGTTTTTAACAGTTTTAAATGATTCACGGTTAATTGCATTAGACTTTTCCAATTCGGGATGTCGATCACGTACCTTACTACAGTACCTACGATTACTTTAAGTTCACCACTGACAGAATGGTTTGCCTTGATTTAATTTTCAAATTTAATGTCGTACTTAGCGCTTAGTTGATGCAACTTGTGACCAAAGGGCTGGCAGTTTTCTCTCTCAAAGAATCAGCATCGCTATTCAGCGAGGCAACGCTGCCGGCCTTTTCGGCACTATGCCACGGGGGCCTTATTTAGATTTAATTTAGTTTTAAGTTGTAGTTTATTTAGTTTAAGCTTAGATTTAATGTCATTGTAAATTGCTTTTATTATGTAAATAAAGTATTTCATGTCGTACTTATTACAGATTTTTTTAACATGTTAAGTACAGATGATTTTACAGATTTTGTAATAAGTATTTTATTTGTACGACATTAAATTTAATTTGAAAATAATATAAGCTTAGAAAAGTGGAAAAACCCCCGACAGTGTCTACTATTGGTGAGGAAAATCCTCGGTGGATTGAATATTGGGAACGGCCGTTAGAGTAACCTATCGTTCGTTAGGTAACATGTATGTAACTGTGTTGAAATATCGGGAACTCATTCAAACCTAGAAGGTAATCGCGGTTGATGTCCCGTTATATAATATATCTATGACTATGTTTTTGTATACCTGCAGTGGCCAGTTTCACTGTAGAGAGGTCTCTGCGCCATTAATTTCATATGGCACTTAGACCTCTGCTTGACACAATAAAAGCGCTATCTAAGTAGGTATAGGAACTTTTTCATTGGGTTTCGTACCATACCTAAGACATTTCAGATTTTTTTTTGATTTTTTTATTACTGTTTCTAAAGATACTTGGGGTACGGTAAGTAGGTACCCTAAAAACGGAGCACAAGAATTTAATTATTCCATTAAGTATTAATTAAATTTTCAGCCATTCTAAACATGTAGTTTCTAACGATGCTTATTGCATTTAATTTGTAAGATTAAACCAAATTCCTTTCCGCTGAACATTTTCCAGCAAAGCGAGAATCCAATTGAAATATTCGTGTAACATTTTCTCTGAAACAATTTTAAAATGTAAGCAGTCATTTTTTTATTTTCTTAGTGATAGCCTTGTTTAGTTTTTATAGTTATTCTCCTGTTCCGAAAGCAATTTTATTGTAAATAGGTTGCTTTGGTTGTTAAGACCTCATTGAAGTTCCGAAGCGAAAACTTTTAACAAAAAAGTAAATCAATCAAGAAATAATAAAATAATCCTCTAAAGCCATGAACTGTATGAATTTTATATTTTTTTGAAAGCGGTTTTGCTTTTTTGTTAAAATTGATTGAAATTTGTTGATTTTTTCACAATTTTATTCTCACAAATAATGAGGTAGCACAAGATTTCCAGCCGTTACTTTTAACAGAAACTGTCATTGTTAACAGCGCGCGACAAATTGTTCGCTAACACTGTTGCTAGCATTATCTGTCAGCGTCAGATGCAGATGAACCGTTGAGAATGAAGGCAGGAGTTGAGTTGAGTGAGCTGAGCACCCCTGAGAAGTTTTTTTTAACATTTTCCTGTACATTCACTGCCTCTGCTGGTTGACAAATTGCGAGAATTTTTATTTTTATTAAAAAAATCTTTACAGAATTGCACTCTTAGAATACTCAACCCCTGGCTGAAATATTGACGGTTCATTAAAACGTATTCAGGATTCGAATATTCGTACTGTGGGTCGAGCACGACTTTTCGAATCCTGCGTCACGTAAAATCGAATAGTAAACGTTGTCGAGTATGTATGACGTTTGGAACAGCGCCCGCCCGTGAGCGTATTCAGAACTGAAATTTAGTATGAGGTTTCTCGATCTCGATACGATAACCGTAACGTTACGCAGCATTCGTAAAGTCGTGCTCGGCCCTCAGGGTCCTCTGTGTGTAATCCTCGATGGGAATGGCGGTTAGATTGTAACGCCTTATTAAAGACTAGCTGTTGCCCGCGACTTCGTCCGCGTAGGTTTTGGTTATCGCTATCCCGCGGGAGCTATATAATTTACCAGAATAAAAAGTAGCTTATGTTATTCCTCAATATTCATACCAAATTTCATCTAGATTGGTGCAGCGGTTTTACCGTGAAGAGGTAACAAACAAACAGACAGAGAGACAGAGAGACAGAGTTACTTTCGCATATAAAATATTAGTTAGGATTGCTCAGTTGTTGTTAAAAGACATTTGCACAGCACGGGCATAGATCCGTGCATAATAAATTATTTTATCTACACACGTATCATAAGTCCTCTATAATGCGTTCAGAAACCGTAGAAAATGACCAGCATTGCAGTACATCGTCGCCTCCGCCCGCCCTGCAGGTCCAGCGGTAAAGTAATAGTCATTACGACATCGAATACTTTTCGATATCGAATTCGTTTTTCGAATTTGACAACTAACGTAATTTACAATCATAGTGAAATAAAACGGATCACTCACGTGTATAAGTCAAGTTCAGTCCGACATGTATAATTAATAATGTGATATACACATTTTTTTTTACAAAAAAAAAACTGTTTACGAAACGTATCTCGGTACGTTTGTCTATGGTTTAAAAAAAACAATCAAATTCGTGACAGGTATGGGTATGATATTATGCCTTCGGCTTCTGAACCCATCTTAGAGTACTTATAATATATGTGTAGATAAATTAATGTATGCAACTCCACATAATTAGGCCTTAAAACACTCATTCTGTAGCAGTTGCTTAAACTACTATTATTAAACTTAACTAAGGATGCCGTTAAAATCTTGGCTCGTTTGTGAAATTGGTAATACTGACCGGAATTACAATTATGAACCAAAAAATTAAGTCATCAAGTAGGTAAGGTAGGTAAATTAAGTAGGTAGCTGATTTAATCAATTATTTTTTAAGAATCATGTTAAGCGAAATTGGAATCATTCCTCTTATGTTGTAGTGCGAACACACGTAGCTGACTGATACTGTAGCTTAATGACGGGGGTTTAGGTATAGATGGGATAAACTACCTACTAGAAGAGTTTTTTTTTATGGTGTCTTTTAAATTTATGGCGGTTTGTTCAAATTTCAATATCTGTTGAAGTTGCCCAGTTTACAGCGACCACTCAGACTAGCACTCTATGTAGTTGTGAACTCCGTGCTCGAGTGACACGACGTCACTGTAACTCGCTTTAATACAATTAATTGCCCACTACAATAATTGATAGATTATTATTATATTATTATTTTTAGCCTGAGGTACAGGGTTCATTAGTAACCTTAGTTCAGGCACACGTGTTACGTAGATTTTAGAACAAAATGTGTTTTTTCCCATATTGTACTGCAATTTTTTTGAATAAATTATTATTATTATTATCAAGGTTCAGGTTAAGACAAAAGCGAGCCGTGGAGTCGACAATAACATGATACTCGTACATTACAATTCACATCTTGTTATCGTGTCAAATTAAGTACTATTTTGCAATCATTTTTATTTTAGTTACAATGTGTAATCACTTTGTTGCTTTATTTTTATACGACGAGGAAGGCTAACGAGCACTTGCTCCACTTGCTGGCTTGCTTGATCCACTTGGGTCACCTGATGGTGAGTGATCACCACTACCCATGGACACCGGCAACCCCGGAGGGTTCGCAGATAGATTCCGGAGGGGCGCTGCCTAACTAAAGAGCTAAGATGAAATGCCTCGTAGAGTGCCTGAGTGCCTGCTTAGAAGCTTTACTAGTGATCATTAAGCATTTTTGTATTAATTATGTGATCAGTATGAGTATGCATAAGAGTTGAATTGTAATGTTACTGGCATTTAGACATATTATCAACGGGATATTGACCGCGATTACACTAGGTTTGGAAGAGCTCTCAATATTTCGACGCAGTGTACCCGTAATCATAATCCATGTAGCTGCGAAATATCGGGAGCTTTTTTAAACTTAGTAAAGTAATCGCGGTCAATGTCCCGTTAATTTATTTAAAACAAATGTACAATGGACTAAAACTACAAAGTAAATAAAAATAGAAAAACCAAAACTAACTTAAAAGATTAAATACCTACCTGGTCATTTTCTACGGTTTCTGTGCCCTAAGCACGACTTGTCGAATCCTGCTTTACGTTACGGTTATCGTATCAAGATCGAGAAATCTCATACTAAATTTTAGTTCCAAATACGCTCACGGGCGGGCGCTGTTCTAAACGTCATACAAACTCGTTATAGTTTACTATTCGATTTTACGTCACGCAGGATTCGACAAGTCGTGCTTAGGGCACTGAACGCATTAAAGAGGACTTATGATATGTGTGTAGATAAAGTCATTTTGTATTGTTTAAAATCATGGGTTAATAAACAAGAAAGTATTTTGTAAATCGACAGGGAAAACTAATAGAGGAGGCATTCAATCATACGCCATACGTGGTTCACCGAAGTAACCCTAACAACTACCCGTTCTAACTCGCTATATTTCATCGGACTTTATTAGCCCTAACTCACTAAAACCTCAAGGAACTTAATAAAAAATGTATAGACCCTTTCAGTCCATAAATAAAATAACCTGTATATAAAATATTAATAGGAAAAGTCAGGCATATAACGCCAATTTCCGTAGAGGCGTCACGTGGGCATCATTGTACGTGACTAGGTGCAATAAAAATCTACCTACCAATCAGAGACAAGCATAAAAACAGAATCAAAATAAGGGAAAAATAACCTTAGTTCACTAAAATACAAGCTACAGCGAGTTTTAAGTCAATATTGTTATGAGATTGTCGAAGAAAACGCGGCAAGGGATAGAGAAAGTTAAAAAACATACATTAGGGTTCATATTAGACTGTTATAAATAAATTCCCACGGCGTATACCTATACAATTATTTCTTACCTTACGTAGGTACGTAAGGTAAGAAATAATTGGGGCACTGAATCGGAATGAACTGAAAATGAGGTATTGTTGTTCTGTTTGGAATGCCTCGAGTAATAAAAGTTATCGTAGAATAATTTTTAGGAGTTCGTTCCGCTACACAGTATGCAGGGAGGTTGTAGACGTGCTACGCCTGTGGCTACGAAGTTTTGTAGAGGTTGCTACGAACTTTACGAGTAAGATGTCGTAAGGTCTTGTTTAAAACATACTTGTCTTCTTGTATATGAAAATGGAGGTGGGTTTGAACCGGTGGGAAACATTTTTATACCCTACGGGTTTAAAATGTTCTTTTGAGAGAGGAGCGTAAAGCCAGCTAAGGAAATATTTAACAACATGCAATTTTAATTTAAAACGAAACAATTGCTTATTTTCACTTTTTAATTTAATTATGCATGTGCGGATTTAACCAATGGAACGTACAATATTATGCCATTATTCATAATCGTCACTCAAGCCTTCATTAGTTAAAATCGGTTTTGTCTTCTTCTTACTAACGGAATATGTCAATGTGACAAAAAAGGACAGAAACTTTATATTAAATTTTAGTACCAAATACATACACGGAACTTTGTTCCAAACGTCATACAAATTTACTGGATAACGTTCCACTCGATTACGTTATGTAGCATTCAATTACTTGTGCTCAGGACTCTGATCACGTCACTCTGTAAAGGTTCGTTCTCATTTTCAATTATTATTTCAATCCATTACTGGATAAAATTAATCCAACACTTAAAGCTCATTTCTGAAAATGCTTACTTTATTAACTCTTAATCCATCACAATTTAATAAGGAAAAGAGTTGATTAATAGGTATTCAGAATTGAATTTGTTAATAAGCTGTGCCATTTCAGTAGAAATACTAAATATTGAAATTATTACAAGCTCCCATCAGTGTAGGTTTTAGAATCAAAGAGCTCATCTTGTTTAATTTTAAAGAATGTCTATCTTTTTACTGCTTTGAGAAAAGTTTTAGGGCAAGTGTTGTACCTGTGAACACCTGTGAACCATCGGTAATGAAAAAAACTACAAACCATAGACTGATATCATGAACGCACCCGAATAGTATTTTTCTCATATGGCAACATTAATTAGCCGCCATTTTCTTATCTGTCAGAACAAGTGTCGTTTGTGGCTGCGGAAAGTTTTCATCACTAAAAGTGAATTTTTATTCGTACTTTGAGTGTGTTTTGTGTATGCTGTGAATATTTTTGTGATCATTTCATCGCTTTCATGATGTGGTTGTTATTTGATCAAGTTTTTGCAGTTCTCCGCCAACTGTTAACGGACTGACATCATTTTGAATTTTGAAGTGTCGAGTTTGTACCTGTGGACTACTTCATTTCCGTACCTGTGGACTGTCCATAGATATAATATCACTGGTTTTACCTGTGGACAGCTAAATTATGCAAGAAAGTTAAGCAAGAAAAAAAAATGCCCCGAAATTCTAACTGTGGCCGTCAAGAAAGTCAATAACGAATCTTTAGTAGCAAAAGCTGCAGAGAAATTCTACATACCTTAAGTCAACTATTGTTAAGTATCAGAAATTACGTCAAAACGAAAATCTCGAATAACTGCTTAGAACTTTAAAAAAAGTGACATTAATTAGTATTTGATGAAATAGAAGGACAACACATTAGTTCAACGTGGATTCCGATGATGAATCTAGTTTTATTTTTATGTATTAAGTGATGACTCAGATGGTTCTAGTGAACACGCACAAGCTTATAACTCCGATGATTTTGCTGAGAATTTGTATCGAGAATACTGCAATGCTTAAAATAAAATAAAAATTTTTAGAAGATGCTGACTGTATACCGAAAATGTGGACATTATTCTTTAGTATGTTCTTTAAGATTTTCATTTTGAAATACATTTTTTAATTTGTATCATTTATTTTTGTCCAGAGGTACGTCGCCGTCCACAGGTATATTTTTGCCGTCCACAGGTACAAACTGTAGTTATACCTATGGACAAAACCGCCTCCAAAAAAAAACCTTAGAAAAAAAACGTAAAATAATTCTCTGAAATAATGATAAATAAATAAAATAAAATAAAATTCGTTTATTTCGGACAACAGAAACTAAAGCCTAAAGTTTTATGGCCTAGCACAAAGCAGCAGAAATATGAAGTCGGTGCTTTGCGAGCGAATATTCTTTGAATGAAGCACCGACTTCATATTTCTGCTGCTTAGTGCTAGGCCATAAAACTTTAGGCTTTAGTTTCTGTTGTCCGAAATAAACGCATTTTATTAAGTACATGCAAAGTTTTTGATGAGATCTGGTTATTTTTTAACCCCCGACGTTAAACGAGGGGTGTTATAAGCAACAGTGTTTTAATCTTTTAATCAGTAATTAAAAAAAAACCTCAGAAAAAGCCTTCGGCTAGGCAAGGCTTGCAGATTTATTGAAAACGCTAGGGATGGCACTGCACATTTTTTTGACATTGTACCTATAATTTGATAAAAAAATAATTAATTCAATTTAAACTGTTTATTTCGAATAAAGAAACAAAAATCATACAATACGAAATTAACCTGTAATCCCCCTCGGTCACTTGGTATATTTGATATGAACTTCATAACTCATTTTTTATTTAAATGTTTTAAGTACACGGACTTAAAAGAGGTTTTATTCTGTTTTAAGACTCCATAATAGGTAATTGTGTCACTTATTTGTCAATAATGATTAATATCTTATATCATTATAATTCGTTTACTTTTAATTCAGTGAAAATCATGAATTTCCTGAATGATTTCGCTGAATTTTCTCAGTTTGAAACAGAGCTGATGGCGAAATTGGAAAACTCGAATACTTAATAATTTATTCAGCAAAATTAATGAAATTATACAAATCTCTTGTTATACCTGTAGAAATATTCTTGTAACAAAAACGTTTTATATACCAATATGTCACATTGACAACGAACTAAATATCGTGCGACAACCCTATGACTTAGTTTCAATGAATCCGCAACACAGATAACGGGGTGTACCAATGAGCCATGACCCGTAACCATTATATTATTATCAACGGGCACCTAATCAGCAACGCCTCGCTGCCGACAACCAAACAAAAGAAAGGCGATGCCAATTATTGTGCGTTACTGCAAAGGCGTTTCATACAAAGAATATTAGGCTGGGAGCAAACACTCGTTTTCCTGTTTAGGATTCCGGATCTGGAATTCAGATTCGGAGACCTGAATGCACCTTTCGTACAAAATTTTCAATAAGGCGCACGCCTATACAGTGAGGTTTATTTGTGTAATTCATTTGTGGTTACGTATTGTAAGAGCTAATGTAACTTGTTTTTAGGAAAAACGTCTTTGTGCCAAGTTTCTTGCGGCGCATTCTTCTTGGCAATCATGGTCTTTCCGAAAACGCTGGTAGACTCAAAAAAATTACGTGTAAAATAGCATTCAACCGCCTATTTGCGGAATAAAATTTTGAATTTAGAATTTCGCCGTTTTTATACTTTCCAAATGAAAAAAAAAACCTGAGGTTCGTTTCCGAAATCTGCCACGCGTTTGGGTCATTCCATACGAATCGAATGGAAATTTTCATTCATAATCGGGTCAGCGCTGTGCCGTGTAGATGTGAAAGTATTTTTGTCATGATGCTTTGTTTGCACTATCATCATTTCACCCAGAAGATGTCCACATCTGGACATAGGCTTTCCCCAAGGATCTCCACGACGATCGGTCTTTTGCTACCAGTAGCTAATGGCTTCCCGCGATTTAAACCAGATCGTACGTCCACCTAGCTGGAGTTCTACTAACACCCCGCCTTCGTGTACGCGGTCGCTACTCTAGAACCTTACGGCCCCAAAGGCCATCAGTTCTACGAGCAATGTGCCCACCCACTGCCACTTAAGGTGTGCATTTTACTGAGACAGAAATGACTCTGTTTTATTTGATTATTTAATGAATGCACCCTACAAGAACGATGTTTCCGCTTCTTCTTATTTAGCGCCATTAAAAGAGCAATAGCCATCAATTCGTTGTCGTCGCCCATGAAGCTTTTATGAAAGCGCCAGTAAAAATCGAAGGTCTGCGTTTTATGCTCTCGGAATTCTGAATCTGAATTTCAGATCAGGAAATCTTAACAGGATAACATAACCAACTTAGAAAAGTTGAAAAACCCTCGTTATTTTCATTTCAAAGTTAAACTCAAAGCTAAACGGATTTTTATGAAACTACCTAGCTAACAGCCATCACTATTAAATTATGCGTCGATTAAAAAAAGCCACGTCCAAATGCGGTCATACGTTAAGGAGCTACGACGCCACAGAGAGATACGCAGGTATACCAATACAAGGTTAGACTTATAACACCTCTTTTCAGAGGCCCGAGTACGAATATTCGAAACCTGCGTCACGTAAAATCGAATACCTAGTAAACGTTATCGAGTTTGTATGACGTTTGGAACAGCACCCGCCCGTGAGTGTATTTGGAACTAAAATTTAGTATGAGGTTTCTCGATCTCGATACGATAACCGTAACGTTACGCAGGATTCGAAAACTCGTGCTCGACCCTCAGCTTGAAACGGCTCGAATCGGGCGCCTGAATATCCGGTGCCGCGTTGCGAAGTGAACAATAAGATAACCTTTACCAGTGATCGATCGACCGCGACAATGTAACGAAACTCGCGCGGCATTCCCCGTGTACCGAGGGCCTAATAGATGTTCGGTTGGTAATCCCCTCTAAGAAATTGCTGTGTATAAAACCCACACTTTACCCTAAATTATCCGAAAATGCCCGTAACCCTGTGGGCCCAACGGTTTAATAGATTGCTGAAATAGATCAATCTATTCTAGTCTGTCGATCAATCTTTGGATAATCTCGTCTGTTTCGCTCAACGCCTGTTAATTATAGACGGGAATAGGTCTAAGGTAGGGTAGAGTTATCTATGGAAGTTTGTAAGTTTAAAAGGTTTAGCTGCTCTGTGTATACAAAGCTGATTTGTGATATGGTTAGTGTGTATAGAACATGATGACGAAATAATTATTATGTAATCGAGACGAGTAACGCTTTTAAATAAAGTACCTATGTCAGTGCCACCTTTAGTGACTCGACGAATGCTGAGGGGATTCCTTTTTTGCAACTGCATTTGATTTTATTTTATGTTAACCTTGAACCTGTATTATTATGTTGCTATTGCGAAATAAACACTTTTTATTCTTATTCTAACTTGGCTCCCTGTTTTCATGATTTTATTGGGGTAAAGTTAAACTAAACTTGCTCTGTTTATACTTACTATTCGTAACTGCGTTGCATTTAAAGTTATGAGCTATTTAACGCTGCAGCTACGAAATAGTCCTCTATTCAAAGAGCTGCGTCTGCAGGTTGCTCAAATTTCTGCCCTTCTGACATAAAAAGACGTAATTGCCTTGAGTTTTCTATAGAAATGCGCTCTTTTAAGTAAGGAGGGCAGATTTGTACACTGCTCGGATAAAAATCCCTTGCAGTCGCTGAACAAATTCTAAGGTTGTCAAGTTGTGGCTTAAGAGTTTTATACGTACACTCTAATGATATTTTGATAGCGCTTATGGTCATACAATAATACTAAAACCGCCGTAATAGCTGCCAACCTTCATTAACTTAACGGTAATTTCTTGTTTCTGTGCAAATACAGAAAACAATTACTACACTTAATTGCAATCCCACCTTTCGTTTTCCCGGTGAATAGCCTAAACTATCTCATTAAAAGAATTTAATTGATTTAAATGTATAGATGCGTTATGGTTAGGGAAGATAGGCAGTTCAAGAAAAATCTTACTGTTAGTACTATATTTGGTGTTAGGGTGTTAGGGTGCACGTGACACAGAATATTATCAAGGATCCGAGTTAGTCAGCAAAATCTAAATTACATGAGAAAATTTCATTGCTCTTCTTCTGTCACAGCGTTTTTAGAAGGTTTAGCCATGACAAATGAAATACTCGTAAATATCGTGCATTGAAACATTTTCGCTTAGTTTTCTTCATGATAGTTAGATACCGACTTCCCAGAAATAAATACCAAACTGTATTTTTTTTTAGATGGAATTTACAACAAGCCTTCTCAACTGAATAACCTACAACTTTCTAACACATTAGAGTAAGCTTCCTAGTGTTTAACACCTTAATTTCAATAATTGACACCTTATTTGAATTAACACTGAGGGCATAGTAAAATAAACGGATTACTCACGATTATCAGTCAGTGTTCATATCACTAAGAAAGAGTCTCATGGTAGTTTCATGTTAAACGTGGCTGGAGGTGCCAACTACCGAAACAAGTGTCAGACACTGCGCTATTCACCTCCGCTGAACTCTTGTCTCATCTAAAAATTTACTTCCTCAACAAAAACCATGAGGTCGCACCGCACATTTTGCACCAAGCGCTTCGATGCTCAGAAATGTAAAATTTTCCGCTTAATTTGTCTGACGTAAGAACAGTCTTCCCATTAAGACGTTCTGGAAACAATTTGGCAGCCAACGCTTGGTTCTTGCCAATTATACAACTTATTTTGCCGTTTGGAAAACGATTAAGCTACCCTATATCAACCGTCGTAAAGGCTCTCCTTACTATTCGCAGATGCAAATACTTTCGGTCGCAAGACAAGTTAAGTTTGCAGCTCCGAAAGTGAGGAAAGTTTCTTAAGGCGGAGGTTGTAAGGATGTTATTTGTGGTTTTCAGGTGAGAATGTAACGTTGTTTTCTTAAATGTAAAACGAGGGCAATGAGTTCAGCATTCGCCGAGTATTTAACTGCTTCCAGTTGGTTCATGTGTGGAAATCTTTTAGTAGTTTTCATTGTTTCAGTAAGTGAGAAGGCGGTGTAGTTCTTGGCGGGTTCCCTGGCCAACTTGCCTTGAATTTCTAGCAGTACTGTACTTAGTTAAAGGTCTTTAGTATTAACAGCTGGTTGCGTTTTTTCTATGCTCTATTGAATCAGTTACTTGCAAATTACTTAGCAATACTAACGGATGTAAACCGTAGGTACTATTGAAACAACTGCATCGTGACCCACTGTGGAACTTTTTCGTAGAAAATCTCATCGCATCGCTGACAAGGAAAATTATTATGACACTTACTGTGAGAACATTCCACGTTGTATCGGGAATCAAATGGTTCGACTGTACCGTTCAAAATAGAACGTTTCCTTACCAAAAGCATATCAAGTTGGCGAAAGCTGCAAATTCGCGTGTTCTCCATTACTAACAGAGCCAGCTTAATATAACTTTTCCTATTTCTAGAGCTTTTGATGATTGCCTTTTGAAATATCAAATGGGACGGTATCTCGGCTGGCATTCATTTGTTTGTGGCTCTGCTCGAATTATTTCGATGCAATTGTCGACGGGTTGGTATTCAGGTGCAGGACACACGGATTTCGTGTTCAAATGTTTCATATTTTCCATGTTACGGAACGGAGACAGTGTATGCATTTGGAATGGGAGGACTAAAGCAATGAGGTTCTCAGTCCTTCTTTTTGGGACGCAAGATGCATATAATCTCTTTCCTTCTATCTCAACATAGTTCTCTGATGTGTTCTGGCGAAAATGGGCGAAGAAATTACTGGTAAAAGAGGCATTCCCACACAGCCCTCTTGGTTGACAATGATAAAGTAACTCGATACTTAACGCATCTGCGATTCTGTTATTGATTAGTGTGTATGTATGGGCATTGCAAATTCGTTACTTGCAGGAGGGTATTTTTTATAAAATGCGACATTTTTGAATAGCAATGCGTGAAATCCAACTGCCAAGCTTATTTAGGTGTTTAACTCCTTTGAATAAACCAAAATGAAATGTTCATCCATCTATCTCTGACACACATCTAACTTCATCCCGCCCTACTCGTTCCAAATAAACAAGCCAAAGCAAGAGCTCACTCACTCACTCTCACATTTCCTGTCCAACAATTCTTTATAACGTGACAGTCATACTTTGTCACGAAAAATGACAGCGCTTAAGCAAGGGAAGCCACTTCCTGTGGTTAGCTCATGAATAACGCAGAAAAGAGAATGAATTAATATTAATTTTTGCCAACAACAATGGACGAACACCTTATAGTAGTTTATCTACACACATATCGTAAGGCCTCTATTGTGCGCTCAGAAACCGTAGGTAAAGACCATCGTTACCACAGTCGATTTTCTCTTCAAAACCCAAAACAAATAAAAATAAAAATAAGCCTCAATAAAAAAAAAAACGATACGAAACGTCAGCTCGATATGTTTGTCTATGATTTAAAAAAAAACAGTCAAATCCGTGACAAGTTTATTATGCCTTCGGCTTCTGAAACCATCACAGTACTTATAAAATGTGTACCTAGATAAAGTAATGTATGAAACTCTACATAATTAGGCCTTAAAACACTCGTGTGATCCTATTATGAACCTCGGCTTCGTCTCGTTTCATAAAAACGCACTCGTATTTTAAGGACCCTCATTATGTAACAGTTGCATAAACTGAGAGTACTGAGGGTCCTTGAAACACGCGTGTGGTTTAAACCTTTTTTATCTACACATATATCATAAGTCCTCTATAATGCGTTCAGAAACCGTAGAAAATGACCCGCATTTCAGCCCGACGTTGCCTCCCCCCGCCAACCACCACCAACAGCAGGTCCCGTAGTAAAGTAATGGTCATTACGACATCGAGTTCGATGTCGTAATGACTTTTCGATATCGAATTCGATGTAGGTATCGAATTTGACAACCAACGTAATTTACAATCATAGTGAAATAAAACGGATCACTCACGTATATAAGTCGAGTTTAGTCCGACATGTATAATTAATAATGTGACATTTATATTACAAAAAAAAACAGTTCACGAAAACGTCAGCTCGGTATGTTTGTCTATGACTTAAAAAAAAAACAGTCAAATTCGTGACAGGTATGTATGATAATATATGCCTTCGGCTTCGGCTTGAACCCATCTTAGAGTACTTATAATATGTGTAGTAAGTAATGTATGCAACTCCACATAATTAGGCCTTATTAAGTAACAGTTGCATAAACTACTATTATGCAACTTAAAACACGTGTGTGGTTAAAACTTTTTTTATAATAAGCTCACACGAGTGTTTTAAGGCCTAATTATTTCGTTGCCTAGCTCTGGCTGCCTTTTCACAAGACCGCGGCTTTGACTTGATTCACGGGCGAGTTTTAAAGGCGAGTCCGTGACAGGGTGACCACAAGTGGTAGATTTCTACTTTTTTGGTAGATTTTGGTAGATTTACACTTTTTTTTCCAATTGTCACGAGATTCACTTAAATTTTTGGCAATGTTAAAGTCAAAGTTATGAATTTGATCATAGCCGGTTTTGTAATTTTTAAAATAAAAATTATACCTAATATTTTTACAATCTTTACCTTCAAAAAGTAAAACCGCCTTCGAAAAACCGAAAGATATTTCTAGCGCACCGTACAGACTATATTTCTAGCGCACCATACAGACTATATTTCTAGCGCACCGTACATACTATATTTCTAGCGCACCGTACAGACTATATTTGTACTAGACCACAAAACTGATGGTTTTAGATGATTATTTCATGATTTTAGATTTTTTAAGTACTTACTTTTTGTTAAAAAAAAATGTTGAAAGTAATCGATTTATTGATTATTTTTGTTTTTATTTTTATGGAACATTCATGGTATGAAATTCAACATTCAATGACAATGCAAAGAAAAATCCGTTAATCCGTAAATCCGTCCAGCTGTTAAAAAAAAATGTTGTTAGGAAGGTAGTTTTTGACCAAGGCTCTGGTAGATTTTGGTAGTTTTTCATAGCTCCCTGGTCCATGAAATCACGGTAAAGTTCACCCGTCGATCATGCCCTTTACAGATATTTTTATACAAAGACGTCGCTCTCTAGGGCAGTGTGTGTAAAAACAATACAGAATAACGGTTTAGTGTTGCCTGCCGTGACCGCCGGCCATTATAAGCTTCCATATTATGATACACCGCATCGTCGCAATTTTGTATCGAACGCTTGAGAATAGGATATCGGATTAGCGTAATAACCGTGATGGGAATATTAGAGGATTATAGTTAGTTCCCTTGAAACCTAGCACTCTTATATTTCTAGTTTTTATTTTCTTTATAAAAATAAAACATTGTTTTTGTTCTTAAATTAAAACTATTTTCGATTTAGGAGTCATCCTTGTTGTCAATTTTCTATTGTTTTCTAATCATTGATGCCACTGTCAGTAGCTTCAAATACTCTCCAGTATCAGTATAGTAGTGTATATTTTCCAATTCAAACTTGTTCTTAAATATTGTTAGAAAACAAGCTACTTACGTAATGCTTACGAAATCACGTAAAAAAGTGAACTGCAACGGGATTCTAACAAAACTGAAAACATCTGAATATAAAAACATGTAAATAAATTAAAATAAACCAATTTTATTTTCAACGAGGCCCCAAATGTATTGTCTATTTGCAATTTTTCAAAATTTAAATCAGCATAAAACCACCGCACTAACACAGTTTCATAACCAATCGAAAAATGCAAAAAGCCAACAATATGAATATGTATCGACAGTGTAAACATTGCCACAATAAAATGACGAAGCTACCCACAAAGTACTTATGGCAGGAGATATTAACTAACGCTTTCCTTTCAGAGAATTGATTTGGAAATCATACCTGTGGAAATGACATTCGAATATGAACAAAGAATTCCCTTATCTAATTATTATACTTTTTAAATACTCGCTGAAATATGAACGCAGAGAAAAAAACAGAAAAACTGTACCTAAATTTATTTGTAGTACGTAGTAAATTTTGTTATGAGTAGTTTGGGCTGTGTAGGGGCACGGCTGTTTCCCGAAAAAGTTTACTTGGAAAAGTTGAAAAACCTTCAATTTCGTTCAAAGTACAATATTTCTAAGACGACTAAACCGATTTTAATAAAGCGTAGCTACAAACCATCCTGAATAAAAAAAAGTTTGAGTTCAAATCGCCCTTTTCGTGCAGGTATGAGCTAGAGACAGAGACACACAGAGACCCGTCTTTTTACTTAGGGCTAAACATTTTGTGCAAAATACTGAATGTTAAAGGCAAACTGTCGCATGAGTGTTCTGTGTACTAACCCAATCAAGTTTCGTAAACAATAGTTAATAAATTAATTAGTTTTATTATGCGGAGGAATGGAACAAAAATATTTTGTATATAGTTACCTATTTAACCATTACTAGGTCATTTAATTACTGTGCCAAATATTGTAAGCCTGGATCGAGGTTTGGAAAATGAAACATGATTTGCAATGCATGTGTTTTTGACCTTAAACTTCCAGTTTTTAACCGACTTCAAAAAAAGGAGGAGGTTCTACGTTCCACTGTATGTATTTTTTTTTTTTTTAATGTATGTTAATCGATTACTCCGTCAATTGTAGACCGATTTTGATTTTTTTTTATTCGAAAGTGTATACTCCTGAGGTGGTCCCATGGTCACCAAGTCATGATCTGATGATGGGATCCCTGGGAAATCGAGGGCAACCCTCAAATTTTATAGGCACGTATCATGTGTTTCATATATATTCTAAGGCTATTCAAGTATTTGTGTCTGGTAGTCATCATCTCATGTTGATGAGCTGATGATGGAAGGTACAACTCCTTAACGGTTAGGAGTTGGAGGATAATTCAGAAAATGTTAAATCAACGTAAAATTGTGAAATAAAAATCTTTTAACAAAAAAGTAAAACCGGTACTAGTACTACTCATAGCAATTTCAAACGCTTTGGCATTTACGCCATGCGTTTTGAGCGAATTTCGATTAGCCGTCTTTCTATTGACAAATTCAAATTCAAATTCAAAATTGTATTCAGCAAATAGGTGAATAGTTGAATGCTCTTTTACACGTCATTTTTTTGAGTCTACCAGCGCTTTCGGAAAGACCATGATTGCCAAGAAGAATGCGCCGCAAGAAACTTGGCACAAAGTCATTTTTTCTAAAAACAAGTTACATTAGCTCTTACAATACGTAACCACAGACAAATTACACAAAGAAACCTCACTCTGTCATTAAAAGATTAAGAGAGAAAAAAAAAACGCATTTTAGAAACAAGTGTAAAAAGTAATTATTAGAACAGCAAACCCAGAACACTACTTTACTGGCACGTTTTAATTGAGCAGGAGATGTATAGGGTCTCCAGGTCAAATATATGTGAAAATTTAAATTACAAAGGGATGTATAGGGTCCCAGAATTAATAATATAATATAATACTTAATCTAAATGGCTTAAAGATGTATAGTCTCTAGGGTCAATTTAAACTAAATTTAAAATCAGCAGAGGTGTAAAACGCCTCCACGGTCAAATAATAAGTATAATAATACATATACATAAACTGGAGATGTATAATGGTCTCCAAATGTCAAATAACAAAAATTGATGAAATATACATTTCATGTCATCATGTCAAATAAATAAAACATTATTTATGTCAATTGTATTACAATTAGTACGCAGCGGACAACGGCAACAGAGCCGGACACCATACACGAATATCTTCGGGACGCAGCCAAGTCACATTGATGTCCTAATTATCTTCTGTTTTCAGCCTTGGCCAGGTGGTGCCATCACATAAGTATTCATCCACTTTGTAGTATGCTTTTTTACGCGCCACACGCGTTACTGCATAACGTTTTCCCACCGAATAAACTCCACCCCCAAAAGTATAACATAAACAAATACTTATAAGCAAAGCCGTAATTGATACTTTACACGAGTAAATCCTCAATCCGAAACAAAAGAATGCCGATCGATACCCTCATTAAAACTTGAAACTTTTACAACATTGATGGGATTCATAACCAATCAGCAATGCCTTTGTAACACCACGTCTGACTCGATAACGGGATCCCTGCGCAAACAGGCGATTGTCACGAACGAAAGCTGTGTTGACAACAGCGATACATTAGTGACGTTATGCTAAATCTGGGCGTGACTCTGCATTGTACGGGGAAGGATTCAGTGCTTGTATCAGCGAATTTAAATAAATAAATAAATAAATATGGTGGGACAATATTGACGCCAAATTGACTTAGTTGGGACCTCAATCTTTGTGGTCAGGTTCTCTATCTACTAGTCAATCTGGTGGTAAGAGGAGCTCTTTAAAAAAAAACTAATATCATCAATATAGGTACCTATTATAAAACGTTACTGACTGAGTGACTGACAGACAACGCACAGCCGAAACCTTTCGCCCTATTAGGCTGAAATTTTGCACACTAAGGTCGGATTTGTTGATAGGGATAGAGAATTATGTATATGCGCGTACGAAGTCGCGGCTAAAAGCTAATAATTCATGGTAAATTCATTAGGATGTACAAATAATATTTACTAAGTACATCGACAGTGTACCTATAGGTAAAGATAGATAACACGATCTCCACGCGGCCCATCACGACAATCGTGGTTTTGTTGCAGAGTTCAGAAACACCATGTATGCAGTACGGTTTTATATATGTGTACGGTTCATTAAATAATAAATGTAACATCGAAATACACGGGGAGAGAATTGAAAATTTGCCACACAAATTTCAATTCTCGTCTCGCTTTGCCGGTAGAAAAGTACCTTCAAACGCTACCTTATACGTTGATCACTTTTATAACAATTAAGCTATAATAATAGCAATAAACATTAGAACTTGCAGGTGGTAGGACCTTGTGCGAGGTCCGTCCGGATCACTACCACCATGCCGCTAAGCAGCAGTGCTTGCACTGTTGTGCTCCGGCGTGTAGAGCAAGACAGCCGGTGTAATTAAGGGCACAAGAGGCATTTCAACATTTCATCTTAGCTGTCTGGGTTGGCAACGCATCTGGAAACGTAGCGGGTGTCTAGTCTATGGGCAGTGGTGATTACTTACCATCAGAGCCGTGTTTTATAAAGATTAAAGTTGTAATTTACAAGCGGAAGTCTCTTTCTAACAAAAGGTGATAGAATGAGATTTCCGATTGTAAATTGTAACTTGTAGCTTTATAAAACACGGTCCAGGTGACCCACTTGCTCGCTTGCCTTCCTTGCTGTATAAAAAAAAAATTATTCATACTTTATCCTATACCCTAGACAATCAAAATCTATGCAATCCAATAATGCAAAATAATAGTCACATATTGCAATGCGCACGATTGCAGTCGGAATCGCGTTACGAATCTAATTAAAATCAAAACGATGACATTTTCGGTTTATTGTTTTAATTAGAGCACTATTTGGATATTTGAGTTCGAGCATTCTATAATAAGTGTGGTTAGAAATTTACAGCGAAATTAAATAACTCATTCCGATAAAAAAACCGGCCAAGTGCGAGTCGGACTCGCGCACGAGGGTTTCGTAGAAAGATTTTAACGCTTTTCCGCAGTGTTTTAAGAAGTCAGAGCCCTGCTCCTAAGCAAAATGTACGCAGTGTGGGGTCAACTTATATTGGTCTGTAAAATCTACAGACAGACATAAAATTTTTAAATTTTGAGATTTCTCAGAGTGGTTGTGCTATAAGAGCTACGTTCATACCAAATTTCAAGTTTCTAGAACAACTGGAAGTAACCTTTAGGTTTTCGAATTTCGGCAATTTGTATGGAAATAGCCTTTTTAATGACTGTATCTTTTGATTGCGTTGACTTAGAAGCTTGATTTTTTCACAGCTTCAAGGGCTTGAGTATTTGATATTAATTTCAGCATGCTACCTAAACACGTTTCAGAGAAAAAGGACAGACAGACAGACAGACGGACAATAAAGTGATCCTATAAGGGTTCTGTTTTTTTCCTTTTGAGGTACAAAACCCTTAAAACGACCAAGTTTGCGAGTCGGACGGGATAGGATACGGACGGTTTTTCATGCTTTTCGGTCTGTATTTATTATAGGTTTTGATTTCCTTACGATTGACTGACAGGCAAGAGAATATTGATCCTATTATAAGGGGTCCGATATTTTCTTTTGAGGTAGGAAACCTTAAGCATCACTTCGGTTAAAATTATACATCGTTACAATTTTAAGTCTCTGAGAGCATCAGTTACGTGGAAGTACTTAATTGGATTGTGGTTAACGGTAACAGACTTATCGGAGCAAGTAGTAGTTACTGCATACTAATCATCGCGTGTGGTAGGACCTTGTGCGAGGTCCGTCCGGATCGCTACCACCATCTTAGGTACTCGCTAATCCTGTTGTGTACTGTTCCGGTGTAGAGAGTAAGACAGCCGGTGTAATGACGGGCACAAGAGGCATTTCATCTTAGCTCTGGGTTGGCAACACATCTGCAAACCCTCCGGGGTTGCGAGTGTCTATGGGCAGTGGTGATGACTTGCTCGTTGTACAAAAAAAAAAAACACGGTCCTTGTTTTACGTCCCACTGCTGGGCACAGGCCTCCTGTCAGAATAAGAGGACTTGGGCTATAGCTCCCACGAGGGCTCAATGCGTTTTGGCAACTTCACACACGCCATTGAATTGCTTCCCAAGAGTGTGTGTATGATGGTTTCCTTCACCGTAACGTAATAATTTACAAACTTAGTTTCGCACATTAAATTCCAAAAAACTCAGAGATGCCAGCCGAGACTCGAACCCACGACCATCTGCTTGAGAGGCCATAACCACTGCTCACACTGATACTTATTTTTAATACAAAATATTTAAAATTATTTCCTGAAAAATTAGGCATAAATAGGTCCATACCTACCAAGAATTTTCAAACTCGGTCAGCAACTTGGAATCTATTTTAGAATCATACTACAATTTTAGAGGCCATCCGGGAAAGATGATTTAGTGTTATTAAAAATTCAATTACCAAAGGCCAGTGAATAAGTTTCCTGGAAGAAATTGAAAATACTAAGAACACTGGTTTCATTTCGTGTACACTCGAAGCTCTTTCCATGAAGTAATTTCTCATGACTTGCTCACTAAGGCCACTTTTAGCGTTAGCTATTTATGTATTCAGCAATGCTTTAGACATTTGTACAGCCAATTTATTGAATCAGGCGTTACTTTGCGGAGGTCCATATTTTACGAGGGCTGTTTGATAAGTACCCGTTTATGGAAAAAAAATATTTATTTTTTTTGTTTATGCATTTATTTTTCTATGTAGTCACCTTTTAACTCTATACATTTGTTCCACCTATACTCAAGCTTCAATAAACCATCCAAAAAGTATGATTTTGGAAAGTCATTAAAATAGGCCTCTGTGGCGGCAATGACTTCGTCATTTGATCCAAATCGCTTGCCACCGAGCCATTTTTTTAGGTTGGGTTACAAAAAGAAATCGCATGGGGCCAAATCTGGAGAATACGGGGGGTGAGACAATAGTTCGTAGCGTAACTGTGCTAATTTAGTCGTCACAACTCTGGACGAATGAGCCGGGGCGTTGTCGTGATGAAGCAGTACTTTTTTCTTTTTTAAATGGAGTCGTTTGTCCTTCAACACGGCGTCAAATTCATCCAATAAATTGGCATAGTACTGCCCTGTTATTGTTTTTCCCTTTTCTAAATAGTCAATATGTATAATACCCTGCGAATCCCAAAAAACGGTCGCCATGACCTTTCCAGCCGATGGGACGGTTTTTGCTTTCTTTAGAGCAGGTTCACCCGGTAAAATCCACTGCTTCGACTGCTCTTTCATTTCCGGGGTGTAGTGGTGGACCCACGTTTTGTCCACGGTCACGAAACGACGCAGAAACTCCTTCGGGTTACGTTTGAACACGGCCAAACACTGCTCCGAAGTAGTCAGTCGGTTCCGTTTTTGCTCCTCCGTGAGTAAACGCGGCACCCACCTCGCCGATACTTTCTTCATACCCAATTTTTCTTCTAATATGTGTTGTACCCTCTCGATTGAAACGTTTACAGCATCAACGATTTCTCGAAGTTTAATTCGGCGGTCGGCTAAAACGATATTTTCAATTTTCTTAACCATATCGTCTGTAGTCACCTCAACTGGCCGGCCTGGGCGATCCTCATCAAAAACGGTTGTTCTCCCCCGCTTAAACTCGTTATACCAATATCTGACGGTCGTCATAGAAGGAGCACATTCATGGTAAACCGCTTGCATTGTTATTTTTATTTCATCACATGTTTTTCCTTCCAAAAATAAGAATCTAATTACAGACCGATACTGTGTTCACGCCTTCGCTGAATCGTTGTCAAATGAGAAAAAAAAACAAAAGAATGCCATTTTTTATTTTAATTTTCCCGCCTCTGAAAAATGGCTTAAAAAGGTGGTATACTTATTTGCGGCCAGTGATATTAATATATTTAGAAAACGGGTACTTATCAAACAGCCCTCGTATGAACTAAAAACAATTTCTTTGCTCCCCCGCGACCACCACCGCTCGCCTCTACGGTGGTCGAGGGTGACCAACGTTATCGTTTTTATTTTATGGCCATAGTTCTGTTTCATGTTTTTACATTTTATAGAAAACAGTATTGGGATATAACTGAAACTTGACTGGGAAAAAGTGTTCTCCAATGTTTAATAATTAAAGTTATTAAATTCTAATCAAAACAGTTTAAAATCCTTTTGAAGAGATGTTTCTACACTTGTAGGAAGACCACAATTTATAGAGATCTCTCTCCAGTCAGAAATGCCTTGTTGTTCAACAGTTAACTGTTCCAACATAACCACAAAATTTGGGCTGTTAATTGACCTATTTCCTCACCTAATTACACTCGTAACGTCAAAATACCTACAAAATGCAACACGCCTGGTTCTCATACAAATCTTATAACTCTTTCCTTCTACCCCAAAATTAGTCATAAGCATTTTTATCTGCAGTAAGATACGTGCCCAACGCTGTCCCAATAAATTGGCATCTTCATCCTTAATACGTAGCAATAAAGTTGACAGCAGGGTGTCAATTATTGAAATTACATGTCGATCATCGGAGCGTTTGCCTTATTTAGTTTTTTTATTAAGATTCAAGGTACCATTATTCGACTCCATTATGAATCGATATCGCGTGTTTCGACGCTAGGCTATCCTGGTAATTTGCCGCGAAATAGAATAGATGAGCAATCGGCCCAGGTAAGTGATTTGTGGTACTTAAGTACGCTATCCTATAGTCACGCCAGATATCTTTATACAAGAAAAACATATTCCGACGAATTGCGAACCTCCTCCTTTTTTGAAGTCGGTTAAAAAGTACATGAAAGGTACACGGAAAGAACATGTCTTTAAACCAACTTTTTGTAGTTTTATTCTTTCGATCATCCCGTTCGTTCTGTAGCGAGCCGAGCGCCACACGCGGATGACGTCATCACTGGTCTACATCGCGCTAACGAAGTTTCTCAAGTCGGTTGCATAAATCCAACTCTCTTTCTTCGGACTTCGGTCCCCAGGCATAACATCTGCCTGGAGAGAGATCTCTGTATTGGAGTCCTCTCCGAAGTTTCAGGGTATTTTTGTAAGAACATGACTGTCTAGTCACCTTAGTGTCTTTTTGAGTTATCGCGATTCGAAAGTTTCTTCTTCTTTTCTTCTTCAAGTGCCTCTCCATCTCTCCAACTAGTGAAGGTCGGCTACCAACTTCTGGAATTCTTGTCTGTCCCTAGCGAGGCGAAACAATTCAGATGCGCTCGCTACTCGAAAGCTTGGAACGATGTAATTATCAGTATAATTTTCGTACACATTTTTCCAACTTGGGGGCACCTGTTTCACTATAATTGAGTCTCGTGAGACGTGTTGCAACTACCGTGGTAGTTTCATGTTAAAAATGAACTTACTTATGTGATAAATATTTCCTTGTAGAGTCTCCAGCGTACATTAAAGTAAATACGTATTTACTACGCAACGGCTCCCTATTCAAGGAAATGGACATCATTCCAGTAAATAGCCACCCGACTAGGAATGGAGATGGCTCGTTTACCTAAATATCAATCATAGTGTCCCTTTGATCCCAAATTAGGGTTCCATACGGCTACGTTTGACCTTTGTCTTTAACGGGGCGCCAACATGTTTTGGAGGCAATAAGTAAGTTAACACTTTAAAAAGAATTCAATTTTCTATTGAAAATTCATTTTTAAAACGAGCTTTTTGTAGTGTGTATTTTTTGTTGACTGTACTCGTATTGTCATTAAACTTGCGTATTCATACCAAACATCAGGTTTATGCATCATTATTTTACTATTATTAAACTGTACTATTTCCTTTAACAATTCCATCTCCCATTCATTAGTTACGACAGTCCACTCTTTCGTACGCTTCAGTAGTAATTAAATTAACGTTACTTTCAAATTGACGACCGGATCGGATAGGCTAGTGGTTAGAGACCCTGACTATGAAGCTTGAGGTCCCGGTTTCGATCCCCGGTCGGGGCAGTGTTTGTATGATAAATACGATGTTTGTTCTCGAGTCTTGAATGTTTAGTATGTATTTATGTATATTTTTATCTATATAAGTATGTTTATCCGTTGTCTGTACCCATATTACAGGCTTTGCCTAGTATGGCACTAGGTCAATTGGTGACAATTGTTCCATGATACCTATTTGTTATTCATTATTATAAAATTGTCACTCATGAAGCCAAGCGCAGGCCGTTGTAAGACATCTTGTCAACATGCACTAATCCGTTCAAACATGTCATCTATTTAATTAAAACCAACCACAAATGGTCGATGCAAATTGTGACCAAAGGGCTGACAGTTTTCTCTCTCAAAGAAAACGCTATTCAGCGAGGCAACGCTCGGCTGCCAGCCTTTTAGGGACCATGCCACGGGGGCCTTATTTAGATTTATTTAATTTAGTTTATAGCCCGAAGAATTACGAAACTTAAGTGGCGGTGGGCGGGGCACTTGCTTGCAGAACTGATGGCCGATGGGATCAGAAGGTTCTTGAATGGCGTCCACGGACCGGGAGAAGAGCTGTCGTTAGGCCTCCAACAAGATGGAGCGACAACCTAGTAAATATTGCGGGCCGCGGTGGATGCGGAAAGCACACAACCGGTCTGAGTGGAGAGCCTTGGGGGAGGCCTATGTCCAGTAGTGGACGTCAATCGGCTGACATGACTGCTTGCGCCAATTGTTGGTAATTTTGTTTACTTCAAATAAAACTGCATGAGAGTGTCCTTTCCCATCCCTTTCTTACATGCGCACATGTATATGGATGATCTTGCTCGCTCATTCGATGCGAAAGATGGACGATCCTTTTTATTTTCGCTAACCGTCGCCGTGGCAGCAGCTATTGCCTTCAAATCTTCAAAAAACTATAACAATAATATCCATCCGAGCTAATTTGGACAATTAGATATATCGGAGAGTTTCCGTGTTTGTGTGGGTGACTTTATTTTGTGTATAAACTTAATTTAGAGTAGAGATCTGTGCTTGTGGACCTGAGCCGTGCTCATCTCGTGCTATTAAAGTGAAGTGAATCTCTCCTTGGACTACCGGTGGATTTATCAGCCAAGGTACTGGAGCTGGAGGAGCAAAAGGAAGCAGACCCTGTAAGTGCGCGTGTGTTTTTTCCCAATCCTTTGCTCTCATGCAGTCCAGTAGGTCTCTGTAACCGTGGTTCTTGCTTACCAGACGTCTTTGGCCATTTTCCTATGGATATTTCATCATCAGGGGTATTTTTGGGTGTCCCGTGCTAAAAGTGGCATAAGTAAAAGAAAAGCGGTAGCGGTGTAGTGGAAGTGGTGGCATGTTGAGCGGTTGTTGTTGTGCTTCGTAAATGGCCTCGTGGAGAGTGCCGAAACGCGTCAGCGTTTAGTATAGTGGTGGTGGTGATAGGTGGGTCTGTGTGGCATGTGTTGATTCGTGTAGCAGTGGAGGTGGAGGTGTTGCATGGAAACATACATTTGCCGCACAGATATAACTATTTGTCATTAGTGGTCGCGGGTGAGCAAAGTAATTGTTTTTTAGTTCATAAATATGGACCTCCGCAAAGTAACGCCTGATTCAATAAATTATTTAAAAGAAAAGCCTCCCCAATGACGATCATGAATTTAGTTTTAAGTTTTAGTTTAACGCGTTTTAGTTTGGATTTAATGTCATTGTAAATTATTTTTTGCAATTCCTGGCTTTAATATCCTTAATATTATATATATTAAACTAAACTAAACAATAATACCAGTACCTCACACTAAACATTGACCTAAACAAAAACATCATACTAACCTAACCTAACCTAACCTAACCTAACCTTCCGTCCAAAAAGGCATCATCACCCCGTGGTAAGGAACCCAGAACACGGGCCGCATTGCCTCGCTGTATAGCTCGACTCAGCCGCTGCGCAAAGTAGCTACTAGCTCTACTAGCTACTACCAGAAGGAAGGACCAATCGCAATTGTAAATTGCTTTTTATGTAAAAAATTCCACCACAAAAACATAAATTATACATCATAGGTTTCAACATGAAAGCACTGTCTTCACCAAAATTACCCTAAAATAGGAAAAATTTTCACATAAGCCTTAAGGAAACAAGGAAACAAATTGTTTTATCCGGCGATCGTTTCATGTGTAATGAGGCACGGCGGAGCCGCATGACTCACAGCACTTACGAGAATAGAGACTTTTATACAAAGCCACGGGAAGAGATTGACTTGCGATTTTCTCCTTTTCTGCAAGCTTCAATTTAGTTCACCTGTCTGTCTGTAATTGAATCTTTCAAGTGAAATCGAAATAGTACTTCCAGTTCTGTTGACCTAGAAACCTGAAATTTGGTACGAAAGTAGCACTTATAGCACAAACGATCTGATAAATCTGAAAATATGTCAGAGACCAATATGAAGTACTACCCCACATTACAGAACATTTGCAGAACAGGGCTCTGCTGACAATGAACAATACAATACTCGAGAAAAGCGAGAAAAATCATCGACACTCGATTCCCGTTGTATTACTAACTAGATATTTACATACTTACATTTTTTACGGAACTTTCGGTGCGCGAGTCCGCTCGCACTTAGCCGGCTTTTAAGTTAAATTGGAACAAGAAATAACGCCTGTTATTATGAACGTAGCAAACATTGTATTCTCTCCCGATTTAATCAGACAAAGTGCAACTTCCTTAACTAATAGTTATCAAAACTTATCGAGCACCTCGCTCAACTATGCGTTCCTAAGGTAAAGCAAAATTCCCTTCCGCAAAGTGTAAAGTTCCTCGCGACAATCACTGCAAAGTCTTGACATAGCTCCCCTGTTCGTATACTCGTACTCGTATCTGCAAAGTGCTCCGACGAGCGAGCTGTCAATAATTTGTGAATCACTTCTTAAGGATTATGAGCATTCGGGTGTTCAAAGCATCTTGATTCTATTAGAAAGTGTTACTTGAAATACTTTGGAGTCTTCGTGTTATCTTGTTTGTTCTTGGTTTCAAAGGGTTCTATATTTTGAGCGCTATTCTTGCCTGTAAGATCAGATTTTTAGGGTTCCGTGTCTCAAAGAAAATACGGAACTATTGTAGGATCACTTTGTTGTCAGTCTGTCTGTTAAATTTGTATGTTTATATAAATGTCGGTTACCAATATAAAATGACCAAAAACTGCATACATTTTAAATAATATTGAATCAGGCGTTACTTTGCGGAGGTCCATATTTATGAACTAAAAACAATTACTTTGCTCACCCGCGACCACTAGTGAAAAATAGTTAATCTGTGCGGCAAATGTATGTTTCCATGCAGCTCCTCCGCCTCCATTGCTACACGAATCAACACATGCCACACAGACCCAACTATCACCACCACCAAACTACACGCTGATGCGTTTCGGCACTCTCCACGAGGCCATTATCCAAGCTAAACACTAGAATAGAATAGAATAGAATAGATACTAATAGAGTAGTGGAGTAGCTGCATGGAAACATACATTTGCCGCACAGATTAACTATTTTTCACTAGTGGTCGCGGGTGAGCAAAGTAATTGTTTTTAGTTCATGCATACATTTTGCTAGGAGCAGGGCTCTACTAACACTGGACGACGGAAAAACGGAAAAAATCTTCGAGACCCGATTTCCGTGATAGACTTGTGTGGAACCCTCAGTGCGTGAGTCGAACTCGCACTTGGGCCGTTTTTTATTTCACTTTGGCTGTGGACTGCGGTGAAACTGCATTTTTACTGCTCAATTTAATACCTCAATCATTAAATCGAATACCGATGCAAAAGCCATTCGGATTGCGAGCATCGTTCTATAAACCGCCTTGTATCTGGCGTTTTAATCGATTCCTCGTAAATATTTTTATAAGGCTCGTTTTAGTCACTTAAAACGATAGATTTATTCCAGGAAATGTCGTTAAAATTAAGCACTTAAATCTTTGTGTAGGTACTGACCTAGTTTATGATAATGATGGTCGTAAAGTTAAATGTGGCTATTGTTATGAATAATATTTATGATTTGGTCGCATTAAGGGCAAGACCCTTTTTTTTCCAGTAGCATTAGTTACCTAAATACGTACTAATATCGAATTAAGTACTGTGCCCTAAGCACGACTTGTCGAATCCTGCGTCACGTAAAATCGAATAGTAAACTATAACGAGTTTGTATGACGTTTGGAACAGCGCCCGCCCGTGAGCGTATTTGGAACTAAAATTTAGTATGAGATTTCTCGATCTCGATACGATAACCGTAACGTAACGCAGGATTCGACAAGTCGTGCTTAGGGCACTGCATGTAGACATATTGAGGACGTTTGATACGTTGCCGGTTTACATTAGTTACCTAAATACGTACTAATATCGAATTAAGTACTGCATGTAGACATATTGAGGACGTTTGATACGTTGCCGGTTTACATTAGTTACCTAAATACGTACTAATATCGAATTAAGTACTGCATGTAGACATATTGAGGACATTTGATACGTAGCCGGTTTACATTAGTTACCTAAATACGTACTAATATCGAATTAAGTACTGCATGTAGACATATTGAGGACGTTTGATACGTTGCCGGTTTACATTAGTTACCTAAATACGTACTAATATCGAATTAAGTACTGCATGTAGACATATTGAGGACGTTTGATACGTTGCCGGTTTACATTAAAAAAAGTCTTACTGGTACTTACCGTACCAAAGTGTTTTGCATAGGAATAGGTTAAGGGTTCTAAAGTACCTACAACACGCAAGGGTATTTCAAGTTTGTATATAAACTGTTTATTGCAAACTACATTGTTAAGACTACATTGTACAGACATAAAAATTTACGATTTTCAGATTTTTCGGAGTGGTTGTGCTATAAGAGCTACATACCAAATTTCAAGTTTCTAGGACAACTGGAAGTACCCTTTAGGTTTTTGGAAATCGCCAATTCGTATGGAAATGGCCTTTTTAATTACTGTATCTTTTGATTGCGTTGACTTAGAAGGTTGATTTTTTCACAGCTTCAAGGGACCGCAGGCTTGAGTATTTGATATTAATTTCAGCATGCTACCTATACGCGTTCCAGAGAAAAATGGCCTTGACAGACAGACAGACAGACAGACGGACAACAAAGTGATTCTATAAGGGTTCCGTTTTTTCCTTTTGATGTACGGAACCCTAAAAAATAACATAATTTAAAGTAAGCAATGAAACAAGTAAGCCCTAAGTTGAGCTGGTCAAGAACAAAGTCAAACAAGCTATGTCAACACAATCTAGGCAGTCACACACTCAACATATATAATGTCAATACGCGCTTGAAGTATTGCCAACTCCTATTTAGCGTTGCTATCGTTTTTCATCCACTTTTTATTTGAGGTTACCAGCTGGCATCAGTTAGAGGCGGATAGCGAGATTACACAATAAGAGTACGATTCTATGAAACACTTTCGTAAAAGGAAAATAATTACCTATGTCCATATACTACCCGCTGAGCGATGCGGGTTGGCGGTCATAGACCATTACAAAATGACGCCTTGTACCGGTTGACAAAAAAAAACTAATTTTTACCGTAACTGTTTTTTAGTAAAATAATTTGTGTACGTATTAACTATTAAGAAAAATGTGTTATATGTTAACACGTGTTATTGTATTTAGACAGCGGGGTACGAGGTAATGGCCAACTCGAAAGGGACGGGTTACGCGTAAGACTTGGCATAAGAACGGGACAGAATGTTACCTATGTCGCTTAGCGTTAACTTCTAAGAGTTTTCTCTACTGCTGTAATTTTTATTTAAGAATCGGGGTAACGCGTCTTAATCGCTTTCATGTTTTTCTTATTTTTTCATCTGTTACTCACACTGCTGATATTCAACAGTAGTTTAAGCTCTTTTCGTTCGTAAAATTCATGTCTTTTTCCTATTAACTACCTCATCATCATCATGTCAGCTGAAAGACGTCCACTGCTGGACATAAGCCTCCTCCAAGTCTCTCCAACTCTCGTTACATCAGGGAGCGGACGGGCATCAAGACAGTGGAGCAGCTATTCAGACTGGCTATGAATAAGGAAAGATTTAAAGAGATGACTGCCAACCTTCAGTGATGAAGTGGCACTATAAGAAGAGGAAGAAGGCTCTCCACTCACACAGGTCTTGTGCTTTCCGCATCCACCGCGGTCCCTCAATCTTTACCAGGTCGTCGCTCCATCTTGTTAGAGGCCTACCGACAGCTCGTCTCCCGGTCCGTGGACGCCATTCGAAAACCTTCTGACCCCATCGGACTACTATAACTATTAGATAGCTTTGAGCATTGTACCTGGAATAGGTTTCGCTTATAAATTGCACCATCCTTTTTACCCAAGCTAAAAACTCCCCAAGCGAGGTTTCACGTTTTCACGTAATGTTTTCTTTCAGCAAAAGGCATTTGATTAATGTTCCTTCGCGGCACGTTCTAGCTGAAATAATATTGGAGGTGGGTTTAATTATCACAAGAAATAGAAGCGGGGAATTAATTCTCTATGTTTCATATTTTAGCACCTCGTTCGGTTAAGATATCATTATTACTATATAAAATCATAACGAGAACGTAAAATAATTATGACCATGTATATATAATAATGACACGTAAGGGATGAAAGGGTTTGATTTTTTTTCGTGGCTTTGATGTTTACTTTCTAGAGTTGTTCTTGTAATGGGGTATGCGATATTGTTGAAGTAGAATGTTTTTTGATACGTTTTCCTCTAGGCTTTTATGTGATTTGCCTCAAGTGTAATAATAGCACTTTGAATTTGCACTTTGGTAATTGCTTTATTTTGTTTTAACTGCCTATTCCGTCGATAAGTGAGTCAGTTAAACACAGTTTTATAAATTTTAGAAGTCTTAAAGTCAATTCCAGAAATTCATATTAGAAATAGCCCCTATGTTTAACAAAAACAACCTATGTTGAACTCTATACTTAAAGGAAACTTAAAAATGTAGTGTTAAAAACTTTACGATGGCACAGAACCCTTCGGATGCTAGTTCGACTCGCATTTGACCGGTTTTTAAATAGACTGTATTATCTTTCCTAACCGTAGTTTGTGGCGATTTTGATGAAACTTCATAGTAATATAGTTAAAAAACATTAAAATAACGCACATTAAGCTATTATGTAATACGTGTAGGAACTAAAGCCCAAGCCCTCTCATTCTAAGACGAGTCCTGTGCCCAGCAGTGGGACGTAAAATAAGGCTGAGGATGATCTTTGAAAAAACCGAAAACCGCAAAAGCACGGCCAAGTTAGTACCCATAATAAAACAAAGACAAAACAACCTCTTTATTTGGTAGTCGGCTAACAAGAGATAACCGATCGAGGCAAGTATAACAAGATCCTGCAGCTACCAGTCCCGTGGGAAATCTACCGCCGAATCGAACTCGCGTCATGCCGAGAAAAATAACATGAATTGTTACATAATTATTTAGTGGGAAATATTGCAATATCCTAAAACCAATGTTAGTATTTCGTGAAGTCGTGATAGCCTAGTGGTTTGATTTATGTCTCAAGCTGAGGCCCGAGTACGAATATTCGAAACCTGGATCCCGTAAAATCGAATAGTAACCGTTATCGAGTTTGCATGACGTTTGGAACAGCGCCCGCCCGTGAGCGTATTTGGTATTGAAATTTAGTATGAGGTTTCTCGATCTCGATACGATAACCGTAACATTACGCAGGATTCGAAAACTCGTGCTCGACCCTCAGAGGGTCCCGGGTGCGAGCCCCGACTCGCACGTCTGTGCTTTTGGTATTTATGTGTGAAATTACGTTTATCATTTATCATTATCACCAGCATTTCGGTGAAGGAAAACATCTTGAGAAAACTACACACTCCTGCTTAGCAATTCTTATGGTGTGTGTGACGTTACCGATCCGCACTGGGCCCGCGTGGGAACTATAGCCCAAGCCCTCTCATTTTGAGAGGAGGCCTGTGCCCAGCAGTGGGACATAAAAACAAGGCTGGTGATGATGTTGATGATGACATAATGCTTTGCAGAGATTTATGCTCACGATTGTACCAACATTGAATGATTGATTGATTGTTTAGACACCCAGTTAAAATTGTTTTAATAAACGTATTATTTGCTTACTTGCTATTGTACTCCCGAAAAGGGCAAGCTGTTGAACTTTTTATATGAAATAATGATCTGATGTACACAGTTTCTGACAATAAAATTAATCTTATCTTATCTTATCTTAAACAGCAAAGGAAATGAGAAAAGGCAGGAGTTTACATACCAAAGACCATAAAACCAAGAGGACTGCCAGTGCCTATACGATGTCGCGTTCCTTTGAAATAATAAGCCTGCTGTAGCTAGTTTTACTACGGAGGGGTCTCTGTACCATTCATTTGGTATGACATTTAGACCTCTGGCTAACACAATAGCGCCATCTAAATTCGTTTTCTCTTTCAGTTCATAGATGGCGCTATTGTGTTAGCCAGAGGTCTAAGTGTCATACAAAATTAATAGTACATTCATAGTCATTTATTCAATTAACAATATACATGCATGCATTTGAAATTTAAGTTAAACAATACATATAATTAAACAACATGTACACAATATAATACTATTCACACAAGTCAATAAATAATCCTCATGTCAACCACCACATACTTAGTACCCTAAATTTTATTTTTAAATTATCACCTCAGTTATCTCTATTTCTAAGCTGACAAAACTCTGAATTTACGGGTCCGACAGTGACATATGGTCCAGAAAAACACATAGTTCCCGTTCTCACCGCATATCGAGAAGCAATCCTATTGACGAAGTTGTGGCCGACAAACCAACAACTATTTTCGTTACGGCTCAAACAGACTCGAACCATAAGTACATAATTTAACACGGCACACAAGCTTACTTTCGGTAACAGACGGACAAATTGCCTCTACATTATTTCCGTCGCGATAAGGATTATTCAGTAAACAATAATAATTTAATGACAATATTACCAAAAAGATACTTACCGAATACCGACTGAATATTTATCTAATTGTGTATTTAACATTAGACTAGTTGCCAGGAACGTTGTCTGCGTCTAGTGGGAACTTTACATTTTCCTGGGGATAAAGTAGCCTTAGTTCAGCCTTCTATATTCACCATTAAATTCCTATACAAATGATTCAATCATTGCCTTGGCGGCTATATCTATATATATGCAAAACGTTGATTAGTGAAATAGTTTTTAGAATCAGTTACTAACTGCTGTATTTCTGTTCAAAAGACTTATATCTTCTGATATTTCATTAATGTTCTCCTGTAACGGCAAACATAATAAGGAGCAACATAAATCAGGGTATACACAGGCGCTATTGTTAGTATATTTTTCATAGTGAAACACCTACGGGTAATAGAAGGTCACGCGTGGAAGTAAACTAAGCGTTTTTACAAGTAAGTGTTATTTTACGGGTAAAATAATAAATAAAGGTTTATTAAAAAAACCGGCCAAGTGCGAGCCGGGCCGGATGAGGGTTCCGTAGAATGATTTTAACGCTTTTCCCCAGTGTTTCAAGAAGTCCAGTGTTAGCAGAGCCCTGCTCCTAAGTAAAATGTGCGCAGTGTGGGGTCAACTTATATTGGTCTGCGAAACAGGTCTACAGACAGACATAAAAAAATAAGATTTTGAGACTTTTTTGAGTGGTTGTGCTATAAGAGCTTCCTTCATACCAAATTTCAAGTTTCTAGGTCCTAGATTAGGTTTTTGGATTTCGGCAATTTGTATGGAAATAGCCTTTTTAATGACTGTATCTTTTGATTGCGTTGATTTAGAATGTTGATTTTTTCACAGCTTCAAGGGACCGCAGGCTTGAGTATTTGATATTAATTTCAGTAAGGGTTCCGTTTTTTCCTTTTGAGGTACGGAACCCTAAAAAACACTTACGAGTAGTTCAATTACCGTCGGTTCCACACTAGGCTTAGCTTGTCACGTGGCAATCGGATTCGGGGTACAAACAATTTATTTAATAATAATAATAATAATAACGCAGGGCAGCTTGTGGCGAGCTGTTGGGGAGTAGTGACCGAGTGCTCCCGGGGAAGCCCCTGTCCCTCATCTCCACCTTGCCTTTGTTGGCCGGGAGGAGTGAGCACTGACGAGGGACAGGACCCCCACCTCTGACTTGCCTTAATCGGCCGGCCAGAGTGGAGTCGCGAAAGCTATAAGCTCGAGGGTAGATGTGGAAACGTAAGTGGCGATTTGGCTATACGTTTAAAGTCCAGTGACACCTCTCTGCCCTAAGCCCTCCGCACCGGCGTTGCTCCTAGGCCATTTTATATGTCGCTCATACGGGGGCCCGTCTAGCGGAAGGCGGGTCACCGTCTACAAATATCTTTGAGACATTTTAACTCGATAGACGTCCGGTGGTCTCAATCAATAGCCCAGTAGTTAGCCCATGATTTTCCTTCCCATAGTCCATTACACTTTAGGTTCCATCGATTTACAATAGTCCCTACACCCGGCGGGTGCTGTCTCTGAGTGTGTTCCTATGGCGCGGTCCTGTATCCTTCACTCTTCATTAAATTGTCAAAAGGGCCTCTACGCGTTGGCTTCGGCTCCGCGCACGCCTCCCAAAGTTCCGGGACACTGTTGTCCCGTGAATGGGTGCGACATACAAATAATAATAATAAATATCATGAGACAAGTGACACCAATTGACCTAGTCCCAAATTAAGCAGAGCTTGTGTTAACGGATAAACATACTTATATAGATAAATACATACTTAAATACATATTAAACATCCAAGACCCAAGAACAAACATTCGTATTCATCATACATACTTGTGTCCCGACCGTGATTCGAACCCGGGACCTCAAGCTTCGTAGTCAGGGTCTCTAACCACTAGGCTATCCGACCGTCTTACTTAACTACATAATAATCTAACATTAAGTAACAGTGGCTAGAATCTTAATAAGATTCAGATTACTGTAGACTTAATTACGCATTATACGTATACGAAACCTAACAATAAAAAAAAACTTACGAGTAAGTCTATTAAAGGTTGCGATTACGGACCATTTAAAAATAAAATGCTTTGTTATTTTATATTTCAAAAATTATGCGTGCTACATGAAAACCTTTGGTCGACAAACTAGCATCACTAAAACCTCATTCAGTGTATGTGTTAAGTAAGTCGAATAGACTGAACTAAAGGCGTAGATACTACACTACAGGATTTAATAATATTCCCGCAAACATATAATAAACCTCTTGTCCGTCCATCTGTAGCGGCTTAGGCTATTTATGGTTGTACCTATAGGCGAGGATTAGGCTGTTTCAGGGTTCTCAGATAGACAAAAAAAAATCTTCATTGCGTAGCGTTTAACTAAGTAAATAACTTGTTTTCAGGCTGGTGGTTAGGGCATTGTGTGAGGTTCATCCGTATTGCCATCACCATCTTACTTGTGAATCTTGACACTAAGCAGCAGTGCTTGCTCTGTTGTGTTCCGATGTGGAGAGTAAGATATCCGAGGAAATCACGCACAAAAGACGCATTTATCTTATGCTTATAGGTTGGCCGTTGCCAATCTGCAATCCCACCAGAGTTACGGTTAGGTATCTACGGGCAGTGGTCGTCACATACCATTAGGTCACACACTTGCTCATTTACCTTCCTTATCGGCTAATCGACTAATATTATAAATGCGAAAATAACTGTCTCACTGTCTGTCTGTTTGTTACCTCTTCACGGAAAAACCGCTGCACCAATCTGAATGAAATTTGGTAAGAAGATAGTTTGAATATTGAGGAATAACAAAGGCTACTTTTTATTCGGACAAATTGTATAGTTCCCGCGGGATAGCGATAACCGAAATCTACGCCGACGAAGTCGCGGGCAACAGCTAGTCGTATATAAAAATGTAATAACATTTTCTGAATAAAACGCAGTGGTTAACCGTAAGTGCAATTTTAGAAACAAGAGACGTCTCAACCGCGTATGCGTTATCGTCTGAATCACTATGGACAAATAGGCATCGACTCGATTTAACTCAAAACGCGGTCGAGGTGTATTTTTTGGTCGTCGATTACAAAGGCGCTCGTAGGGATGGCAGGCATTGCGAGGTTCTTCCAGCAACAATTAACACAAACTTCGTATATTTAAAGGCAAGTGAAATCGCGCCAGGCACAGGCACAAAATGGGCACATTAATTATCTGGCCTTGTAGGAAATGACTGATTCTCAATCGTACAAAAGGCGTGAAAAATGAACGACGGTTAAATATTGTTCCTGAAAACTGGTAGAGGTAAACAAATCAATGAGTTCGTATTATTCTTTCGATAAGCGATAAAAGGTGTAAAGCCTGTGTATCGAAGAATGTCAGTATTTTTACTTTGACGCTGTGTTACTGATGTAATTTGCTGTGTCGTACTTCAGGACAATTTTTGAATCAGATCAGAATAAAAAGATAAAATTAAACTTATTAGTTAGCCGAGATAATTTTCTTACTATTGCATTTTTATTGAATTTTCAGTAGATAACACTTGGACTTGAGTACGTAGATATAATAATCACATTTTAATATGATTGATTGACAAAGACAACTTAAAAATAAAGTCAATTAATATTTACCTGCTTGCGTTTTGCTTTTACAATTTCTTAAAAATCTAATAATTGTATTTATCCGTAATAGAAACTAACTGAAACTAACGGATAATCCGAAATGATTTACTATATCCGTATCCCTATCTTCTGTCTATCTGTGGTGCTGGAGAAGAATGCTCGGTATATCGTGGACGGAATTCCTAACCAACGAGTCCATTCTTCGAGAGCTGAGCATCAAACAGAGGCTATCAAACACAGTGCAAGATCGCATCCTAACTTTTTTTGGACACGTATCGCGGCACGGGGGCGAATCGATTGAGCGCCTGGTAGTGCAGGGCAAAGTTGAGGGCACCAGACCACGCGGGCGATCACCGATGAGGTGGACGGACCAAATAAAAAATGCAGTCGAAGGTCCTCTACACGAATGCACAAGAAGAGCGGCAATTCGCGATGAGTGGCGTCGCATTGTGACCACAAACGCAGGCCACAAACCCCAACGTGACGGCCACGACCACTCTGGCAAGAGTGTAACGCCTAAGAAGATCCGTATCCAGATCTGAAATTTCATATCCATAACAACCCTGGTTCTGGTTCAAAGTTTTTAATAAACCAAAATAACTGAACCAATTAATCTAGAGTTTTCTCGGGCAAGCGCGCGTGCATCTTAAAAGAAATGCGTCCCTTTGACCAATGACGGACACAGTCTAATGAAGTCCAGCTACGTATTGACGTAGTATTGACTTGCCATTCTCGTTTAGAGATGGCTCGTACGTGTTACACCTACAGCAGTTTTGCATGACACTGGGAAGGTGCTACTTAGGGTGCAGCCACGGCCAGTCACGTGACGTTTTTTTTTTTTTTACTATAAACTGACCAGTGATTGACCCCTATCTCACCTTCCTACTGGTTCAGTAACAGCCTATTCACTATAGCCTCGAAGGCCCTAGATTGTACCCGTCCGGAAATGCAGACGACTAGTAGTAGTCTGTAGACTTAAAACGGATTTTGATTCTTATTTTCAGAATTAACTTTCTTTTTAAATGAAATATCTTTTACTGCGAGAATACAGGTCACGAGAAGTGACATACATTAGTAACACCGAGTTCTGTCTCATAAGCGTGCATTTTTTTGACATGTTGCTTTTAAACAGATCAGGCAAAATTCAATCTTAGGTCCAGGTCATAAACACTTTGACATGTAAAAACGTTTCTCAATTTAACTATATTTATGTAAGTACAATAAATCAAAAATTTCATCAACGCCTGATCATCACTTTTGATTTCATCTACAATTTCGACACGTTTAAAACTTAACTATTTTCCTGATTTTTCGATTAAAAATATTACAGCCTTTGCTGTTCTCCAACAATCTCTTAATGAACAAGCTGTTCTTACACATTCCCAGTACATTTAAACGCAAGAGTGGCCCTCAGAATACAGAACAAACCAGAACCCGCGAGCGCGCCTAAAACTGAGCCAACTAAAACTACCTTTGAAGTATAAGTAGTTTCGCGTAGTCATCTCCGTGCACGTAGCGCATCGTGACGTGTTGTACGAATGTTAATATTAATTTAATCCCTTCTCGTATCGTATAAGTAGTTTCGCGTAGTCATCTCCGTGCACGTAGCGCATCGTGACGTGTTGTACGAATGTTAATATTAATTTAATCCCTTCTCGTATCGTATAAGTAGTTTCGCGTAGTCATCTCCGTGCACGTAGCGCATCGTGACGTGTTGTACGAATGTTAATATTAATTTAATCCCTTCTCGTATCGTATAAGTAGTTTCGCGTAGTCATCTCCGTGCACGTAGCGCATCGTGACGTGTTGTACGAATGTTAATATTAATTTAATCCCTTCTCGTATCGTATAAGTAGTTTCGCGTAGTCATCTCCGTGCACGTAGCGCATCGTGACGTGTTGTACGAATGTTAATATTAATTTAATCCCTTCTCGTATCGTATAAGTAGTTTCGCGTAGTCATCTCCGTGCACGTAGCGCATCGTGACGTGTTATACGAATGTTAATATTAATTTAATCCCTTCTCGTATCGTATAAGTAGTTTCGCGTAGTCATCTCCGTGCACGTAGCGCATCGTGACGTGTTGTACGAATGTTAATATTAATTTAATCCCTTCTCGTATCGTATAAGTAGTTTCGCGTAGTCATCTCCGTGCACGTAGCGCATCGTGACGTGTTGTACGAATGTTAATATTAATTTAATCCCTTCTCGTATCGTTCTTACATGCATGAAAACAAAATAGGATTATATTTTAAGTGTATACGGGTAGGGTAGTCAGGTATAAATATATGGAAACAATGCGCAGCGTGCGGTTATTAGGTACCTATAATGTTTGAACGCGGCTTCTGTTTTTTTCTGTATTCTGAGGAGTGGCATAGCAAAGGGTTTGAAACCTTATACGAATGAAATGTTCAAGCATCCGAACTCTTTGATCTGCCAGCCAATGAACTCTCTGATATTATTTTAAATAGCTCAAACTTCAAAGGCGTGCATAGTCTTTGGACTTTAATGGGATTAAAAGATTGAAAACCTGCTCACGTGATCTTTCGTTGGATGTTGTCATTTGTAACGTATAGAGAGATTGCTGTTGCAGGAGAGATAGTGTAAAAGTACTTATACGGGCAATCGAATTGCGCAATTTCAGGCAATATTTTTGTAGTTAACGTCAAGACTTCACCATCACCAAGCAATTTTTTTTCCAGCAATCATCAACTTGTGGCACAGCTTGTTCGACAGCTAAACACTTTGAGGTTTCTAAGCAATTTTTTTACTAAGCGAATATTTTCGGAAATAATTGCTCCGAAAGTTGTACAAATTGTGTCGTCTTCCCATCCAAAAAGTATGAAAAAAAGAGACAGACAACGAAAATTGCTTTCAACATGATCGAATTTACCGTTTTTGAGTTAATGGCGAAAAACTGCGCTTCTCAACAAAACAACGTAACGCCCTTTCCATCGGTAGGTACTGCATTTCTTTGTAGTAACGGTTACGGAACCCTACTCTCACTAGACATGGCCCGATGCTCTTGCCCGGTTTTTGTACACCTACCTAAACCTGGCTTTTGTTCGAGAGTAGTATACTTGAATTGAGAAATGTTTTTACATGTCAAAGTGCTTATTACATTGACACAAAATTGATTTTTGCCTGACCCTTGGAACAACTTTTCTCACTAGACCAATAGGCCTTCTGTACGCTAGTAGGTAGGTACCATTAGCTATTCTGTGCTTCAATTTTGAGCTCTAACTCACATGGCAGTACATCAAAGCTGGCAAACACTGGACCGTCCAAACCACTTATGTTGAAGCTTATCTACGACAGACAGATAAGCCTATAGTTATGAGGTTGGCTTAGCAAATACCTTGTAATGCCTATTACAACGTATGACGTCTCGGTTTGATCGGGTACGTACAATACTATACGTGTAATTAATGTTTAGTGTAATTCTGTACTACTCAAAAGAAAATAGGGGCCACACGTATTTTGATCGTTACGTGAAAATTATATTAAGCAGTATATTGAAATAAGTGAAACAAATTGACTACGTAATTAAACTATTATTAGCCTAAATAATCAAAGCCTTGTAATTAACGTTATTAAAAAAATACTGTTAAATATAGTTTTCGCTTAACAATCAAAATACTTGTGGCCCCTATTTATTTTTTTGAGTAGTATGTTAACTATTATCATCATTTCCAGTCTTTTTTATGTCCCACTGCTGGGCATAGGCCTCCTCTCAGAATGAGAGGGCTTGGGCTATAGTTCCCAGGGCCAGTGCGGATTGGGAACTACAAACACATACACAAATTGTAGTCGAATTTGATTGTTTGTAACTTTGTTTTTTTATCCTGTTTTGTGTTTGACAATAATATAGTGTTTACTTACCAGTGAATTCGCAGCAGTAGTGTGCAGGTTTCCCTTACGATGTTTTCCTTCAACGAAAAGCTCGTGATAAATTATCATGGCTTGAACCCACGACCCTCTGCTTGAGAGGCCATAGGTTGAACCATTAGACTAAATATGACAGCTTCTTTAAGCAGGATGGAATTTTTATAACCATACTTAGAATAAAAGTAGGTAGTGGAGTTATAACTATTCTCAAAGAATCATTTTTTTTATTTTTAGGGGCAAGTTAACGATACTAATTCCTGTACTTAAATAAGTACTTACACGTCATAGTAGTCTGTCTTTAATCAGTATTGAAAAATCCTAGAAACCTTTTAAATACACTAAAACGCCAAAGCATCTACGTCAAAAAGAGTTGTCGTTTCCAAGACCAAATTTACCCAAATAAACTTTTGTACGACTATAAATACATACAATACCTGAAGCCTTAGTAAAACCGAATTCAGTGGTAAATTATTTTGTCGCACAAACCCGATTTCAAGTATCCATTGTAACACGAAATTCCGATGCAATTTCTAAAGAAATCCCTTTTGCCTTAATCGGAATTAAAGGCAACATTTTGATAAGAAAATATAAGGAAAAGTTTTGAAAAGTACAGAACTCATAGGAATTCAACCCTGGCTCACGTCCAATTAGGTCATCACGACATTTTTATAATACCCTGCCGTGCGTATGGTCAAAGATCAAGGAGTGTAGAAGGGCCAATCATCAAACTTGGTTCATCCTTTGAGGTTACGATTCACCAGACAGATTGACACCTTGAACTAAATAACGTCTTTCTGATTTTTGTTGAGTATTTTTTTTTTACATGCAATTACGAAATTGCACAATATCTGTACATAATAAGAATATTTCTATATATACAGATTGTGCTAGGGCAGGGGATTGTGTAGGGTAAGGCTATGGTAGTACGTGGTATGGTAGTATGGTGGTATGGTGGCTATGGTGGTGGTGGTGGTGGGTGGTGGGTATGGTGGGTAGGGTATGGTGGTGGTGGTGTGGTGGTGGTGGTATGGTGGTATGGTATGGTATGGTATGGTATGGTGGTGGTGGTGGGTGGTATGGGTAGGTGTAGGCTATGGTTTTGGCACGATTTTTTTAATTTCCTGTCGCAGTGCAAGGAAATTAAGGAAAAAGTACATCCTAATAGAAACTTTTTTTGGTAGATAACACAACGAGCTAGGCCTTCTAGTAATAATAAAGTCGTATTTTGTGTCCAAAGCCCTAAAAGCATTAAATAAAAAAAATATATAAATGAATGTTTATGTAACACCGTCATTTTCATTTAAAGCCCAAAATAAAATTTAAAATTTATACAACTTGCCCCCAACCTATTTAGCAGAGCACATCAGGACTCCTCTCAGAATGCCATACCTTAGACTTTAGTTTGTTCTAACGGTAGGCCAGTGTGGATTGGAAAATTCACATAAACCATTGCATTTATTTTCTTCTTTCCTATTTAGTTCCTATGTTTCTTCACGCGACATCTTGCCTTTACCGAAAAGCTAATAATCATGATAAATTACTAATGTAATTTCGCACACAGAATTCCAAAAACTCGAAAGTGCTCAAACCCACAACCCTCTGCTTTAGGAGCCCAGCAAACCACTAACTAAGACTCATCATCAAAGAACTTTTTTTTTTGATACCTGATGATGCTGTTAGTGTTTCCACTGTGATAGCTTTGCCCTGGCATCGGTGGGCGTGCTCGGCTGGGCCGTCACTTATTGAATTAGCCTACAAATAAATATTAAGCCAGTGTCGGCTCTACGACCTAAGTAATCTCTAGCTTACCTCAGTTAATTATGTTCCCTATCCCGCACGGTGAGATTAACCGTCTACCCTCGGGATTCCAATGAAATTTCATCCCGTGCCGTCTACTTTACAAATAAGTTACGGTTACGTTACTAGGTATGGGAAAGGTAGAAAGGGTCGCAGTACTCATTTGGAGACCTTGACTTTGTGGTGTATTTTGTGATACTGTAAGTACGAGAACATTCAACGACAGAGTTAACAAAAAAAGCCGTAAGATAGATGCTCTTAGTGAAAATTTAAATTGCAACAAACATCTCGAACGTACTCGTATTTATTTAATTTATTTAGACATGCCAACAGTACATAAATAAACCGTTTCAATTGAATTAGGTACAAGTTATGGCCCCTGTCCATGCACCAATAATAGGTATGCGACAGCATTCATCATGTTCCGGGACGTATACTATACGTACCTACTACAATTGGGACATAAAACTGTATTAAATTACAAAAAAGTAAAACCGTCTTCAAAAAAAAAGCCTTAGCTAACTAAAGCCTACAGTTTTATGGCCTAACACTAAGCAGCAGAAACATGAAGTCGGTGCTTCATTCAAAGAATATTCCGCTCGCACCGCACCGACTTCATATTTCTGCTGCTTAGTGCTAGGCCATAAAACTTTAGGCTTTACTTTCTGTTGTCCGAAATAAACGCATTTTATTTTATTTATTTATCATTATTTTAGAGGGTTATTTTACGTCTTATTTCTAAGGTTTTTTTTGAAGGCGGTTTTACTTTTTTGTTAAAATATTTTTATTTCACAATTTTACATTGATTTAACATTTTCAGAATTATCCTCCAACTCCTAACCGTTAAGGAGTTGTACCTTCCATCATCAACTCATCAACATGAGATGATGACTACGGGACGCAAATACTTGAATAGCCTTAGAAAATATATGAAACACATGATAAGTGCCTATAAAATTTGAGGGTTACCCTCGATTTCCCTGAGATCCCATCATCAGATCATGACTTGGTGACAGTGGGACCACCTCAGGAGTATACCCTTTCGAATAATGATTTAACATTTTCAGAATTATTCTCCAACTCCTAACTGCTAAGGAGTTGTAGCTTCCATCATCAGCTCATCATCATGAGATGATGACTACCAGACGCAAATACTTGAATAACCTTAGAAAATATATGAAACACATAGTAGGTGCCTGTAAAATTTGATGGTTGCCCTCGATTTCCCTGGGATCCCATCATCAGACCATGAGTTGGTGACAATAGGACCACCTCAGGAGTACACCCTTTCGAATAAAAAAAGAATTTTGAAAATCGGTCTACAATTGACAGAGTAATCGATGTACATACATAAAAAAAAAAAAACAAAAAAAATGCATACAGTGGATCGTAGAACCCTCCTTTTTTGAAGCCGGTTAAAAAACATTAACAGATTTAGTTAAATTGCACAATAATCCCCAAAAAGCCATGAGTTTTAGGCCTAGCAGAAATATGAAGTCGGTGCTTCATTCCAAGAATATTCCGCTGGCACCACACCGACTTCATATTTCTGCTATGCCTAAAACTCATGGCTTTTTGGGGATTATTTTATGTTTTTTTTATGTTAGAACATACAATAGCTTGAGGCACTATTTAAAACAGTCGCATTGTATGCATTCGGCATCCGTGCTGCCTGTACTTGCTTCTCAAGAAATATTGTGTAATTTTTGCATTTGGCACCCGTTTCTTATTTCGGCAAGATACCTACTTGCTCTCCTCGAAATAAGGTTTTTAGAGGCCGTAAAAAATACTCGTGAACCGCGTCTCTGAAATGAGCAAAGCAGGTACTATTTTAGGATTGTTCAGATTTATTTTCATTTTGTCTGCGCTCTTCAGGTTATAACATAAATTCGAGAAGTTCTGGAAAGCCGCAGGCATGCTGTCCAAATTACGTTTGAGCGTGAAATTTGAAATAGCTGTTGTACTTACTTTAATTTACTGTTTTCAAGCAACAAATTCGTTTGAAATGTTTACAGACATCACACAGGAGTCGTAACGATTTGTTTATTTTCCATCCGAAATATTGCTAAAAGACAAAAATCATAGAATTAAACCATTTTCAATCACACACAAACGAAAAAGTAATTCCCGCCAAGTGTTCGTAATTTAATAGATTTCACACTCGAACAAATTTCCCGACCACTTTGGTTGACCTCCGCGGTTCGACGTTGGAAATTTCTTTGCTTATATTTTCGAGGCAATGAAAAGGGTAAAGCGTATCTTATTAGACTGGTTTATCTTTAACGATCAGAGGTCTTGTCAAGGGTCCGACCATAATGGATGGAGTTCGACCAAGTTGCACCATCAATTAGTAATAATGGGCTGTAGGACGTGATGGCCTCATTTTTCCTTTCTGGATAACATCGTCCTCGTTATGCATATTCATTATGACTATGGTTTATTTATGTGGCTGTGCTGTTGCGAAAAATGTTGGTGTTTATTGGACAGGATGATTATCTTTATTGCTACGAAATTTGACTTTCAAAACTCTGCTTCGACCTTCGACCTGGCAGAAATTTTCTTTCGTGCATGAATAGCGGTAACTTAATATCTTAAATGATTGGCTATTACATTTAAATTCCCGAGAAGAACCGAAAATAGGTAAGTTTATTTCGATGGAAGTCGCAAAGTTTTGATCAAAAGGATACTCTGGATGAAATAAAATGAAAAGGTATCAAAAACTTCTAGACTGTTAGGCACACTACTATAGAATACCTATGAAAGCCAAACTTTGATAGGTATTTGATTCGTCACAAGTGAGAGTAACCTAGCGAATGAAATTAGTAATTTGCGGGAATCTGCATCAAAAGCGCCCTTACGGCGTTGCCCCGACTCTGCGTGATCTGTGGCGCGTCAAGCGATTTCTCAGTTCATTGCGCGGTCGAGACGCCTACCGCACTTCGGTTAATTTACAATGCCCGCAATGTATTAAGAAAATGCTCGCCGGTCGTGCGAAGTCGTGGCCACGCCGTTACGCGCCAAGCTGCTTTAAGTACCTATCATTAACAATAACCGTTGAACTGCGGTATGCATGTACGTATGAAGAAATACACACCTACATGAAGAAATGCATACTTACGTATGAAGAAATACGTACGTAGGTATGAAAGGCAATGTCGGACACTGGGAATCTAGAGGTATAACCACAGTATATATATAAGCTAACGCAGTACAGAAACTAGGCCTTTTTGTTGAGATGATGACGTAAGCGCCAATTGAGCATTAGGGTTGTCCTCTTATTTTTTGTAAAACTGAAAAAGTTTTTGTGTAGTAAGCTCTATATCTCAGCTATTTAGGCCTTTTTTGAGATAATTAGCTAGTTTTCATTAGAGCATTAGGGTTGTCACTCTTAATTATTATAAAATTAATAGCTTTTCATTTATTATTTATTAAAATGTTTATTTGGGTTTCATAATGATCAAATAATCGAATGAACTGACTAGTGTACAAACAAAATTGTGTAATTAAATAATCTTCAACATTTTAAGAAAACTTTGTTTTTGTTTGTTATTAAAAATGCCAAACTGTCATCCGCCATCTTGGATCAAAAAATAATGTCAAATTCGAACTCACAGCTGCCAAATTACGTGAAATCGACACCCATAGCCATTTTTAGTGACAAAAATGAAAAACTGTCATCCGCCATCTTGGATCCAAAAAATAATGTTAAATTCGAGCTCACCGCTGCCAAATTACACGAAATCGCCACCCTTGTGATCATTTTATTAACAAAAATTACAAATCCAATCCCAATCCGCAATCTTAGATTGAAAACTAGCTGTTGCCCGCGACTTCGTCCGCGTGAAATTTGTTTATTGTTACACCTCGGAAACTAACTATAAGAGCTCTATAAGGAATCTAGGTAACAAAATACGTCCATTATCTCAGGCATGATGACGTTTGAATTTCTTTACTATGGGGATTTACTATTCCTGAGCCTAGAGCCCCCCTCTTTACTTGCTGATGCAACGTAGTAGTTCGCTGCTAAATCATTATCTTAGAGAAAAGAGTTGTAGTTGTGTATGTGTAGACTTCATGGCAGGGGGCTGTGCCCCCGCCCAAGACCCCCTTCCTTCTTTTCTTACTGCAGCGTAGTGGTTCGCTACTTATCAATGTCTCGCAAGAAAGAGTTATATTTGTGTAGTTTATTTTGGCTAGGGGCCGCGCCCCCCGAGCCCCCCCTCCTATCCTTGCTGGGGCGTAATAGTTCGCTACTTATCAATTTCTTGCAGGAGAAAGAGTTGTGTTTGTGAGTTTTTAAGGCGGGGGGCTGCGCCCCCGAACCCCCCTTCTTTGCTTGCTGCAGCGTAGTGGTTCGCTAATTAGAAGTGTCTTGAAGGAAAGACTTGGATTAGTGTTGTTTTATGGCGGGGGGCTGCGAACCCCGAGCCCCCCTTTCCTTACCTTGCTGCGCGCAGCGTAGTGGTTCGCTACTTAGAAATGTATTTGAGAAAATACTTGCGTTTATATTGTTTTATGGCGGGGGGCTGCGCCCCCCGAGCCCCCTTTCTTTGCTTACTGCAGGGTAGTGGTTCGCTATTTAGAAATGTCTTGGAGGAACGACTTGGATTTGTGTTGTTTTATGGCGGGGGGCTGCGACCCCCGTACCCCCCTTCTTTGCTTGTTGCACGCAGCGTAGTGGTTCGCTACTTAGAATGTCTTGGAGGAAAGACTTGCATTTGTATTGTTTTATTGCGGGGGGTTGCGCCCCCCGAGCTCCCCCTTCTTTGCTTGCTGGGGCGTAATGGTTCGCTACTTATCAAATTCTTGCAGGAAAGAGTTCTGTTTGTCCGTTTTTATGGCGGGGGGCTGCGCCCCACGAACCCCCCTTCTTTGCTTATTGCACGCAGCGTAGTGGTTCGCTACTTAGAATGTCTTAGGAGGAAACACTTTGGATTTGTGTTATTTTATGGCGGGGGGGCTGCGCCCCCCGAGCCCACCCCTTTCTTCTTTGCTGCAGCGTAGTGGTTCGCTACTTAGAAACGTATTTGAGGAAAGACTTGAATTTGTATGGTTTTATTGCGGGGGGCTGGGCCCCCCAAGCCCCCCCCCCTCCTTTACTTAATGCACGCTGCACGCAGCGTAGTGGTTCGCTACTTAGAATGTCTTGGGAGGAAACACTTTGGATTTGTGTGGTTTTATTGCGGGGGGCTGGGCCCCCCCATTCCCCCCCCCCGCCTCCTTTACTCACTGCACGCAGCGTAGTGGTTCGCTACAGAAATGTCTCGGAGGAAACAGTTGTGATTGTAGCAAGCAAGCATGCAAGCAGGCAAGCCTTCAAGCAAGCGTGCAAGTAATCGTGCAAGCAAGCGTGCAAATAAACAATTCCAGTGTCACCCTTATAGTTCAAAATACCCTGTGACGGACGGACTCATTTTTCCGAGATAAAAAGTATCCTACGTGTTAATCCAGGTAATAAGCTATCCACATGCCTTTCATTCCAATACAATCTTAGTTGGACGAACTGTCCATTTTTTATTTTAGATTATGTTCGTGTAAGTTTTAAATCATGATTTAAGAGACTATAATTAACCATTGACCAAAACTATAATCGTTAATAACCGAAGTTTTCTCGAAATCAACAATGATTCTTACAAAAGTGATTGATAAAATGATTTAAATTGACGTAACTTTTTTTATTGGGAACCGATTTCAATGAAATAAACACTAAATGTTAATCCAAGGAAAGGACAAAACATCAATGAAAACTGCATCCTTCTAGGTTAAGCAGTTTCTGAGATTAGCGTGAACAAACGCACAGGCAAACAGATAAACAGATAAACAGAAAGTAATTGTAAAAGTCGTTGTTTTGGGTCCTACTGCGTCATTAAATTGCCCTAGTAACAGTTTTTCTCAAATATCTTCAATGTACAGACACGGACTGGTTACAGATTTATTATTTTTGTTTATTTATTATTATTTATTTATTATTATTTATTTATTATTATTTATTTATTATTATAATTATGTATATGTATTATGTATAGATATAGAATAGAAGAAGAAGATAGATATAGAAGAAGAAGATAGATATAGAAGAAGAAGAAGAAGATGGGCTAGTTCCCTATCCCGTGGGAATTTCGAAAAATCCCTTCTTAGTGCACCTCTAGGATACTCAAAGTATATGTTTGCCAAATGTCAAGTCTCTAGGTCCAGTGATTTAGCCTGTGCGTTGTTTGTCAGTCAGTCAGTCACGGTACTGTTTTATAGATATAGAAGATATGAAAGTATGTAGGATGCAGGTATTTATCCATTATATTTAATGACTACAGTGCCAAGTTGCTGAATATGCTTAAGGTGTAGTGACAAGCTTATTACTCAACTAAATGTGTTGTTCATACAATGACATAGTATATGTATGAATGAGCAAGTAGACGAGTCTCTTGGCATATGACTTGACATTAATGGAGGCCCTCAGTGTACACATATTAGATAATGGGTTTGTTGATGAGCGCAGCCCCTTTCGCTTAGGGGATGAGATACTGTTTTATGTTTATAGGCGAAGTTAATTGAGTAATGGTAAGGTAAAAACATACATACAGTGGAACGTAGAACCTCCTCGTTTTTTGAAGTCGGTTGAAAACCCGTCAAGAGCAAGTTGGACTCGCGCACTAAGAGTTCCGAGCCACCATCAATAGGTACCTATGTAATAAAGCCGTGGTAGCCTAGTGGTTTGGTCTGTGGCCTCTCAAGCAGAGGGCCGTGGATTCGAGCCCCGGTTGACCCTGCTCGCACCTCTGAGGTTTTCGAAATTTATGTGCCAAGTTGGGGAGGGAAGAAGTATTTTGAATGTGGTAGAGACTAGGAGAGGAAAAATGGTAGGCCATTTGATACTGAAAATTATAGAAGGAAATATAGAAGGAAAGAGAGGAAGGGGAAGGCCGAGGATAGAGTAACTAGATCAAATAAAAAAGAAGATAGACGTTGTGTCATATCAGGAGGTGAAAGAACTTGCATTGGAAAGAACGGACTGGAGACAACTGCATTGACAAGAGTAGCTCTTAAATAAGATGATGATGATGTGCGAAATTGCATTTTCCATGAGTTTTCGGTGAAGGTGTGTAAAATTTCCAAACCACGCTGGGCCCGCGTGGGAACTTATAGTCCAAGCCCTCGCATTCTGAGACCCATGCCCAGCCATCAGTTGGGACGTGATGATGATGATATCTGTGCTACTTTCAGTAGGGTACGTCCGTTCAATATGGGACAGACAGCCCAGTTAGGTGTCAGTGTGATTGGGTCAATGAAAACTAGGGTAATTGTGTGCCGCTGTAAGCTGCGCCTTAGTAATCGCGCGAGCAAAGCCTTGGCGCGCGTGTACGTTTCGCTGCCGCTGATTCGTGCGCTCCCTGAGGAAGGACTACGAATTAGTCCAAAATGTCACGCTAAACTCGAGTTAAGTGAGTGATCCGTTTAACCAGGAAATTCAATTACCCAGACAACAAGGCAGGAATGCAGGTAGGCTTTGTTAAACACTGGTTCTAAGCAACTAGCTCAAGTTGTGTTCCCTGAATAGACAAACTAACTGCCCAACTAGACTAGACCCAGTGCTTGAATTCTGAGTGATTTCTCAACTTTTTCTAGTGGTTTCCGTTGTAGAAGTTTTTTCATTAGGAGCTTGGCTCTAGCGTTGACAAGAGGGAAAGTTTGTGGTTCACTTCATTGTCTTATTTGACCAGAACACAATCAAATATTTTGACAGTATCGTTACGTAATCATCATAAAATCTTATTACAAAAAATGACAGCTGGTGTAATTTTTATAGGGTAACCTAATCTAGAAAATTACGACTTATTACGTTAATTTTCTTTTTCACGGGTAACTTTGCTTACTCGTTGGAAAAGTGAAAAGGACAGACTTTTTGTTCCAATTCGCAACTACACATCAAACTTGTGACCAAAGGGCTGGCAGTTTTCTCTCTCAAAGAATCAGCATCGCTATTCAGCGAGGCAACGCTGCCAGCCTTTTGGGCACCATGCCATGGGGCCTTATTTAGTTTTAAGTTTTAGTTTAATTAGTTTCAGCTTGGATTTAATGTCATTGTAAATTGCTTTTGTTATGTTAATAAATATGACTCGCCCTGTTTGAACTTATCAATATATTCGTAAAACTCAAACGCCGACTGCAGCTGTTAAAAGAAATGTCGGAATACTCGTGTATCGAGAGAAAGGCGAAGGGTTTTTATCAGTGTTCAATATACCGGCAACGGCCGAATATCGACATTATTGGAGCAAGGGTTGCCTCCAGTTGCCTCCCACTAACCCACGTTTGTTGACGATAACATACATATCCAGTTTGGGTTATATCTCACTTATATTTTGCGGAGTGAAGTTGTGACTTCGTTATGCTAAAAGGACCCGTGATTTTTAACCTCCGTCGCAAGGAGAGGTGTTTGTTAGGATCCTGCGGGACGTTAAATAAAAATAAACGGACTGTATAATAGGGCTGGTTTAATCGCCGTTATAAATACTAGTTTAACGCTAATTAATAATAAAAATATAAATTAATTTGGTAGGTGTCCCCGGACGGTGGAGATCGTAAGGCGAGTAGTGGCGACGCAGCCGGCGCGATGGTCATGGTGTCCCCGTGTCGTCCGCCCGCGCACCTCCTCTAGTTCGTAGTGGAGCCGGTGCTTAACAATGTTTGTGGCCTTGTAACTCCTGTGAAAATAGACCGATTTGAATGCAATGCTTTTCATTGAACGCTACTTTCATTGAGATGGTTCTTAGCTAAATTTCATTATGCATTTTGAAATAAAAATTTCAGAGGTAACAACTTTTCTGATATAGTTTTATGGAAATGATTACGGCTAAGTTATTCTGTGCCATTAGATATTGAAAGGTAACCGTCCACCTAATAACAGTTCATAAAACTGTTACGGTATCCCCTTGTTTCCTATAAAATCAGTGGTCATAAAATCACTTATTCTAAGTTCATTTACAATAAATGATTGCTATAAATTCAAGGGGTTTTTTTTTTATCGTAGGACAATTTATGTTAATTGACCTAGTCCCAAACTGATACTAGACAAAGGATAAACATACTTACAGATAAATACATACTTATATACCAAACACATATTAAACATCCAAGACCCGAGAACAAACATTCGTATTCATCATAAACACCCTGGTGAGGGTCGCGGGATCACGGTGGATGCGGAAAGCACAAGACGGGAGGCCTATGTCCAGCAGTGAACGTCTTTCGGCTGACATAATGATGATGATGATACAAACATCTGCCACGACCAGCGGGTATCGAACCCGGGACCTCAAGCTTGTAGCCAGGGTCTCTAACCACACTAGGCTATCCGGTCGTTGCTACAAGTAACTTGACTGGACATGCCTAGTCAGTTTTGAAACACGTTTTTAGTTGTACTAGGTAAGGTCGGAGAAATTAATCCCTGACCCACCATGGAATCTTTTCACAGTAGGTAAACTGTGACATCGCATAGCTTGACAAGGAAAATCGTTATGACGTTCACTATGAAAATGTTCTATGGTCGGTCAGGAATTAATTTCCTCGACTGTACTTACTCTGAAACAGTCACGAAACAATACTCGATACTGATTGGTCGTTTCGCTCCACGCCTGTGACGTTATTGCTCAGTGGATATTGTATTACTGTTCCCAAGTAGCATCGGATGATGGCGCAGTAAGCGTGTTAAACTCACAGAACTATATCGGGATAGAAGAAAATAGTGTATGTATTTATGTAGTATATTTATTGTAGGTCCGGCTGATAAGACTACAGGGCAGCAGTCTTGTTTTAAATTAAAATGAAATAAATAAATAGCATCGGGACAAATTGACACCAATTGACCTAGTCCCAAACTAGGCAAAGCCTGTACTATGGGAACCAGACAACGGATAAACATACTTATATACATATTAAACATCCAAGAACCGAGGATAAACATTCGTATTCATCATACAAACATCTGCCCTGATTGGGGATTGAAACCAGGACCTCAAGCTGAAACGCTGAATTTTGAAACGTTTTAAAAAACCGCAGTCTCTGTTTTGCAAAACCGCTTAATCGTGTGTGTACGCGTTTCAGCTCCCAACCGGGTTCCGCCAGGTTTTACAAAAGAAATACCTTGTTCAACAACTAATTCTTCAAAGCCGCGACCACACGCTACGTCTTTGCGACAGATGTATGTGCACAAAATGCTAGTTCAATATAGATTTATTACAATCATTATTCGCTCGACGACCGGATAGCCTAGTGGTTAGAGACCCTGACTATGAAGCTTGAGGTCCCGGTTTCGATCCCCGGTCGGGGCAGATGTTTGAATGATGAACACGAATGTTTCTTCTCGGGTCTTGTCGGGTCCGGTTTTTTTGGTTGCTTAATACGAATGTAAGTATGTGTTGTGTAACCGTTGTTGTAGGCTTTGCCTAATTTGGGACTAGGTCAATTGGTGTCAATTGTCCCATGATAATATATTTCTTTATTTCAAGTACCTAAGCACAATCATACATTACAATTAAAAAAAAAATACACAGTCAGTCAAACAATCCGCCTCGCTTTATTCCAGGCGCAAAAGTGCCCAACACACTTGCCGCATTACCAGGCTAAACAAATGAACGTCGGGATTAAAGCAATCCTGTTTTGTTTTGGATTTCGGCAGATAATTAAGAGTGTTTTAACATGTATTTAGTAATTGCTATGCCAAATAGTTTAGAGAGTGTTTGTTCTAATTAGACAAATTATTTAGAGAGATGTCCTAAATACCTACTGAGAGCAGGAAATTAAATATCTAATTTGGACCTTTAAAATTATCCCTGTGGCTTATCCAATTATAAATGTGCCCAGCTAAGCTGCGTTAGGTAGATAAGGTTGTGCCAAACACAAATATAATTTGTTCTTTTTATCTCCCAGGCTAGCTAAGCACAGCTACGCACAACCCTACGAAAATAAAAAATCTTAGCTAGGCACAACCTTAGCTAACTGTAACAAGATAGAAACGCAGCCAAACTGAGAAAATTATAAACCAGGTTAAAAATTTTACTAATAAAAATTAAATTGGGTCAAATTTTAGATTAATTTTAATCTAATCCCGCTTCTGAGTAACGCAATACAGGAGAAGTCCTTCATTTTGTTTTAACAATTCTAATTGATACAATTCCATGAAAAACATGTAACATGGTGCTGACTTGAAAGCAAATGTTTCCTCGAACTCGTATTACAAAACGTTGTATTCATCAACAAACGTTTTGACATTCGAAATAACTCGCAAATTGAAATCAGATTTAAACTTAACGGAATTTGGGCCAACAATGGCAAAGGTGGACTAGAATTATGAGGTTTGTTGTTATTCGTAAATTGTTTCCGATTTTCGAGGGGAATTGCGAAGTTCGCGAAATCTGAAATGTACAGAGATTAATGCGCGGAGTTTTCGCGTTCGCTTCTTGTTTGGTTTAAGGGAGAAGCGGAAGTTTTATAGTAGGTACCTTGATAAAAACAACATGTGTCGTTATGTAGGTACCTAGTATTTCTGAATCTTCCTCGCAGCAAAACTTCCAACAAATCTCTATCAATATAATTTTGAAAAGCTGTAAGCTTTACAAGCCCTTTGAGATGGAAGTCGCTTCCGTTCTCGTAATTTGAAACACAGCACAAACATGCCAGTATGTTTTGTCATCCAGAACCATAGCAGTAAATCTGTGCTCACACAAGACAAGATTACCAATTCACTCACTTGCTTCCGCCTTCTCTCTTCACCACCGTTCAAAAATGTACGTTTGTGGTTTAAAAGAAAGGCCAAAGTCAAAAGAATTTTCCACTAGGCAAGGCTTTTATTCCTCAGTTTCTTCTTGTCAACCCGGGGAAGTCCTCTGCCGAAGCGAGCCATCCTCTAAGTCTTCCACAAAAAACAGTCAAACGCCTTCTGTGGTTTCTTTATCTCCAGCGATGTTCATCGAATTCGAATGTCGCATATAAGTTAGTCGCATTTTCATGGTCTCCACTTGAAAACCTTACCGCCTTACCGGCCATCAGTTCTACTAGCTTATGGGTCCAGTCTTTTGAAACTTCAGCTCGCAGATTTCAAAAAGTTACAACGCAAGCGCGCCTAAGGGAGTAAGTATGATTTCTGTATCAACTTTGTAATCATCATTATCTTCATCATGTCACCCAAAAGACGTCCACTGCTGGACATAGGCCCACCCCAAGGCTCTCCACTCAGACCGTTCTTGTTATTTACGCAGGGGATGAAGTTGCTCACGTCCGCAGGAGAATGCTTTAGACACCCTGTACGTGTCCCCTGGGTAGCGCTAAACGAGCAACAAAAACACGGCGATTGTAGGAAATTACCAACAATTTTGTGTGATTTCCTATATACTTGTATAGCGCCATACGATTAAATAATAATTTCCGCATCCACCGCGGTCCCGCGATCTTTACCAGGTCGTCGCTCCATCTTGTTGGAAGCTTACCGACAGCTCGTCTCCCGGTCCGTGAACGCCATTCGAGAACCATCTGACCTCATCGGCCATCAGTCCTGCGAGTAATGTGCCCCGCCCATTGCCACTTAGTTTCTCAATTCTTCGGGCTATGTCGGTAACCTTAGTTCTACTGCGGATATCATCATTTTCTGATTCTATCCCGCAGAGAAACCCCAAGCATATGATAGCCCTCTCCATTGCCCTCTGACTGACTTACAGTGTTTCAGTAAACAGTACTCGCTTAATCCTACGCCCTGACCCGCATGGGTCAGAAGTTGGACTGGCGGATAAAAAGTGCTCGCTCGCTGCGATAGGATATTTGATTTATCTTTGCCCTGACAACACATGACTTTAGATTAATTAACCCGGAACCCGACGTGGTTCTGACGCATGTTCGCTAATGGGATATAAATAGAATGGGTTGTAATGTGGGGTAATGTGTGTGGAGTCGAAAATGTGTAAGATTTATGCTTACGCTCAATTCGGTTAGAGTGAGAGCATGACGCCAAATGCAGGCCCCTATTTAACCATCTTTACAATTGTCAGTTTTACATGACAATTCAAACTACATTTCTTTAACAATATGAAGCGCGCTAAAACAAAAGCTCTTCTAGTCGGCAGTTGACACCGAATTGTCATTGAAAACTGACAATTGTAAAGTTGGTGAAATAGGGATCAGATGTTTATAATGCCATTAAGTCACCAGGCTTCTATTTCACCATACACTTGTCAATTTGCAAAGACAATTAATTCGAGCTACATTTCTTTGCCAATATGAAGCGCAGTAAAACAAAAGCTCTTCAAGACAGCAATTGACACCGAATTGCCATTGTAAACGTATTTTTTTGTAAAGTAGGTGAAGAGGTCAGTGTGTCAACTCTCTAATGCAGTCTCGAAGTCTCGAACGCTAATGTTAGTTTTCAGAGCTGTTATTCTCTAAGGAAATAAGGTTGCGTTCTCAGCTGTTTCTGCGTCGAAGCGTAAAATTTTCGATACTATTTGACAGCTAATTTGATACTAAACTTCGACGCTGAAATAGCCGTAAATAACTTTGGAGATTACACCCCAGTATTAATAACAGAAACAACTGTGAATAACTTTAGGGAATAATATCTCTGACATAGTGATGACTTTGCTGTTGGTGAATGGATAATAATGTCGCCAACTTTCATTGGTTGTGGCAACAGTTCTGGTTTTAACCAATTCAAAGTTTGTGGCGCTGAAGATCCAAACTAGTTAGACTAGAAAATACTGTATTATTGTAGTGGGAGTGCCATACTGTAACTATTTGCTGCCGTACGAAGGCCAGCTCGTCTGGGGAAGTACCACCGTCTCGCATAAAATCGGCGTGAAGCAACAACACCCCTGTTGCAATTCGTTCGGTCAGCGAGAGTACAGGAGGTCCTCCCCCCCTTCATCTATCCCTTTCCCACCGTAAAGGTCGGCAACGGACTAGTGACTCTCTTGGAGTTGCTGGTTCTCATGAGTGATCGCTTACCATCTGATCAGGCTACCGTTTTGCTCGTTTGCCTCCCTCTTTCAATAAATTTAAAAGTTAACATACTCGGCGGCATAAAATTTAACCCAGTCTTCATACAACATTGCCTAAATCTACACACATAGGAGGGTCACATTTTTTGCGGTTGAGTAGCTTCTTGTTGGTTTAAGCAGTATGATGTCCTCAACGAAGTATCTGTCTAATTAGCACTAGCCTCTTCGAGTCACTGCTTACTTCTTTCATTTGAGCCACTGAACACCAGTTTTAATTCAACGACGCACAAATCTCACCTGATTTGCCCAAAGGCATGTATATCTATGTCAGAGCCTACTATATCAACTTGACTTTCCATCAAAACAACAAAGATTGTCGTAATGTTTAGATGTGTGTTAAAAAAACACGTTTAACTTACCTTTGAAAGTAGTATTTCGACCTCCAAAACGGAAAACCATTTGCAGCACATCTAACCAGCTCCGGAGCTAGCAGATAAGTGTTTGTACATATTTGGGTGTCGAGCGCTCCCGGAAAATGAAGGAAACAGATAGATATTGCTGCTGTTCTATATGGAAAATATAGTCGCAAGCAGTGTACCCGACTGAGTCACCGATCTCAACCCAACCTACTCTTGCATGGCTAGCAAAGCCGAACTTCGTTTTAAAGGTATGATCACAGATGACACATTAGAACTAACCACTGGCATCATAATAATAGTAATTGTGAATCTGGGTTGTATGTAGCTAGTTATTGACGTCGAATAACTGGAAAACCTAAGTTGAGTTCCAAGACTTATAAAACATTTTGTGTTGCATTTGTTTCTGTGTTGGGGTCCCTTTTTTCCCTTTACTATTCCCTTTTTTCTTTCCTAAGTTACGCAAGTTTTCTTGTTATTTCTGTTATAGTCGAAGTATCTACGTGGGACTGTGATTTCATACAAGAGTCTATAGTATGGTACGTAATGTAATGTATGGGTAAAGCCTTGATACCGTAGATACGTCCCGTCCCTTAAATGTAAATTAAGCGTTGTCAGTCAGCCACGGTACTATTTTATAAGTATAGAGCACGGGCCAACCACCCTCTGGACTCCAAATGTCAGGGCGAATGTTTCCGAAACGCATACGCTCATTTGAAAGATAGAAAGAAAATATATTTATTTGACACTAATTCACTTATAAACCTCTCTAGCCTCGAATCGCGGCTCACTTGATGACAAGCGAGATGACAAGCTATGAACCAATCACGACGCATTTTCGTAATTTTTTTCGTAACGGCTTTCCAAGTAAATGATAAAAGAGTAGCTGTTGGCCGCGACTTCGCTCGCGTAGATTTTGGTTATCGCTATCCCACGGGAACTATAAAATTTTCCCGAATAAAAAGTAGCCTTGTCATTCCTCAATATTCAAATTATCTTCTTACCAAATTTCATCTAGATTGGTGCAGCGGTATTTCCGGTAGCGGTATTAGAGAGGCAGAGTTACTTTCGCATTTATAAATTTGTTAGGAAGTTAGGATGCGGTGTCCAGAGGGCGGTTGGTCCGTGGTATAGATAGACGGGTGTATGTGAGCTTGTTTATCTATAACACTGTTGAATGAGTTTTTATCCGAGATCCGAGATGCTGATTTGTTCGCCGATGGTTGGGGAATACTTCGAAGTAAATTTGTGTTGTTTTGGCATGTGTCAATGAGTTAGGCGTTTTGATTTTCTAACTGTAAGTCTAACTTGTGATTTTTAACCCCCGACGAAAAAGAGGGGTGTTATAAATTTGACATGTGTATCTGTGTGTCTGTGTATCTGTCTGTGGCATCATAGCTCCCAAACGGGTGGACCGATATCGATGCGGGTTTTTTTTTCAATCGATAGCTAGTTTAATCGAGATGGGTCTTAGCTAAGTTTCATTAAAATCGGTTCACCCGTTTTTGAAATACCAAGCTTTGAAATGACAATGTCGGGGGTTTTTAAACCTTTCTAAGTTGGTCAGGTTATGCTGAAATAAATAAATAAATAACCGTATCGGTTGCGGCAGGTACTGCTGGGTGTGCGTGAACAAGGCGCGCGGCGACCGCGTGTGCATCGTGTGCGGCGGCGCGAGCGCGGGCCGCGTCATCCCGTGCGCGCTGTGCGCGCGCGCCTTCCACCAGGACTGCCACTACCCGCCGCTGCCCAAGGTACGCTTGTTCATGTTGCTGTTAGGGTGTTTGACGACCGGATAGCCTAGGACAATTAGGAAGAAGTGCGGCCCTGTACTTAAATTAAATGTAAAATGTACCAAAAAAGAATAAATCATTTTTGATCAGACAGGAGTTTTTTTTTTGTGTTTGTTGTCATTATAATACATTTTTCACGGTATTTGTGTCGAAAGCTTATTATGAAACTTTAGATACCTTACTTGCTGAAACAATAATACCTACACAAAAACCAGAAAAACAGCCTGTTACTCAAAATGGTAATAAAGAAGCTGAAATAACTTTCATCATAATCATCATGTCAGACGAAAGACGTCCACTGCTGAACATAAGCCTCCCTAAGACTCTCCACTCAGATCGGTTTTGTGCTTTCCGCATCCACCGCGGTCCCGCGATCTTTACCAAGTCGTCGCTCCATCTTGTAGGCTCCATCTAGTAGGATGTCACTTGTAAACAAAAAAAAATCTACATAATATCTGACCTGTGCAGTGTATACCTATGAGTATGCATGTGACACGGAATGTCAAAGATTACTCTTTGCACTCTTGATTCAGAAAGTACTTATCGAAAGTTTAAATGGATCTAAAATAATAGATGGGTCGGGTCTTAGTCTGGGATGCGACTTGTGTCGACATCCTAGCCCCGTCTCACCTCCACGGAACCTTTAACAAAGCCGGCGCGGTGGCGGAAGCGGCCGAAAACAAAAAGCAGGCAATATATCAGGGTCTTGGTTCCGCATATCATTTCGTTGGTGCAGGAATATAGACCCTGGGTCCATGGGGTCCCGGTGCGCACGCTTTATTCAGAGATCTAAAAAAGCGCCTGGTCGACGCTACTGGCGACCAACGGGCTGGCAGCTATTTTTCCCAGCGAATCAGCATCGCTGGTTCACCATGCCACGGGGGCCATATTTAGATTTAGGTTAGTTTTAATTGTTTTAATTATTTATAGTTAGTTTTGTAATTTGAATTTTTTTTACCATTTATTATAATAAATAAAGTAAGGATACTAATTTGTGCTTCTACTAACGCAGACAGCCTCGTCAGCAGGGATTTAGGCAAACCGGCGTGCCAAAGTCCACAGAAATCAGGCAAGAAAATCAATTCGTCAAACAGCTAAGGTCACGGGCTTTGCGCCAGCGATCCGCGGACTTTAAACTTAAAGTTGTTAACATAATTATTTGTTAAAATGAAACTTTAAGTTTGTCGGTAGGTATGGTGTTGAGCACGACTTTACGAATGCTGCGTAACGTTACGGTTATCGTATCGAGATCGAGAAACCTCATACTAAATTTCAGTTCCAGATACGCTCACGGGCGGGCGCTGTTCCAAACGTCATACCAACTCGACAACGTTTACTATTCGATTTTACGTTACGCAGCATTCGTAAAGCCGTGCTCAACCCTCAGGAGTCAAACATCGGCAAGAAGCACCAATCATAGGCCGGTACCATGTCTCTCATTGGTGGAGAATGACATAATTATAGACCTTACTCGACATTAGCGATAATAGCGGATTTTTGACTCGCGATCACTTATTGTCTCTTTAGTTTGATTGTAATACAATGTTTTGTGTAGGCAAGTACAGTTTTGAATGATATTTTTATCATACTTCAAGTATTTCGTTTTGCTCTATTTTTAACCCCGGATGAAAAAGAGGGGTATTGTAAGTTTGCCCTGTGTATCTGTGTGTCTGTGTATCTGTGAATCTGTGTAACTGTGTAACTGTCTGTGGCATCATAGCTCCCAAACTGATGAACTGATTTCGATGCGGTTTTTTTAATCGAAAACTAGTTTAATCGGGACGGTTCTTAGCTAAGTTTTATTAAAACCAGTTCACCCGTTTTTGAAATACTGAACTTTGAAATGATATTGTCGAGGGTTTTCAACTTTTCTAAGTTGGTTAGGTCATGTAATATGGGTACCTCATAATAGATATTTAATTTTTCAACATCCAATCAACCCATAAGAACTGATGGCCGATGGGGTCAGAAGGTTCTCGAATGGCGTCCACGCACCGGGAGACGAGCTGTCAGTAAGCCTCCGACAAGATGGAGCGACGACCTAGTAGAGATTGCGGGACAGCGGTGGATGCGGAAAGCACACGACAGTTCTGAGTGGAGAGCCTTGGGGGAGGCCTATGTCCAGCAGTGGACGTCTTTCAGCTGACATGATGAATCAACCCATGCGGGCCCAATGCGGATTGGGAACTTGAGTTTCTTCGCAGGAGTGTGCACGATTCCTCGCGATTTCACCGGGAAATTCATAGGATGGATTAATAACTTACGCCCCGCTGTAAGCCTAAGACAAAGCGTGTCCCACAGTACCGTTAAGCCTAATGCCTCATGAAGCAAACGACCCGTATCTTGGCCATCGTCAGGCAGTTATCCTCCCATCAAACGATGATTAAAGCCTGTCGAAGCCGCTATGTCATACAATTTTTAAATTTCATTCCAGGGTATTTCACCAACTTTACAATTGTCAGTTTACAATGACGATTCGAAGTACATTTCTGTGCCAATATGAAGCGAGCAAAAATAAAAGTTCTTAAAGTCAGCAATTGACACCGAATTGTCATTGAAAAGTGACATTTATGAAGTTGGTGAATAGGTTGCAAATAACCACGTGCTTGCTAATCGCTTCAATAATATATTACAGCTCCTGCTATCCTAAAAGGTAAATAATTATTTTGCATGTAAGTAAAGTTCTAGTTTGGCGTCCGCCGACCGAGAGACGAGCTGTGGTAAGCCTCCAAAAAAATGGAGCGGCGACTTGGTAAAGATCGCGGGATCGCGGTGGATGCGGAAAGCACAAGACCGGTCTGACTGGAGAGCCCTGGGGGGGGGGGGGGGGGGGGAAGGGGGGCAAGTCCAAGCTTCTAATGATGATAATGATTATGATGATGTGAATAAATGTAATGTACATGACTACATAACTATTTAAACTGTTTTAGTATTAATTTAGAAGACATACTTACTTTAGGTTATACACACATGTAACCGGATCATTCCTAAAGTATGTCTAATTAATACTAAAGTTACAAGTTACCTAATCATAACAAGTTATCATTTTAACTCACAAAGCCTTTGCCAAGGATATAGTATAACATGACATAGACACTTACCTATTTCTTGGAAAATTGTTTATTTTCCGTGGAATACCAATACCCGCGTTCTACGCAAACGAAGGCGCCGGCAGAAGCTAGTTTAGATTTCTTAGAAATTTTAAATAAACTGTACGTAAACGAGAACTGAAATTGAGATGTTAAAAATTAATTGTCTTCATGGCAGTATTTGCTCTTAGGCTTTTTTTTTGCTCATATTTATACAGTAAATTAGTTGTACATTTTTTCATTGACACACAGTTGAGGGAGAAATTATTCGTCAAATTTCAAACTGAAACGTATAAATTCTAGAACTAGGGTTCGAACCCAGGACCTTCACCATAACGTAGTGAAAAGAATGCCTCCACTAAAGGTAAGGTAATTAAAAAAAAAGGTGTCAACTTGAGGTAGCGAAACGAAAACGAGTGCGAAACGAGTTTCGTTACGTTAGTGGTCCGTTTATTTCACTATGATTGAATCTCACGGTAGTTTCATGTTAAAAGTCCTCAATCCTTGAACATGAAACTACCGTGAGACTCAATCATAGTGAAACAAAACGGATCACTCACGTATTATAAGTCGCGTCTCGCTGCCGCTGGGTCTTGCGCTCCCGGAGAAACGACTACGAAGTAGTCCGAAGCAAGTCGGGCGAAACTTAACTTGAAACTTAATATACGTGAGTGTTCTCAATCCTGCTACAAAAATTCCAATTGAAACACCACCATACCATTTTGTTCCTGTGGCTGTGGAGACTTTGGGCAAAAGATTTTGTGCGGGAATCGGGTCGTAGGCTCACGGATGTCTGTGGTGACTCCCGCTCCGGTTCGTTCTTGGTGCAAAGGTTGGCCATCGCCATTCAGCGCGGTAATGCGGCGAGTGTGATGGAGACCTTTGCGCCGGGAACGGTCAGGGGCTTAGTGCAGGCAGGGGTAATTAGTATTTTTAGGGTTTTGTTTTGACTAGGTATGTATAATGATTGAAACACTAAAATCAGGAATATTGATTAACAATCAAACAACTAGGTTGCCGCAGTGAATAATGTAAATTAGGTTACGGGGCCATAAAACCAATTGAATGGGTGCCTTATTCCAATACAGCTTTGTTGGAGGTTTTTGCAGTTTTACGATTACAGAACTTTTTATAGGTTTTATTGGTTTTCGAATGGCGTCCGCGGACCGGGAGGCGAGCGGTCGGTAGGCCTCCAATAAGATTAATTACGAGCACAAGAGGCGTTTCATCTTAGATCTCTAGGTGGGCAGCGCATCTCCAAACCCTCTGGGGTTACGGGTGTCTATGGGCAGTGGTGATCGCTTACCACCAGGTGATGATGACGGAACTTTTTAGTGTACAATTTCATTGAGAATTAGGGCAAATATACTTGTTTGTTCAACGTCATCGTCATCACCTGACTTTTTAAGTCCCACAGCTGGGCACAGGCTTCCTTTCAGTATGAGAAGGCTTGGGCTATAGTTCCCACGCGGGCCCAATGCCGATTGAGAACTGGATTGAGAAGTGTGCAGGTTTCACGCTCATGATAAATTACAAAAGTAATTCCGCACATAAATTCCGAAAAACTCAGAGGTGCGAGCTGGGGCTCGAACCCACGGCCCTCTGCTTGAGCGGCCACAGGTGCAACCACTAGGCTATCACGGATTTTTTTAAATGCCAATATCTACCTGCTAATGCTACCTTGTATTTGGCCGTATTCGACAAAATACTCGTATTTTTTTTTATACGACGGGGAAGGCAAACGAGCAAGTGGGTCACCTGATGGTAAATGATCACCACTGCCCATAGATAGACACCCATAACCCTGGAGCGTTCGCAGATGCGTTGCCAACCTAGAGAGCTAAGATGAAATGCCTCTTGTGCCCGTAATTACACCGGCTGTCTTACTCTCCACACCGGAGCACAACAGTGCAAGCACTGCTGCTTAGCGACAGGATTAGCGAGTAAAATGGATGAATGGATGGTTCGTATCGCATCAATTTCGTTTTTTACCTAAACGATAGTAATGACAAACACTTAGTGGTCGTTGTACGCATAAAAAAACCGCAAATAGATGTACAGGATAGCCGTTTGGTACACGTATACTTGAACTCAAAACATTATTTTTTTGACCTAAAGAACAAGAAAAAAAATCCTTAGGGGAGAAGTTATGACGTCATCTTTTTTTTTGGTCTGGAAAAAAATATTTTTGTTCCAAAACCTATCGTGTATGGTATCAAATGAAAGGGCTTCTAAAGCCGATTAATATAACAATATACCACACCAATACATTTCAGCCACTTGTTCTAAATTACCTACAATCATCTCATCTCAAATCACTTTTGTACCTTTTCGCTCTACGTTCAGATACAGCGCGTCATACGTGATTGACAAGTGTGTTATTGCGACAAGGTAAACAAAAAACTGCATGCTGCTGGACAAACTTTTGGCAGATCAAGCTTCTGTAAGGACCTTTCTCTCTCACCCTTAACTCTTCAAATGCGGAATGAAATAATGTATGTTTGTAGTTAGGGTAATTTGAAATAGGTATCTAGTTAAGGGATTGCTGCTACTTCAAAACTTGTATTGCTTTGTTTAATTGGGAAGGGATATTGTTTTGTTTAAGTAACTGAATATACTCAATAGTGTTTCGTTAATAGATTGGCAGCCACACTACCATTTTTCACGTACAAGATGAGGACTGAAAACCAGCACTCTGCTGAGGCCTCACCTTTTCACAAAATTGTAATGGCTTTTCATTTGTTGTTACTCGTTCATTTACATTTTTGTTGTTTTTGTTTGTGAATAAATTATCTTTTATTTTTATTTTTATTTTATTTTTACAAGGTACAAAAGTGATAAGCTACTTTGGACGCTGACTGTACACCTTCCAGTAACTTGAAAAATACACTCCAGTGAAGTACAGCCCTAAAACTGCGGGCAGTCAGTGGACACTCAGTTCTAATAGGTAGGTATGCGTTATTACACTAATAATACACTCTAGTGAAGTAAAAATACACTCCAGTGAAGTACAGCCCTAAAACTGCGGGCAGTCAGTGGACACTCAGTTCTAATAGGTAGGTACGCGTCATTACACTAATAATACACTCCAGTGAAGTAAAAATACACTCCAGTGAAGTACAGCCCTAAAACTGCGGGCAGTCAGTGGACACTCAGTTCTAATAGGTAGGTACGCGTCATTACACTAATAATACACTCCAGTGAAGTAAAAATACACTCCAGTGAAGTACAGCCCTAAAACTGCGGGCAGTCAGTGGACACTCAGTTCTAATAGGTAGGTACGCGTTATTACACTAATAATACACTCCAGTGAAGTAAAAATACACTCCAGTGAAGTACAGCCCTAAAACTGCGGGCAGTCAGTGGACACTCAGTTCTAATAGGTAGGTACGCGTTATTACACTAATAATACACTCCAGTGAAGTAAAAATACACTCCAGTGAAGTACAGCCCTAAAACTGCGGGCAGTCAGTGGACACTCAGTTCTAATAGGTAGGTACGCGTTGTTACACTAATACACTAGTGGCTTCTCTTGCCATCGGCTAAGCTTTTTAAGTGAATGTACTTCAGAGCGTTGCCCAAAAGTTTAAAAAGTTCATTAAACTTAATCCTAACAATGTTAGTCTACGCTCATACAAAATAAACTAAAAGCTAACTTTTAAGTCTGAATAGTTTTTAACATTCCCTTTTCGTATTCATCTTTTTACCCGACTGCCCAAGGCGGGTCATGTTTTTAGAGTGAATGTATTTATACCTATGTAGGTATGTTTGCTGTAGGTATCACATCATCATCAGCCTATTTACGTCCCATTGCTGGGCAAAGGCCTCCTCTCAGAATGAGAAGGGCTTGGGCTATAGTTCCCACGCAGGCCCAGTGCGGATTGGGAACTTCACACAAACCATTGAATTGCTTCGCAGGAGTGTGCAGGTTTCCTCACAATGTTTTCCATCACCGAAAAGCTCATGATAAATTACAAATGTGATTTCGCACATAAATTCCGAAAAACTTAGAGGTGCGAGCGGGGTTTGAGAACCCTCGACCCTCTGCTTCAGGGGCGATAGGTCAAACCACTGGGCTATTACGGCTTGTGCTGTAGGTTTACAGGGACATAATTATTTCTATGTATGTAGGTATGTTTAATTCTTTGGCACGCTCTCCAGCATAAACCGTTAGACGGATTTCAACGTATCAGAGGGTCGAGCACGACTTTACGAACGCTGCGTAACGTTACGGCTATCGTATCGAGATCGAGAAACCTCATACTGAATTTTAGTTCCAAATACGCTCACGGGCGGGCGCTGTCCCAAACGTCATACAAACTCGACAACGTTTACTATTCGATTTTACGTTACGCAGCATTCGTAAAGTCGTGCTGGACCCTCTGGTGTCATTGGATTCGTCTTAGTTGTGGGAGTGACACGGTAGGTACCTTTGAAATCAGCGCCGTGGCCCCCGCCACAGCGTAAAGAGCTTATACCTACCAGTGGTCCGACGCCTTTGATGTTTGCGTAAATGCCGACACCGCAACCGCATGGCCAAACCACCAAGGAGGGCGAAAGTTCCTAACTAATCGGGCAGTGGCGGCGTATGCAAGGGGGCTCGCCCTGCCCGCCCCGCACCCCGCACCCCCCGCACGATTGACTTGTCTAGAGGCCTTCGTCGGACGACTGTATAGACTGTGCCCTGAGACGGATCCTGTTCAACGTCTTTGTTCACTTCTTTTGATTGTTTTTTTATTATACTTGTCAATTGTGTATGTTGAATAAACATTTTTCTATTTCTATTTCTTTACTGTTTCCCAGAATTGTAGCCGGCCTTTCTGTTTTTAATTTTAAGTTGATTAGGTTATTTAAAACTTTACTTAACAGCTGCAATGAAACTGCAGCTACAAATACAGAGATCTTTTTTTAAATTACAACCTTTTAGTTTAGACAAATTACTGACCAACGTTCAAGGTTCTATGTAACATTATCAAAACTTTTAAAAGTTAGTCTTGTGTTCTTTATTTTAAAGTTCAACTTTGGGTGAGTCTTAAATGGACCGTGATACTTTGTGCTGAAGTAATGGAGTGAAAGAAATCTGTTAGAAGAATTTCTTGCGATTCGTTTCTTATTTTCTTTCTATATTTTATTTAATTATTTAACTGCGGTTGAAAAACCTTTGGCATAAATCTATACAAGGTTGTAGTTGTGTTTGTATCATTTGCCTATCTTCGGTGAGATCTAAGATCTTTAATTCCTTTGTAATAAGAAAACTCACTGATTGAATCCAAAGTTACATTTTGTTTCATCAACCTATAATACTTTAAGTAATAAATAAATAAATAAATAAATATCACGGGCAATTTGACACCAATTGACCTAGTCCCAAACTAAGCAAAGCCTGTACTATGGGTACTAGACAACGGATAAACATACTTATATGGACAAATACATACTTATATACATATTAAACATCCAAGACCCGAGAACAAACATTCGTATTCATCATACAAACATCTGCCCCGACCGGGATTTGAACCCGGGACCTCAAACTTCATAGTCAGGGTCTCTAACCACTAGGCTATCCGGTCGTCTAGTTGTAGTAAGTTGTCTTGTCATTCAACATTACGTTATACTTACTAGCAATATAGGAATATAACATTTAACTCGCCAAAATAGATTATTAGTCTAATTGCTGCAAAATTTTCTATAAAAGCATTCGTTATTCTTGTAAAAAGTATAATTTGATTTCAATTCAGTAAATTTTCCTTTAATAGCTACCGTTTTTTGTTTTAGTCAATAACATTCTCATGTTTTGATTTCATCAATCAAGCTGGCCTGTAATCGCCCATTTAATTTCAATCATTGTCATTGTTGATTATCGTTAGATGACAAGCGGAGTCAAAGTCAAAGTGTCTTAATTTGTCAACATATTAGGGGAGCTCTCGACAAGCAAGGAAGCCGTGATAGCCTAGTGGTTTGACCTATGGCCTCTCAAGCAGAGTGTCGTGGGTTCAAACCCCGGCTCACACCTCTGAGTGTTTAGGAACTTATGTGCGGAATTACATTTGTAATTTATCATGAGCTTATCGGTGAAGGAAAACAACGTGAGGAAACCTGCACATACCTGCGAAGCAATTCAATGGTGTATGTCAAGTTCTCAATCCGCACTGCGCTCGCGTGGGAACTATAGCCCAAGCCCTCTCATTCTGAGAGGAGGCCTGTGCCCAGCAGTGGGACGTAAAAAAGGCTGGGTTTGATATTAGGGGAGACCGTGGTTGTCATACGGGTTGGTTGTCACAGCGGCCATTACAGAAAACTGAAGTAACGAATGTGTTATCCTAAGGATAGCGCTCGCGGTCTTTCGACACCAGTCGGTGTTAACATTCGTTAGTTCAGTTGTCTGTTATGGCCGCTGTGACAACCAATCAGTGTGACAACCAATACCCGATCTCCCCTAAAGTATTATGGTTGTTTATCTTATAAGTACCTGCATGGAGACACGATTTTAAAATGCCGCATCTATCAGCCAAGCTATTTAAATTGCAACTTAAAAAACCACTTCCCCCTAAATTGATGCCTTAACGAACCTTGAACACGCCATTACTTCCATTAAAGACGTGTCAGGTCTGCGCTAATTATTCATTCCTTACATATTTGAGGTTGACTGTACGCGGTCGGACTATAAATCATGCTTTGTTGGTTCCGACAAAAGAAGTCATTTTTGGCCTGAAAGTGCCCTATTCAGAGCGCCCTGTATAATATTTGCGTACCTGCAAAGGGCGGTTGCCTGGAGCAGGAAACTGAGGCCCGAGTACGAATATTCGAAGCCTGCGTTACGTAATCGAGTAGTAAACGTTGTCGAGTTTGTATTACGTTCGGAACAGCGGCCGCCCGTAAGCGTATTTGTAACTAAAATTTGGTATTAGGTTTCACGATTTCGATACAATAACCTAACGTTACGCAGGATTCGACAGCTTCGTGCTCGGCCTACTGGAATAAAAAAAAACCTTAAAAAAAAAAACGTAAAATAGTCCTATAAAATAATGATTATAATGATAAATAAATAAAATAAAATAAAATGCGTTTATTTCGGACAACAGAAACTAAAGCCTAAAGTTTTATGGCCTAGCTTGCTTCATTCAAAGAGTATTCCGCTCGCACCGCACCGACTTCATATTTCTGCTGCTTAGTGCTAGGCCATAAAACTTTAGGCTTTTGTTTCTGTTGTCCGAAATAAACGCATTTTATTTTATTTTATTTATTTATCATTATTTTAGAGGATTATTTTACGCTTTTTTTCACAGGTTTTTTTTTGAAGGCGGTTTTACTTTTTTATTAAAATATTTTTTATTTCACAATTTACCGGACGCAAATACTTGAATAGCCTTAAAAGTATATGAAACACATGATACGTGCCTATAAAATTTGAGGGTTGGCCTCGATTTCCCTAGGATCCCATCATCAGATCATGACTTGGTGACAATGGGACCACCTCAGGAGTATACCCTTTCGAATAGAAAAAGAATTTTGAAAATTGGTCTACAAATGACGGAGTAATCGATGAATATGTTCATCGATTACTCCGTCATACAGTGCGTACATTTTGCTTAGGAGCAGGGCTCTGCTAACACCGGACTTCTTAAAACACTAGGGAAAATGGTTAAAATCTTTCTACGGAACCCTCGTGCGCGAGTCCGACTCGCACTAGTTTTTAACCGACTTCAAAAAAGGAGGAGGTTCTACTTATACATATATGTAACTATGCATGTGTGCGGGCTGCGCCCCGTATTAGCGATTTGCTTTGAATAAATCAGTGTGTAACTAACTGGCGTTGTCACTGGTCGCGTACCTCTCCCGTACACATATCTAACACATACATAAAAAAAAACATACAGTGGAACGTAGAACCTCCTCCTTTTTTGAAGTCGGTTCAAAACTAGCATGAGGGTTCCGTAGAAAGATTTTAACCCCTTTTCCCTAGTGTTTTAAGAAGTCCGGTGTTAGCAGAGCCCTGGTCCTAAGCAAGATGTACGCAGTGTGGGGTCAACTTATATTGGTCTGCGAAAACTACAGACGGACATAAAAATTTAAGATTTTGAGACTTTTGTGAGTGGTTGTGCTATTAGAGCTACCGTCATAACAAATTTCAAGTTTTTACGACCACTGGAAGTACCGTTTAGGTTTTCGGGGTACGTCAATTTGTATGGAAACAACCTTTTTATTGAGTGTATCTTTTGATTGCGTTGACTTAGAAGTTCAATTTTTTCACAGCTTCAGGGTACCGCAAGCTTGAGTATTTGATATTAATTTCAGCATGCTACCTCCACGCGTTCCAGAGAAACTGGGTCTTGACAGACAGACAGACGGACAACAAAGTGATGCTATAAGGGTTCCGTTTTTTCCTTTTAACATACGGAACCCTAAAAAGAAATATAGAGTGATAATCCTTATCTTTTCAGACCAATCTTTAATAGGTTCAAAGACTTTATTACCTACTTATATTGCCCTACGTTGAAAGCAGCTTATTACTTTCGTACCTTGTTACGGTCTTACGGTATCCTTTCGTTTGGCCAAAAAACGTTTGCCAAATTCATTAATATCCCAAATGTTTCATTTCCCAAAACGCTTTTATTCAGAAATATATAAAAATAAAAATATTTTCTCGTAGAATCCTATAGGTGAGGTTAGGTTTGTTTCATAAGAATCATGAAATAAGTATTTAGAGTTTAGGAAAAAAAGGCTTTTGGGAAATGAATCAGTTTGGCAAAAGTTTTTGACAACACTCACTCACTCTACAACAGGTACAAAGCGTCATAAAAGATTGACAAATGTGTTATTGCGACAAGGTACAAAACCGATAATCTGATTTTGATAGTCTGTACCACTACATAATCAAAAAGTACGACTAAAATATTCAAACACGCAAATTACGCATCACTTCTAGCGCTCGGCAACCTTTCCACATTTTTATCTCGCCAAGTCTTTATTCGTCACGAGCCTAGGAGGAATTGAATGTGATAATTGTACGACTCCTGTACAGCCCCTGCAGGCGTCGTAAACCTTTATTGACAATTCGTTTGCACTGACACGGAACGTTTTTTCAGGCTTACCTACCCCTGCTTTTACGATTGGATGCGATTTAAGAGAGTATCGGTTTAAATAAGGCGTGTGATGGCTTGGAATTGTTTTGTTTTTGATAATAAAGGGACATAGTCAATTTATTGTGTTGCCAATGCATCTGAGGCCCGAGTACAAATGTTCGAATCCTGTGTAAAGTAATCGAGTAGTGACGTTATCGAAAAATTTGTATAACGTTTGGAACAGCAACGGCCCGTGAGCGTAATTGGAACTAAAATTTAGTATGTGGTTTCTCGATTTCAATACGACAACGTAACGTTACGCAGGATTCAAAAACTCATGCTTGGCCTACTGCAATAAAAAGACATTATAAAAGATAAAAAAAACAGCCGCAAACTAGGCAAAGCCTGTACTTTTATGGGTATTAGACAACGGATAAACATACTTCTATAGACGAATAGGTAAATACGTATAATACAAACATCTACACACATGCATACACACATTATCACATACATACATGGTTGTACCTACCTGTATAGTGACTTTTGGACAGTAGGCTAATGCTAAAATCATTGTCTGTAAAAATACCTAATGTACTTATAAAGTTTGAATTCACACCAATTTCACCCTCTACATTACACAGTCCTCATTTCAGACAGAAAGGGTGTGTTTTATGTAGAAGTTATTCTCCTCTATAAAGTATTTATATGCGTAGCACTTGTTTATTTACAACCCTATAAAAGACTAGAGTAATAGCGGTTTATTTTTTATTTTTAACTTAACTGTAAGTGTATGAACACAAGGTTGGGGCACTTTAGAGCCACTCCAATACGTGCGGCTTAAGTTTCTGTCAGTAAAATACATTTTCTCTGTCAGAAATAACCTAACCAACTTAGACAGTTAGAAAACCCCGACATTGTCATTTCAAACTTCAGTATTTCAAAAACAGGTGAACTGATTTTAATGAAACAGAACTTACTTAAGAACCTTCTCGATTAAACTAGCTGTAAATTAAAAAAACGCATCGAAATTGGTAAGTCCGTTTGGGAGCTATGATGCCACAGATGCACAGATACACAGATACACAGGTCAAACTTATAACACCCGTTTTTTCGTCGGGGGTTAAAAAACGAGTCTCATCACAAAATTTCACGAGAATCAGTTAAGAAATGCGATCTGTAAATGCAAACAGCCACAGATAATTATACGAAAGCATTTTTGTCGCAGCTGTCAATTCGAACAAACTTAAAAAAATATTTTGTCTTCCTACCAAAACAAAGATTAACAGCTTTACACACCAAAAAAACAAACACGACGTTGTCAGACACAGAAAAATCCATTCCGCAGGCGATACCTTGCGGAAATTTTGTTACAAAATCCGTCGCCTAATCTCCGTCTATAACAAAATTAACCCTTTCACTTTGAATAAAACTTAGTGGAACATTCCGCCGCTGCTGAGGCTTTTTGCAGATTAAACCGCTTAAATTGATTAAAGTCAATATTGAATTCGTTTGCATTTTTCGACTGGCAACTGCATATCAGATTAACCACTGTCTACGGGTTTATGACCCCTGGCTGGAAACGGGTTTCTTTTTGTGTTTGTGTGTTGGGGTCTTGCGAAAACGGCAGCTTTGCCCATAGACACGCGCAACCTCAGGATTTTACTGTTTGAAATGCCTATTGTGCCCGTTATTACACCTGCGGCCTACCCTCCACGCCGGAACACAACAGTGCAAGCACTGCTGCTTTGCGGCAGGATTAGCGAGTAAGATGGTGTTAGCGATCCGGACGCACAAGTTCCTACCACCCGCAAAAATTCTCTATTAGCAATGTGGCCGTTTCACATTCACCGTAGGCCGAAGACGAAGTTTTATCGCATTATTTCTATCTAACAGAGATGACATCACATTTTATTTGCTAGATATAACTTACCTATCCGAAGGTGAAACAGGTCCTAAGGATTTTATCTTATTGAAAACGTGTTACCATAATAGGAACTAATATAATAAAATTCTTACTCAATACCTACCCATGAGCGTCCTAGGAGCAATAAAAATAATAGGCAGTGAAATATAAATTAGACACGTGCTATATATTTTCTTCGGAGACACTTAACTTTGGCATTCACATACCTATAGCTGTATTGTTAGCAAATAAAAGATAACGTTGAGATGTTCGGAGGTTTATTTTAATTGTAATCTTAATATTATTTTACAAAATGTGTGGAGCTACGTCCTGTTAGTTTGGGGTTCGGAAGTAAGAGAGCTGTCAGAAGTGACAGCTCATGGACAAAGAATGGGGTGCGTTTTTATACTACAATACATCATCCCCTTTTCAAAAGAAAATTTAAAAGTTATACAGATTTACTTTTTTTATTAGATATAGATTTTCCTTAAGTAGGTACATAATATTAAGTTCTTTCTAGGTTAATTTAAACTTGGACAAATTCTCTAATTATTAATATACATTTATTGATATACTTTTGGTCCCCTTTTTAAAGAGACTATAATTGTTTTTTTTTTTAAATTAAAGAAATAATACTACAAAACCACAGTTATCTATAGTCTTATAAAACTAAGTAACATTAACAACATTTTATAATATTGGCACTACTACACACTCGACCAGTTGCACTGAACCCAACCACAAGATCTAGTGAAGCACCAAGCCCAGCTAAGGCGATCTGATATGAAAGGAGGTTCTGTTATAAATTACATTATTCTTATCAGCTACATCATATGCTCTATTCTCATTATAACTGATAATTTTGCCTTCTATCTATAAATTTTTGTTAGGATCTGTTTTAAACCAAACACTCTGACCCACATCAAATGGTTTTTTAATTCTACTAGTTTTATTAAAATTCCTGATATTTCTTATGGTTGTCTTGTTAAGCTGTTGATTTACATTAGTATTAATCTTGGGTTGGAGGTACTGAGTATTGACAATTAATTTAGTTCTCATATTTCTATTAAACATTAATTCACATGGTGAGAAGTTAGTACCTGGTACGGGTGAAGCTCTGTAATTTAATAGTGCTAGTCTGTAATCAGTTTTGTCTTCATGACATCACACTGGATCGTTATGGGCAATTTATTATCAAAATTCTGTAATACCGGAGCTGTGCTTATTTTATTTTAAATATTCTTGAACACATTTTCATGAACTTCCGTCCAAATAGCCACCCGACATCTTTTTTTAACAATAACTGTAGCGGTGATGCAATATCAGCCATGTGAGGTATGAACTTTCTCAGATAATTAACCATTCCAAGGAAAATTTGCAACTCTTTTTTATTTGTGGGGCTTTTCATATTAATTATGGCATCCACCCTTTCAGAATCAATTTTCATGCCTACATTGGAAAAAATATGATCAAAGTATTTGACTTCCTTTAATTTATATTGAAATTTATTTTTATTAAAACGGACATTATGTTTTCTAGCTCTCTCAAAGACTTGGTTTAATATTGCATCATGCTCGTTTTCTGTGTCACCACATATTAATAAGTCATCACAGTATACAATGACACCTAGAATATCACCGAATGCCATTTCACTGTATCTTTGAAAGACCTCAGGAGCGACTGAGATTCCAAAAGGACATCTTAAAAATTTGTAACACCCAAATGGGCTATTAAAAGTGCACAAGTCACTAGAGTCCTCCGTTGATTTAATATTATAAAACCCGCCTGACAGGTCTAGGACTGAGTAAAATTTTTTGTTACACAATTTAGGAATGATTTCGTCTAATGTTGGGATTTAATAGTGATCTCTGATTAGCACTTTATTTAGATCCTTAGGGTCTAAGCAGATCCTCAGTGAACCATCTTTCTTTTCGATAATTACCAAATTACTGACAAAACTATCTGGGTCATCTCCCTTAGCTATGACTTCATGCTTCACCAGAGCCTTCAACTTGTCAGCGAGGCGTGTCAAGAGCGCATTAGGCACTCTGCGTGGGGGTCTCACCACAGGCTCCACACCGGGACGAATGCGTAGTTGCAGCGGTTTATTGAACTCCCCAACACCCTGGAATAATTCAATGTGTTTATTAATAATACAATCTTTGCTTTTCATATTACTACCAGTCTTTTCTGTAATGAGTTCAGTCTTTAAACTGTCAATATTAGTATTATTTAACAATTTCAGTTTTATTAATGAAGCCAATCCCAAAATTGGCCGGACCTTTTCGTTAATGATTAAAAACTCAGTATTAATACCTTCATTGATTTTCATATTATTATTATTAAATACCTTTAATGTGACCATGCCCACTGGGATTAGTTTCCCACCTCCGAATACCTCTATTATTTTTTTTTAACTTTATTTACATAATAAAAGCAATTTACAATGACATTAAATCTAAGCTTAAACTAAATAAACTACAACTTAAAACTAAATTAAATGTAAATAAGGCCCCCGTGGCATAGTGCCCAAAAGGCTGGCAGCGTTGCCTCGCTGAATAGCGATGCTGATTCTTTGAGAGAGAAAACTGCCAGCCCTTTGGTCACAAGTTGCATCAACTAAGCGCTTTTGTAACTCAGAAATAAGCTTGTAAGCGCTGGGACCCCATGGACCCAAAGTTTCAAACCCGACAGGAACAAAATTATAATTCGGACCGAGATATTGATACTTAGAATTTTTTCTATTTTCGGCCGTTTCTGCCGCCGCACCAGCTTTTTGTGTGGTTCCCTGGAGATGTGAGGGTGCTACTGTATCGACACAGGTCGCATCCCAAACCAGAACCCTACCCATTCTCCAGGGAATCAGAGACATACCGTCCGGCCTTTTGCCATCGTCGCGGGCAATGCCGCTTGGCTCCAAAATGGCCGGCACGTTTGCAGAGGCAAGAGCCCGGCGGATTATGTCATTGAGCGCGGCATGACGGGAGAAACGGCCGGCGCTCTTTTGACAGGAAAGACCATGGTGTCCCGTTTCGTCCACATTGGTGCCACAGAGGCAACGGTGTGGTGAACACAGCGCAACACCCAGTCTTAGCCCGACTGCAATTCTCAGTGTTTCAGGCTCAAGAAAGGTTCCGGTGTTAACGGAAGGATAAGCATGAAGCCAGTCACTGGATTCCTTTCTTGCCACAGCCAAAAGCCTTGCGCGGTCTGGGCCTGAACTGGAACTGAGAATATTAGAATAAGTTAATTTGGATAGTGTGTCATCCCAGCTCCGTTGGAAATTTGGATAAGCGGGAGGATTTTCACCCGGACAAGCCATAAGCCAAGCATTCCTAGCATCGACCAAACCCGTCGTCTCGTAGTTTGAAGGACAATCCTTTAAGATTTTACCTACGAGGGTGGACGTGCTGTGGACAGATGATAGGAACGCTGGTAAAGCAACACTAGAAATTTTGCGGATACCTAGCCCACCATATCTGATAGGAAGGGAAGCCTGGGTCCAAGATTGCCCATTGAATTGTAAGTTAAGTATAGATTCCAAAGAAGTTTTCATAAGTGAATCAATTAAGGTCAGAGAATTTTGATGTTTCCAAAAGGGACAACAACGAAGCAAATAAGTAAATTTTGGCACAAAAAGGCAAAATTTTAGAATAGTGATAGCAGTGTGAGCACTGATTTCTAGCAGCCGGTCTGCAGAATTTTGAAATTTTGAAACAGTTTTTGCGATTAAATCTGGAATGGTATCGTCGAAGATTGGTGACCCTAGGAGGCTTAAGTTTTGCTTATCGACAATTTTGATATTTGGACAAAGCAAATTAAAATGTTGGAAGAGATCGGATCGGATCGCGTTGTTTATGAACAGTTCGCATTTATTAAAGTTTAAATCTAAACCAATGGCCTTAAATTTATTTATAATTTCTGAGAGATCTGAAAGTACCGTAACTGCATCACCTCCTAGGGAACCATCATCAAGATACCATACGTTAAATTTGGACTTTAAATTTTGAATGATGGGGTTAATGGCTAAACTGAAAATGGCTGGTCCGAGGGGATCACCCTGCTGACAGCCGACTTCAGAAGATAATTCGTTGCTTTTGTACATTAATTTAGAAGGTTCATGATAACAGTTAAGTAGGTAATTATAAATTTCCGGAATATTATTCCTAATTTCTGTGAGCAAGGTGTCCCTGTTTACCGAATTAAATGCATTTTTGACGTCAATTTTGAGTAAAACCTCACACTGATCGTTATTAAGGTAGGGCATGGACTGCCGCTTCGCACCCACCTTTAGTACCGAAACCTAATTGAATTGGTTCAAACTGAGGTTGCAATTTTGAAACTATGTGACGAACTGAAATTTTAGAAGTTAATCGCCGAAATGTAGAGCCGACTGCAATGGGTCTGACACCTCTATTATAGTTTTTGTCTCAGACATTTTAATATTAGGATCATCATTGACAATTTTCTTCAGAGTGCTTAAACTGATGACATTGATCTGGGCCCCGGTGTCACATTTGAAATTTACTTTTTTTATTTTCAACTCTTAACGACTCGGTCCATTCATTATTACCTAGATTAATGGAATAGACTAGTCACAAGTCCTGTACATCATTGCAGGCCTCGTCACTGTCTGTGCTATTCATGCAATGAACCCGGCTTTTCATAAAAGTACAGCCCACACTAAAATGATTCATTCGGTTGCACTTAGAGCATGTTTTGCCATAAGCTGGATATTGTCTTGGTCCATGCTCGGTGTTACATTTTTTACACTGATAAAAAGATTTATTATAATGTACACCCTTATTATAATACTTAGCTTTATTAAACTGTTGCCCATGCTCCAGCTGCATCACCCTCTCAGCTTGCACTGCATGCACCTCCGGGTTGTTCAGAGTCTTCACAAACTCTCTTGTGAGCTCAGCAGACCGGCAGATGTTCACTGCCTTTTCTAACTTCAAGTCCTTCAGCTCCAACAGTTTCTGCTGAATCCTTTGATCCCGAACACCGATGACAATTTTGTCCCTTATCATTCTGTCTTTTTGATCACCAAAGTTGCAATTCTCAGCTAGCTTCCTTATGACTGAATAATATGCATCGAAGGATTCCCCATCTTCTTGATTTCGTTTATTCAGGTTGTAACTATTTATGACTTCATTTTGCTTTGGCTTGAAGTAATCGTCAAAGATCCTGATTACGTCTTCCAACTTGTATTTTTCGCTATCTTCTATTCTGAGCACATTGTAGTATAATTCCTGCGCTTGCTGCCCTATGCAATTAATAAGAATTGCAGCCTTTCTAGCTTCGGATAGCTTCTCCAAGCCTGCCGCCAGCAGAAAATTCTTGAACGAGAGCTTGAATCGCTGCCATCGAGGCCAGCAATTTTCAATATCGTCCAAGTTGAGACCGTGTGGCATTTTGTACTCCACCGCACACATATTGTCTACTTTAAGTTCCGATTTGTTATCAATTTCTTCTTCAGACATAATTATTAAGGTTCTTCATCTATTATTAGTTAGTCTTCTTCGTACTTATGGACGGAACGTGGAGAAAACAAACGTGTCTTTAGGGTACCTTCTAAATCCGATTTAATCTTCGTTGGTTCTTCTTTGTTTCGACTGCGCCATGTATTGTTAGTAAATAAAATATATTGTTGAGATCTTCGGAGGTTTATTTTACTTGTAATCTTAATATTATTTTACAAAATGTGTGGAGCTACGTCCTGTTAGTTTGGGGTTCGGAAGTAAGAGAGCTGTCAGAGGTGACAGCTCATAGACAAAGAATGCGGTGCGTTTTTATACTACAATACAATAGCTGTCTAGAATCTATTACTTACTGATTTAGTTGTAGCCTAATATTTTTTCGGTCGGAATAGATATTATGTAGCCTAAATCACCAGTGTATACGAGTATTTACGTAGCTCGTAATTTTTAAATTCAACAGCTTTGCTATTTCAAGAGCACTTGACGTTTCTCAATTAGCCTGCCTGCCTTTTAATTTTGTCGACTTGACCAACTATATAATCTTCATAAAACACAAATAATATTATTGTATAGATTCAGGCAAAATATAAACGTCTGCTCTGAGTATTTATTCTCTTGTCATTATTAATTGCTACCCCGTCCCTGAGCTACAAATAATAATAACATCTCGAAATTGCGGGTGGTATGGTAGGACCATGTGCGAGGTCCGACCGGATGGCTACCACCATCTTACTCGCTAATTCTGCCGCTAAGCAGCAGTGCTAGCACTGTTGTGTTCCGGTGTGGAGAGTAAAACAGCCCTGCTCCTAAGCAAAATGTCCGCAGTGCGGGGTCATCTTTATATTGGTCTGTGAAATCTACATACAGACATAAAAATTTCAGATTTTGTGATTTTTTTGAGTGGTTGTGCTATAGGAGCTACCTTCATACCAAATTTCTTAAAATTCTAGGACAACTGGAAGTACCTACCCTTTAGGTTTTCACAGTACGGCAATTCGTATAAAAACAACCTTTATAATGACTGTATCTTTTGATTGCGTTGACTTAGAAGGTTGATTTTTTTACAGCTTCAAGGGACCGCAGGCTTGAGTATTTGATATATGAATTTGAGCATGGTACCTCCAAGTCGTGATAGCCTAGTGGTTTGACCTATCGCCTCTGACTGAAGCAGAGGGTCGAGGGTTCAAACCCCGGCTCGCACCTCTGAGTTTTTCGGAATTTATGTGTGAAATTACATTTGTAATTTATCATGAGCTTTGCGGTGAAGGAAAACATCGTGAGGAAACCTGCACACTCCTGCGAAGCAATTCAATGGTTTGTGTGAAGTTCCCAATCCGCACTGGGCCCGCGTGGGAACTATAGCCCAAGCCCCTCTCATTCTGAGAGGAGGCCTGTGCCCAGCAGTAGGACGTAAATAGGCTGATGATGATGGTACTTCCACGCGTTCCAGAGAAAAAGGGTCTTGACAGACAGACAGACAGAGAGACGGTCGGATAACAAAGTGATCCTATAAGTGTTACGTTTTTTTTCTTTTTCAGGTACGGAACTAAAAAGTAATCGGTCTGTGTAGTAACATTCTAGCAATTCAGGTAACTACTGTGACCGAAATCGATATCTATTTCAGCACGTCCGCACTAACCATGGCTCGGGTTTGCGTCACATTGTAATTTTCTCCGACCGATGTTTTCTAGATTACGTCGTCACATAAATACTAAAAGCAATATAATTGCTTTTTTATTCTCTTGATATTGCTAAGGACTGTAACATATTCGACATAATTGAACAACAACATAATCTAAGTAGTGCCTACTATTTGAAATATTGTATACTACATTCGCTTACTACGTGTCCAATTAATATCGTTAGGTAATAGTCATTTGTTCGACTGTTACATAATGAGTATTTTAAGTATTATTACTTCCCTTGACCCTTTTTCTCTGGAACGCGTGTAGGTAGCATGCTGAAATTAATACCAAATACTCAAGCCTGCAGCCCCTTATAGCTGTGAAAAAACCAACCTTCTAAGTCAATGCAATCAAAAGATACAGTCATTAAAAAGGTGGTTTCCATACAAATTGCCGATTTCCAAAACCTAAAGGGTACTTTCAGATGTCCTAGAAACCTGAAATTTGGTATGAAGGTAGCTCTTATAGCAGAACCATACGAAAAAGTCTCAAAATCTTAAAGTTTTATGTCTGTCTGTATATTCCGTAGACCAATATAAGTTGACTCCACACTGTGTACATTTTGCTTAGGAGCAGGGCTCTTCTACCACTGGACTTCCTAAAACACTGGGGAAAAGCGTTAAAATCTTTCTACGGAATCCTTGTGCGCGAGTCCGACTCGCACTTGGCTGGTTTTTTATTCTCTTGTTATTGCTACGCACGGTAACATATTCGACGTAATTAAACGGCAGCATAATCTAAGTAAGTACTAAGTATTTGAAACACTTCATACTACAATTGCTTACTAAGTTTGACGTTCGAACAGCCTAGTGTTTAGAGACCCTGACTATGAAGCTTGAGGTCCCGGGTTCGAATCCCGGTCGGGACAGATGTTTGTATGATGAATACGAATATTTGTTCTCGGGTCTTGGAAGTTTAATATGTATATAAGTATGTATTTATCTATATAAGTGTGTTTATCCGTTGTCTAGTACCCATAGTACAGGCTTTGCCTAGTTTGGGACTAGGTCAATTGGTGTCAATTTGTCCCCTGATATTTATTTATTTATTTAAGTGTACAATTAATATAGTTATACCTAATAGTAATTTGTGCAACTGTTACTTAATTAGTGTTTTAAGGCCTAATTATGTAGAGTTGCATACAACAGTACTTTATTTACACATATTATACCTACCTAGTACCTAGTGCTTCATAGACCAACTGAACTAAAAATAATTACTTTGCTCACCCGCGACCACTAATGACAAATGGTTACATCTGTGCGGCAAACGTATGTTTCCATGCAACACCTCCGCCTCCACTACTACACGAATCAACACATGCCAGCCAGACCAAACCATCACCAGCACGCACCACGAGGCCATTTACGAAGCACAACAACAACCGCTCAACATGTCACCACTTCCACTACGCTGCTACTATGTTGTGCTTCGTAAATGGCCTCGTGGAGAGTGCCGAAACGCGTTAGTGTTTAGTTTAGTGGTGGTGGTGATGGTTGGGTCTGTGTGGCATGTGTTGATTCGTGTAGCAGTGGAGGCGGAGGTGTTGTACTGAAACATACATTTGCCGCACATATATAACTATTTGTCATTAGTGGTCGCGGGTGAGCAAAGTAATTGTTTTACTTCATAAATATGGACCTCCGCAAAGTAAAGCCTAAGTAATTCAATAAATTAGACCAACTGAAGTCATGAAGGTTTTGCTACATGGACGATTCGGTACTAATAGCGGCAGACGTGGCCAGCCCAGTCCCATTTTAGCTTAGCAGTTTTTTCCCAACGTCAGCTTTGCGTGTTTTGGTGAAATAAACGGATCACTCACGTCTGTCAATCGAGTATAGCCCGACGTGTATAGCGCAGTACTGTTTACGTTTCGCCACCGGCGTAGCGTGTGCTCCCAGAAGGACTACGGATTAGTCCGAAACATGTTGGGCTATGACTAACATACGTGAGTGATCCGTTTTATTTCACTATGATTGAATCTCACGGTAGTTTCATGTTGAAAGTATGCGTGTTTTCTCTTTTACTGTGCAAAGGTAAAATTGACATGTTCAGATTGCCGGCGCACGCAACATGGACATTAAGGTTGCATTATGATCCATCGGCACAAATAGTTTCATGCTCGCTGACACAATCTAGATTGCCTTACGTCAGTTTGATTTCGCTTTGCGAAAAATCCTAGCTACAGCTTCGTCAGTTAGTAATAACCTAACCTATTTAGAAAAGTTGAAAAACCCGACATTGTCATTTCAAAGCTCAATGTTTCAAAAACCGTTGATCCGATTTTAATGAAACATAGTTAAGAACCATCTCGATTAAACTAGCTTTCGATTATAAAAAAACGCATCCACAGCGGTCCGTCCGTTTAGGAGCTATGATGCCACAGACAGATACACATATACACAGATACACAGGTCAAACTTATAGCAACTCCTCTTTTTTGTCAGTAAAAATAAGTCTTTTGGTAAAATTTTCATTTCGAATGTCATATTTGCAAATCTTAACAAAACACTTAAGATTTTATTGACATTTTCTAAGTCTGTCCTTCTTTAAGAATTGGTTTTAAATAAATGTGTATGAGTATGAAAAGAAAAAAGTAACAAAGCAAACGATTTTGTTTCTTGTGAAATAGGTTTTTTTTATTTATAGTTAGGTACTTAGCCAAACGCACAACTTACGGTCTAGTAGGTAACACAATCCCAGCAAGAAAAAATTAATGTTTAGGTGAATAATTTCGATTTATAATTGTACGAGATGACTTAACAATGAATTTTTATTAATAAATTAAATATGAAAACAAACTATCATTGAGGGTTTAATTCTAAAATATTTTAATACAATTTACACTCAACCAATATTAAATTCCTATTACCAAACTTACTACTAAATGGTGAGTAACAATGAACTAGGTAGTAAGTAACAAAGGTAGTTACACACATAATTATAAAACCACAAAGCGACACACAAAAAACAAAACACTAAAAACTAATGAATTGTAATTTAAAAAACATGAAATAAAAAACTTAAATTAAAATTTAAAAAAACCCCGACGAGAAAAAAGCAGACAAAAAACGCCGTCAAAAAAAATTAAAACTAAAAAAAATTAGCATCTCTAGCAAAATTTTTATCTAAACGTCGTTGGTGTCGGAGGATCGCTAAAGTCAACCACAGTTATTCTTTCTACATATAAAACAACATAATTACTTTAGTTTTCTGTTGACTTTAGCGGTCCCCCGACACCGACGACGCTTAGATAAAATTTTTGCTAGGTATATTGAACTGAAAGGGCCAATCCATACTTCCATCCATACTAATCCATACTAACAAAATATATTAGGCATTATTTTTTACTTTTTTTAGCTTTAATTTTTTTTGACGGCGTTTTTTTTTGTCTGCTTTTTTTCTCGTCGGGGGTTTTTTGAATTTGAATTTAAGTTTTTATTTAATATTTTTTACACTACAATTCACTTCACAATATATGTATTATTATTTGACTTAAACCAACAGAAAATCCAAGATAACAACGAGCTGCCGGATTACGAATTTCCGAACTTAGCCATACTGAAGACATCAACGGGCTCTCACATCTGGAATCTGAACTTGAGATGTTTAAAAGTTTAATATCTCAAAAACGGCCTAACCGATTTTTATGAAACTTAGCTAAGAACCATCTCGATCAAACCAGCTTTCGATTAAAAAAAGCCGCCTCCAAATCCATAAATCCGTTTACGAGCTACGATGCCACAGACAGATACACAGATACACAGACACACAGATACACAGATACACATGTTAAACTTATAATACCCCTATTTCTCGTCGGGGGTTAAAAACCACCACCCCGCACCGAACCCGGCTCAAAGGTGCCCATCACGCCAGCAGCATTGTCCTGCTGTATGGCTATCGCGATCTGCTGAACCAGGTACCACCCGGAGCGGGGGCCGCAGCCCTATCCCGCAGCCTACGGCCCAACTCCCGCACCAAAGTCTTGGCCTTCATTCCCCAGGGGCCAGCTGCCCAGACAAACGACATTTAGTTTATTGGTTTGGGATGCAACCTGTGTCTATACAGTAGCACCTTCACATCTCCCGGGAAGAAACGGGCAGAAACGGTTGCAAATTGAAAAATGTATAAATACAAGACTCTCGGTCCGAACTACAATTGTGTTGCTGTCGGATTTGAAACCTTGGGTCCATGGCGTCCCGACGCTTACAAGCTTATTTTAGAGTTGCAAAAGCGCTTGGTCGATGCAACTTGTGACCAAAGTGCTGGCAGTTTTCTCTCTCACAGAATCAGCATCGCTATTCAACAAGGCAACGCTGCCAGCCTTTTGGGCACCATGCCACGGGGCCTTATTTAGATTTGATTTAGTTTTAAGCTTTACTTTTATTAGTTTCAGCTGGGATTTCATGTTATTATTGTAAATTGCTTTTATTATGTTTATTAAGTACGTTTTTTTTTTCACACAAAACTGACCATCAGCGATTAACCATTCTCATCTGTTAGAAAGTGCTGCAGATAAGGTCAAAGGTGTTCTTACTGATTCAGTAACAGCCTAAGTATTCTAGCCTTGATGAGATCCTAAATTGTATCTGTCCGGAAATTCGAACTCTAGGAACGCTTAATTCCTTGGCAGGTCGAATTAGGAATGACAATGAAAGCTGAAATAGAATGATGTGTGCCAAATGTATCTTTATTTTTTACAACAAAAGAACTAACTGCCTCGGGGAAAGGTGCTTTAATCAAAAATACTACACGATGCAAGCGAAAATGTATCATCCCACATAACAAGACAAGTACTAGGTGCTATCTAACGCTTTATTATACATTTCCATTACAAATTAAAAAAAAGTTCTGACTGACTCATCAACACCCAACCCAAACCTTGAATTCTGGAAATTTTACATACTCTTACGTAGAGTTTCCCTTTGTGACGTATACAATTGATAAGGAGGGATAGTGCGGGATAGACAGGATTTCTTACTTAAGGAATAGACAGTTCTACTACTAGTGTTTAAATAAGGGCAATTCAATCTTAACTATTAAACAAAGAAATTAGTAACATTTTGTCCTACTTTTTTTGTTATTTTTTTGGTAACTAATTATTAAAACAGATGTGGCGTTCCAATAAATATTGGTCTAGGTGTATCTGGCAACACTGATTGGTTATGGTTCAGATGTTGCTAGGCACACGCATCACAGAAATAAAACGATTGTTTCATTTGCATAGTAATTTGCATTAAATATGATGGATCAGCAATAAAAGTGTAACACCACAATTGGAAGTAAAAAATTAAGTACATAATGAAATCCATCCCTTATCAATCAAAAGACAGATGAGTATCTAGGTAGGAACGTTGAAAGTTGTATCACTTTCCGAAATATATCGTGTGTAATGGAGGGGTCCTAACATGGAGTAGATACATTATAAACAGTAAGGGAACAAAATGCATTCATTTTCTACAAGTCTGCTTACGTAACGCCTCCATGGCCCCTATTTCACCAAATCGACAAATATACTGACTGGTTGACAATTACTCGCTAACCGGGGAGTCAATTTTTTAATCTCACTTGTTGACTAAATTCTCATCTATGACATTGAATATCACCATTTGCCAAAAGCCTCATTTTTGAATATCATACCCGTCTAGTAACATGCAGCTAATTTGCGTTTCTGTCATAGACTAAGCATGTCAACATAGTAGATTGAGGTTAGCTGTCACTGCCAGCGGTCAAGAAGTCACTCAGTGATCTCACTTACGAGTGGGTGGGGGCATTCGTATTGGATATCATAGGCATGAGAATTTTAGTCACCAGTGAGATCCAAAAATACGAACTTTTTGGAAATCAGTGAATTTAGTCACCTGGTAAGATTAAAAAATCGACTCCCTGAAAAGTTTTTGTTTTAGGGCGCTTTATTGTTGGCTATGAAAATGTTGACCAAATAGCCATTGTTATATCCGTTGCCTGTCACGCTGACAAGGGACCTGTTAGTAGACTACATTCAAGGTTATAGATTCTTTAGTGTGTCCAACTTATGACCACTTTAGGTCACTAACCTTGGAACTGTGACATTGGCAGTGAAATATTAAGTTGATGGAGCACGGCCTTTTGTCCCAGAACGCAATCGCGTGACGGCTACAAAAAGTGTTTGCTTACAATTGTGTATACGGTCAAATGAACGTCAAAAATCTTTGGTAATAGGTAACACACATCGGCATACTTTAGCGAAGCCGAAAAAAACGTTTTTCTTCAATACAGCCTGTATCAGTTAGGCCTCATCGTCTTTTAGAATGGAGCTTGGTTGCCTAGAGCGTCTAGAAAGGGCAGGTACCTACATAGTTTGTTGAATGGTACGTAGTTGATAGTACCTAAGTGAAAGTACCATCATTGTCATCTTAGGGACGGTTTTGCAGTCCCCAGATAAGCTTTTATCCTACATAATAACATTGTAGTATAGGGTATACCCTGTAGTATAGGTCAAGCCACTGGGCTATCATTGCATTTTGAAAATTGTGCATTTACCTCGTTGTTGCAATAGAGGTGCGATATATGCAATGATAGCCCAGTGGCAAGCCACTCTCCCTGCTCTCTCTGCTCTCTGCTTGAGAGGCTCTCAAGCAGAGGGCCGTGGGTTCAAACCCCAGCTCGCACCTCTGACTTTTTCGGAATTTATATGCGGAATTACATTTATAGTTTATCATGAGCTTTTCGGTGAAGAAAACATCTTGAGGAAACATACGCACTCCTGAGAAGCGATTCAATCATATGTATTGTGTGAAGTTCCCAATCCGCAATGGGCCCGCGTGGGATCTATAGCCCAAGCCCTCTCGTTCTGAGAGGAGGACTGTGCCCAGCAATGGGAGATAAAAAAAGCTGGTGATGATGATGATGATGATAGGGTATACTATATGGAATAACAGCTTATCTGAGGATTGAAAATTCGGCCCTTGATTAATGACCGGAGCTAGCAATACTCGTACTGTTCTTATCCACACTGTGACAAAACTCGTTAGGTGAACTGGTGAAAGTTCCTACGAAAGTAGGAGATGGCGAAGTTCGCCTGTAAATCTGGGTTAGGACAATTCGACTTGTGACCATTGCGTGAGAACTCTCAGCCATCTGGCTTGTTAGGGTTCCGTACCACAAAAGGAAAAACGGAACCCTTATAGGATCACTTTTCTGTCCGTTTGCCTGTCTGCCAAGACAATTTTTCTCTGGAACGCGTGGAGGTAGTATGCTGAAATTGCCAATATAAAATACGATCCCTTGAAGTTGTGTCAAAATTTCTAAGTCAACGCAATCAAAAGATACAGAAAAAGGGTTTTTCCATACAAACTTTCAGTTGTCTTAGAACTTACGTAGATACATGAAATTTGGTATGAAGGTAGCTCTCATAGCACAACCAATCAGATAAATCTGATAAAACTTGAATTGTTATGTGTGCCTGTATGTGTCACAGACCAGTATAAAATTACGTCACTCTGCGTGCATTTTGCTAAGGAGCAGGACTCTGCTAACACTGGATACTTTAAGACATTTGCGGAAAAATAGGAAAATATGGAACAAGATGGAACGGCGACCTACTCGTAGTAAAGATCGCGGGACCGCGGTGGATGCGGAAAGCACAAGGCCGGTTTGAGTAGAGAGCCGCGGGGGAGGCCTATGTCCAGCAGTGGACGTCATTTGGCTGACATGATGTTGATGATGATGATGAAAATCTTCGGGACTCAATTTCCGTGATAGACGAACTATTAACATACCTACGACTTTGAACAGAACCCTCTTAGTCGGTTTTTATACCGTGAAAACTAACACAATCTTATGGGGTGTGACTGACGGGCGATTTTACTGCGCTTTTACTCGATATCTGAGGGACAAGCACGACTTTACGAATGCTGCGTAACGTTACGGTTATCGTATCGCTTGCGGGCGGGCGCTGTTCCAAACGTCATACAAACTCGACAACGTTTACTATTCGATTTTACGTGACGCAGGTTTCTAAAAGTCGTGCTCGACCCTCTGGGTATGTGTGACATTTGTCTTAATTCATGTGTGGCAGTGGGGTCCACAGATATTGCATGAAAACTTACATTTGACGTATAGCTATCTCCACGTGTGTTCGCGGGTAAGCAAAATTAATTGGCATCCTAATTTGGGGCAAGGCGGCCGACATAGAGACAATCTTTATCCTGCAGAAGAGGGCGGTCCGGTCTATTTACAATCTTGGCTCCCGAGATTCACTTAGAGAACGCTTTAAAGAAATCGACATCCTTACAGTAGCTTCTCAGTATATATATGATGTAATATTGTATACACACAAGAACATCAAATCTTTCAAGAAAGTGTCGGATGTGCATGGTTTCAACACTCGGAATAAGCATAAACTTGCCGTCCCTAAATTTCGTCTACGAAAAGTCAGTAAGTCTTTTTTGGGAAATTGCGTGAGGTTCTACAATAAAGTGCCTGTAGATGCATGGGAATTGCCTCACAATTCATTTAAAAGATACATAAAGACCGCTCTCTTGAAAAAAGCATACTACAAAGTGGATGAATACTTATGTGATGGCACCACCTGGCCAAGGCTGAAAACAGAAGATAATTAGGACATCAATGTGACTTGGCTGCGTCCCGAAGATATTCGTGTATGGTGTCCGGCTCTGTTGCCGTTGTCCGCTGCGTACTAATTGTAATACAATTGACAAAAATAATGTTTTATTTATTTGACATGATGACATGAAATGTATATTTCATCAATTTTTGTTATTTGACATTTGGAGACCATATACATCTCCAGTTTATGTATATGTATTATTATACTTATTATTTGACCGTGTAGGCGTTTTACACCTCTGCTGATTTTAAATTTAGTTTAAATTGACCCTAGAGACTATACATCTCTAAGCCATTTAGATTAAGTATTATATTATAGTATTAATTCTGGGACCCTATACATCCCTTTGTAATTTAAATTTTCACAGATATTTGACCTGGAGACCCTATACATCTCCTGCTCAATTAAAACGTGCCAGTAAAGTAAAGTGTTCTGGTTTTGCTGTTTTAATAATTACTTTTTACACTTGTTTCTAAAATGCGGTATTTTTTTTTTCTCTCTTAATCTTTTAATGACAGAGTGAGGTTTCTTTGTGTAATTTGTCTGTGGTTGCGTATTGTAAGAGCTAATGTAACTTGTTTTTAGAAAAAATGACTTTGTGCCAAGTTTCTTGCGGCGCATTCTTCTTGGCAATCATGGTCTTTCCGAAAGCGCTGGTAGACTCAAAAAAATGACGTGTAAAAGAGCATTTGCTGAATAAAATTTTGAATTTGAATTTTGAATTGAATTTGAATTTGAATTTGAATTTGAATTGAATTTTACCCGACTGCCGAAGGAGGGTTATTCGAACGTATGTATGTATGTCTAAATTATTTATGGCACGTTCTACGGCCTAATCCATTTGATGGATTGCACCATTATTAAGGTGTCATTAGATTCGTCTCAATTAAGGGAGTGACATAGGGTATATTTTTATATAAGTAAACTAACTTATGCCCCGCGGCTTTGCACTCGTGAAATATTTCAAAATGGGCTAGCCCGAATTCCCTATCCCGTGGAAATTTCGAGAAATCCCTCCTTAGTGCACATGTAAGGTACATGTTTGCCAAATTTCAAGTCTCTAGGTCCAGTGGTTTGGGCTGTGCGTTGTCTGTCAGTCAGTCAGTCAGTAACGGTACTGTTTTATAGGTATAGATTTTCTTTGCAGGCGACTTTTTTTTTATTAATTATGATTATGTTATTAGTTCATAGATTTCTTTCATTGAAACCTAAGTTTGTTAAACCAATCCTCAACCAAACATGGAGAAGAATGATCCTAACATCTTATATAAGGACCTGACTACTGTAATAAATCGAGAGTTTGGGAACATTTTCAAACTTAAGACTGTCAAGAAAAATGGTAAGAAGGTAAGGTTCAGTGACTGGGCCACGGTCGGGATTCACAGGAGTAGGACTAAACTTTATGAACTATATGAAATGAAAAGCTACAATAACGACCCCACATTTAGAGACTATGTTAAAAGATATTCGAAACTATTTAAAAAAGTTTGTGTGGCCGCCAAAGCGGAATACCTTAGTAATAAAGTTAAATCCGCTGATAATAAAGTAAAAGCAGTATGGAACGTAATAAATTCAGAGACAGGTAAATCAAAGCCCCATAATAGCCAATATAAGTTAAAGATAGATGAAAGAATAGTAACTTCAGATTTAGAAGTGGCGAGTGCTTTTGAGGATTTTTTCTCTAATATAGCTATAGATACAACTCGTGACTTAAAGTCATCCACTGCGCTGGCTGGCTCATACTTAAATGTGGTTCAAAAGGATAGTAACTTGAAATTTGATTTTAAACACACAAACTCGGAAGAGATTATAAAAACATTTAAATCTTTGAAAATTAAGAACACAGAGGATCTTTGGGGTATTTCAGTTAAAGTAATGCAATCTGTCATCCATATTGTGGCACCATATCTGGCCGTCGTGTTTAACAACTGCGTCGATGAGTGTGTGTTCCCTGACTTAATGAAGTACAGTAAAGTTATTCCTTTATTCAAAGCTGGCAGCTCATCTGAGCCTGGTAACTTTCGACCGGTTTCCGTGCTTCCTGTACTAAGTAAAGTGTTTGAGAAAATTATGCTAAATCAATTGCTTTATCACTTCAATATTAATGAACTATTTCACAGTCAGCAATTTGGGTTTACGAAGGGCCGCTCGACAACGGATGCGGCTGCAAATCTCATGAAGCACATTTATGACGCATGGGAACAATCGCAATATGCAATAGGAATATTTTGCGACCTCTCCAAGGCATTTGATTGCGTGGAACACGAGACGCTTATCCGCAAACTTGAACACTACGGACTCACAACTAATGCACTGAACCTTGTTATGTCCTATCTCAGTCAGAGAATCCAGAAAGTAGACATACATAGAGTGCAGTCATGTGGATCACCGGTGAAGCTTGGAGTACCACAGGGCTCTATTTTGGGTCCGTTTCTCTTCTTGGTGTACATAAATGACTTGCCCCAGCTGCTAGAACACAAATGTGACATAGTACTGTTCGCTGATGATACCTCTCTCATTTTTAAAGTCAACAGGCAACAGGAAGATCAAAGTCACATCAATGAGACTCTAAGAGATGTGCTGAAATGGTTTACTGCAAACAATTTACTATTGAATGCAGCTAAAACGAAATGTATAAAATTTTCGTTGCCTAATGTAAGACAGGTTGACACTACTATCAGATTAAATGGAGAGAAGCTGAACCTCGTGGATGAGACTGTTTTTCTCGGGCTTACCTTAGATCGCAATTTGCAATGGAGCCCACACCTATCTGGTCTTGCTGGTAGATTGAGCTCTGCCGCTTATGCTGTACGAAGAATCCGGCAATTCACCAATGTAGAAACGGCGCGGTTAGTTTACTTCAGTTATTTTCACAGCATTATGTCTTATGGCATCCTAATTTGGGGCAAGGCGGCCGACATAGAGACAATCTTTATCCTGCAGAAGAGGGCGGTCCGGTCTATTTACAATCTTGGCTCCCGAGATTCACTTAGAGAACGCTTTAAAGAAATCGACATCCTTACAGTAGCTTCTCAGTATATATATGATGTAATATTGTATACACACAAGAACATCAAATCTTTCAAGAAAGTGTCGGATGTGCATGGTTTCAACACTCGGAATAAGCATAAACTTGCCGTCCCTAAATTTGGTCTACGAAAAGTCAGTAAGTCTTTTTTGGGAAATTGCGTGAGGTTCTACAATAAAGTGCCTGTAGATGCATGGGAATTGCCTCACAATTCATTTAAAAGATACATAAAGACCGCTCTCTTGAAAAAAGCATACTACAAAGTGGATGAATACTTATGTGATGGCACCACCTGGCCAAGGCTGAAAACAGAAGATAATTAGGACATCAATGTGACTTGGCTGCGTCCCGAAGATATTCGTGTATGGTGTCCGGCTCTGTTGCCGTTGTCCGCTGCGTACTAATTGTAATACAATTGACAAAAATAATGTTTTATTTATTTGACATGATGACATGAAATGTATATTTCATCAATTTTTGTTATTTGACATTTGGAGACCATATACATCTCCAGTTTATGTATATGTATTATTATACTTATTATTTGACCGTGGAGGCGTTTTACACCTCTGCTGATTTTAAATTTAGTTTAAATTGACCCTAGAGACTATACATCTCTAAGCCATTTAGATTAAGTATTATATTATAGTATTAATTCTGGGACCCTATACATCCCCTTGTAATTTAAATTTTCACAGATATTTGACCTGGAGACCCTATACATCTCCTGCTCAAATAAAACGTGCCAGTAAAGTAAAGTGTTCTGGTTTTGCTGTTTTAATAATTACTTTTTACACTTGTTTCTAAAATGCGGTATTTTTTTTTCTCTCTTAATCTTTTAATGACAGAGTGAGGTTTCTTTGTGTAGTTTGTCTGTGGTTGCGTATTGTAAGAGCTAATGTAACTTGTTTTTAGAAAAAAGGACTTTGTGCCAAGTTTCTTGCGGCGCATTCTTCTTGGCAATCATGGTCTTTCCGAAAGCGCTGGTAGACTCAAAAAAATGACGTGTAAAAGAGCATTCAACTGCCTATTTGCTGAATAAAATTTTGAATTTTGAATTTTGAATTTCAATAACGATAATCTTCGAAGAAACTATTTCCGATACCTAATTCAGAAGTAAACCTCCTATTCCTAAGTAGAACCCTCATTGCTTATTTAGGCTTAATTTACAATAGTAACATCCAGTAAGTTACGAGTAAGGTAATGGTACCCTGTAATGGTTTCCAATTAGCCCATGTTAAATGCTACCATTTTATGTACTTCACATTTCAAGTGGGCTGTTTCGGAACCGAGTATAAGACATATTGAGAAAGAAGGTTTAAGTAATGATATCCCGGTCCCGGGTTGAATTCCCGGTCGGGGCAGATGTTTGTATGATAAATACGAATGTTTGTTCTCGGGTCTTGGATGTTTAATAATTATGTAAATATAAGTATGACTGTATTTGTCTATATAAGTATGTTTGTCCGTTGTCTAGTACCCATAGTACAGGCTTTGCCTAGTTTGGGACTATGTCAATTGGTGTAAATTGTCCCATCATATTATTATTACTATTACTATATGAAGATAATAATCATATCATCAGCACACCGACCATGAAGTACAAAAAAGGCTACAATTTTAGCCTCAGTAGCTCGCAAATAAGGTACAAACTGCGCAAAATGTTCGGATCATGTTTTTCGATTGCCTTTTGAGCATTATGACGTATCTTTACGTATAATATCATTGGATCTAATGAAGAAAACATAATTAAGCCTCTGCAAACCTCTGAAAGCCGTCACCATAGTTGTACACAAATGTGAATGTAATGTCCAATAAATATATTTACATAATAAAAGCAATTTACAATGACATTAAATCTAAGCTTAAACTAAATAAACTACAACTTAAAACTAAATTAAATCTAAATGAGGCCCCCGTGGCATAGTGCCCAAAAGGCTGGCAGCGTTGCCTCGCTAAATAGCGATGCTGATTCTTTGAGAGAGAAAACTGTCAGCCCTTTGGTCACAAGTTGCATCAACTAAGCGCTTTTGTAACTCAGTTACAATTAAATAGAAATAAAAGATAAAGTAAATGAGAAGTATGGAATTGTTTGCAAGTTACAACTTTAACCTTTAACTCAGAGTGTACGTAACATGTGTATAAGTCGAGCTCAGCTCGACAGGTTTCAGATTAATTCGCAGTCCTTCCTCTGGAAGCGCACGACTCAGCGAAAATTGTAAACAGAATTGATAATTTTCGCGAAAACATAGCAACATGTTCCAAACTCCATAATATTTTGCAGCTTTTATGTTCCTGAAAATTCGTATACACTTACCAGGTTATACTGTTTCACAGACGAATTTGTTCTAAGCACCGATGGAATTTCCTTGTTCCAGAATAGCTAGTAAAATACCCGTAAAAGTGGCTGTTGAATTTTTTAAAGATTAAGGGACCATTGATTAGCTTGTTTGTTCTTTGATTCTCGGAAAAAATATCCAAGTTTAAAATTAAATTAAACTAAAAAAGTTATTACATATACACAGAATATACATAATAGATGGGTCTTTCTGAATTCTGCTTACCAGATTATATTGGAGGCAGTATTATATAAATCCTAACACTGGCAGTAATAATCTACTACATGTGAATGTCGAGTTATATTATTTGTGTAGTTGCTAGAGCAACGGCACACCCCTTCTTAATATGTAACTTGAGACGTACACACGTCCTGTGCTTGTATATATTTTATCTTTAATTTACTATTTACAATTATACACGGTCTATTCATTGAACACTATCTTCATTTGATTCAATGGGTTATTTTTAGTTTTTGCCGAAATTAAACCTATTTATTTAGTTTTTCTTTTCTTCTCTAAGCATTTTAGCCTTAATATTATTTTGACTTAGACTTTTGTTTAAGTCATGTCATGTAATTCCGTGACACTGAGTTCCATTTTTTTTCCTCGCAAATCTCACTTGATTTTGCTCAATATTGTGCGTCTTTCTTGACTTGTCGGTTCACCACTAAACTTGTTGCCAAAAAAGCTAAAAGTTTCAACAATTCAACATTGAGTGCAGGCTGATTTTTCCCTCGATAATGTTAACTTAATAAAAATTAGCTTTAAACTTAACCTGTCCTACGATAAAATCTCCCCTCCAGGCGATTAAGTCATAAAAAGTTTCAACATTTCACTTCAGAGGCCGTAAAGTTGTGTCGTGAGTAGCGGTCTTTAGCCATAAATTAGTTGCTGAACTAATAAAATAAATCTACTCTGCAAACATAAATAAGAAGGAGAAAAGGACAGCAGGTCAAGAGGCTTAGCTTTCAGAATTTTATTTCTAGCGCTAAGGCCGCGGACTGGACGCCAGCGGCGAGTTGAGGGGGTGACGGTCGATTTTACAATGCATTGCGTATGATGTTACCCGGTTAACCGATGTGCGGTGAGCGCCTCGACCGTGAAATGAACAAATAAATCACTAACCGCTCCGCTCGCCGCGCCGCCGATCGCTGGCGTCCAGTCCCCGGCTTTATGCCCAGTATTATGTCCAGTACCCTATACATCTCCTGCTCAATTAAAACGTGCCAATAAATTAAAGTGTTCTGGTTTTGCTGTTCTAATAAATTTTTTTTACACTTTTTTCTAAAATACGGCATTTTTTTCACTTTTTTTTTTTTTAATGATAGAGTGAGCTTTCTTTGTGTAATTTATCTGTGGTTACGTATTGTAAGATCTGATGTAACTTGTTTATAGAAAAAATGGCTTTGTGCCAAGTTTCTTGCGGTGCATTCTTCTTGGCAATCATGGTCTTTCCGAAAGCGCTGGTAGACTCGAAAAAATTACGTGTAAAAGAGCATTCAACTGCCTATTTGCTGAATAAAATTTTGAATTTTAAATTTGAATTTGAATATGTCAGTTTCGAGTCTTATCAGGAGGCCAAGGACCTGGTTTACGTAGGAGGAATTCGATTAGAAGATACTCCACGAACAAGAGTTTAACTGTTGAGGATTAATGATAATGAGGACTAATGCCTGGTCATAATCATTGGGGGTTGAGCCAATGTGTGGAACGGGAAAGTTATTAAAATACAATATTTTGTTGCAATTTAAAAATTACGGTATCCTGAATATGTATTTGACTATAATTATTTTCTTCATCCTATTAAGATGAGGACACTATCTCTTTAGCTAGAGAAAGTAAAAAGAGATCTGGGATTTCACTTTATGACATTAAGGCTAAGGAACGGAATTCCCTGCCTTCATCTGTGTTCTCTTAACACTATAGTCTGGCTGTTTTCAAGTTTAGGGTGAATGGGCATTTACCTAGGCAAGCGTGCTCCATCGTAGACCACATCGACACCTCCTACGTATACTGGTACAAGTGCGAAATCATGATTTTACAAGAGAGCTGTGCAAAGGTTCATTAACCCATAACTTTTTGTCTAATAAGATAATATTACAAAATTTTAGGATGGTGGTAAGAAAACTATTTTACTTTAGTCTACATTCATGAAATTCTGAAATTATTTATAGTTTTCGAAAAAATTGTAGATACACTTGTATACGCGTATTTTACATGTTACAGTTATGTGGTATACTGAGCTAACTACCACTTGCCTCAGTTTACGGGGTGTTAAATTTAGTATTATTTTTTATCTATTCGTGTTTTGTTTATAATTAATCACATGACATGGTCATAGGGATTGTCTAAAAAAATTAAACGTGTGCTTGTTTGCCCTTCGACATTACTTTATCGGGGTATTTGTCACTTACACCAATATACGCTCGAGTTAAAGGCACTTGTACCAGTATACAGATGGCTATATTTTAAATTTGCTGTGTGAAAACGCTAAGAAAGGAACGAAAAAAGGATAAGTAAATTCAAATTAATCATGCGACGTACTTTTGTGTTAACCATCATAATTATTTTAATACAATTGTTGTAATACGAGTAAAAGAAAACCTGTGATTCAGTCCAATGTCATTGATTAGTAGATAATACTTGTGCGGGATGCACCTATTTGGTTCGAAGAAAAACGCGAAAGTCGATTACTTCAAGCTGGGGCGAGAGTAGAGCTTGGTATTTGGCAGGACGACGTATTATTGTGTCGGAGCTTGTCTGGTAAATGAATTGTAAGTGTTTCTATACGGCAATCTGTGCTCTTTTATACGGTGGCTTATCCCCACTACCAAGTTCTACTCCTCCCACCACACACCAGTTTTATTGTGTAACAATCTTAAACTTAATCTACAATTTGGCTTAAAACTATTGAAACTTACGTATTTATTAACTATTTGTTATTTCATTCCGCTGCAGTTAGCATCGTCTGAACGGCTTGCGCCGACTGAGCGCGCGCGGCGCGCGCATCACGATTATATTTACGTACCTCTTCCCCCACACCCGGAGTATAAATATAAAATGCGCGCACCCCGCGGTCGCCCTCAGTCGCGATTCGATGCCAGCACTGTGCGTATCTAATAGGCGTCCGTTTGTTCTTTCCTATTAATTACATATTTATCTATTTAGATTCAATATTTAATTTAGAACACCTATTAGGTACGCTGGAATGAAAGAATGAACAAGAAGGCCTTTTATTTACTTAAATAACTTATAGCTATATACACGGACGGACTTAATTCTAGCGCTGTAGTTGTATCCGTAGTAATAATAAACAGCCGTTCTGCACAATACTTATATTTAAATATCACTTAAATTTAAAAAATCCAGGAATGTAATCGTGTCATTTATAAAGACTAATTTAATCTTTGATCAATATAGCTTTCATTTAACATTGGTCCTTAATTTACTAAGAAAAGCTTACGTTGTTGATACAAAAAAACAAAATTCAGATTATCTTGATCAAGTAATCAAGAAAAAATAAACTTAAGCAGAATTATCCTATAAACTAAACATTAAATGCTTTCAAAACATTGATTGGGTACAAAAATCAACAATACTTTATTAAATAAACAAATAAAAATAAAATACAAACCAGTCAAAGTGCTAGTTACACTCGCGTGGAGAGGGTTTCATACAGTTTGGAAAATGTTGTTTATTGGGTATACTAATTTGTTCCTTAAAAGAGACCTTCATATTATAAAAACAATTTATTTACGTTACACATCCGTGTTCGGGACACTGGAATATGCAATAATAATGTTTAGTAATTACTAAATTTTACTTATTCGTGTCACGAGGTTGTTAAAGACCGTGTATCATACGATTGTACGCATGTTCAAATATCATAATTATTAAAGATGTCATACGACGTTTTTCAGTCAATTTGTAAGAAAACAGCTAATTAAATAATACTAAGTTGACAAATATACACAAGTTAACTAACAAAAATGGCGCGTGCCTATGACTACGCATGCGTAAGTTTTGTTTTTAATTAATTAGGTGAAATAAAATTATCAGGAAAAGGTTTTGTCTCAAACGTCCACCCACTGCGAATTTTTCGAATAAATAAAAGGTGAAAAACTTTAAAATCTGAGGTAGATAATAAAATGCGTTTACATTAATTGCAAATATAATTCATTATGCACAAATCTCGAGAAATATCCTAATTTCCTATGTTACTTTAAATACCTACCATAGACTTCTTATAGGTTTTGCAGTAATATAAAGGTGAAGAACTATTTTCTGTACTTCAGAGAAAAGGCGGGCCGGGAGTTATTTTCTTACATTACTTCAAAATTACTATTTATCGCATGATTACAAAAACTCTATAAATTTGAGATTCTCACAAAGAGCCCTCTCAATTTGATGTACCACAACAAAAAGGTGTTAATTTGTATGTTCCTTGTATTACAATTATTATATCAATTAGACGTAATAAGAAACATAAAGTTAACATAAATATACTAAATGATACACGTCGAAGTCTAATTGAACGCATGCCGCGTCAACTATTTCTTCGAGTAAACTGGTACAAGTGATACAACGCGCCTAGGCACGCATCGATGTTGAGCGCGCATACTGGGGCAACTGCCAGATACACCACACTCGCGCCGCCGCTCCACAATATCTGCGCCGCGTATAGTGGTGCAAGCGACTTGCCTCACTATACATCGTACCGAAAGAAAAAACGGTGTCACTTTATTTCCAAAACTAATAGAAATATTTGTACGAAATTTTTGTGGCAGGTAAATATAAGTATTTTAGTCATAAATCTGCAAAAAACGAAAATCTCAAAAATGTCACTTGTACCAGTATACGTAGGAGATGTCGACATCTTCGCTTATAACGTGATTGTGACCAAACGCAAGCCTATAGCGTAGAAAAAAAGATATATATAATTTATGTCTAATGCTGACCGGTACTATATTAAGCGCTCACCCTATTTCCCTCATTATTAGGTATAATAATGTAAAGTCCAATTATTGTTAATCAATCATTGCCACTTTTGTAATGAAACTCCGTGAGATTCAATCCTAGTGAAATAAACGTATCTCTCACGTAAGTCAGTCGAGTAAAGGCTGTAATAGCTCAATATGTTTCAGGCTAAGCCGCAGTCCTTCCTCTTGACACGCAGTGTTACTTATACCGCCGAAGCGTTGCTCCCAGAAGAAAGTCTACTGACACAACAATTTGAATATCAGGAGGATTGAAGTATCTGTTGAGCAGTCAGGATAGGAGCAGTCAGGAGCAGGACAGTCGAATAAAAGTTAAAAAAGAACGGTGGCTGTTTTGTATGTGACTACTGTATGTTTCTCCACTAGTCAAGGAACATTAATGTTTGGGCATCGGTGGGAAGCGATTACGTTTCGGTAATACTATCGCTGGTTAACATTCTGACGTTCAGGGCCTTATTGCGTAACTTAGATCGCCTGACATTAAATTGACGCTTTTAGATGGCAGCATTTTAAATTACAGTTTTGGTATAGCTAAAACATTTTAAATTGGCTAGTACGGGCACAAATGTACAGAGTGCCTAAAAAACCGGAGATTCCAGTCTAAACCCAACTGTCAACATGGCCCATCTCTCGTTGCTGTGAAATCAATCCTGACACTAATGAAGTTTCTGATTATTGTCAATGTTAACCATAGGAGAATAATGCTAGACTTGCTTGTTTCCCACACGCAACAATGTTTCTCCTGTAGTTAACATTGTCAATAATCAGACACTTCATAGCTGTGCCATTTGTCAGAATTGACTTCATAGCGGCGAGGCACTAATGTATAGGCATGTATTGCCTCGGGGTTTTTTTATGTTTTTTAAAAATGCATGTCACGATTGTTCACCTTCTTTCTAATGCTGAAAAACATCAAATGATCAGCCATTACTTGAACTGCTCTACCTTATAAAACCAGTTTAAGGTGACTATTATACCTACTTAAAAAGAAGCCCTATAATCAACCAACACCTTTCATATAAATTCCATAGCATAGCAGTCGTAGACGTCATGTTTTGTGAGGCTATATCGATAACAACTCCCATTCGGGCCCCCATTACAAGTTTTGACGACGCTTTTCTGCAATATTATGACATTAACGTCATGACAAGTACACAATCAGAGAGTTCTATACGCACAATGGCGCATTATAGCGTGGAATTTGAGATGATTACCTACATTCACGATTTTTTACAGGCTTTCCTTCATCATTACCCTGTAGAGTTTTTTTAATCCAAGTTTGATGATCTATCCAGTATCTAACAAGTCATATTCAGAAACCTACAACCTTATTATAATACTGTTTTTTTCCAAAAAAAATTTTTTTTCACTAATGGTATTTGCGAGCTTAAAGAATTTATGTATTGATTTAAAGTTTCGCGATTTTCACACGTTACCATCAATATCATTCAGTCCCTTCGAGACCATGGACGCAATGTCGCGTCCGAAACGTCGAGGCATTTAAATTTAAATATATTTTTTACGCTTAAAGAATTTTCAGTGAAACTTTTAAGCGTTCGCGTTCTTAAGTACCTCCAACGAAGCGAGGGCTGTTTTCTAATAGAAAAATCTTTACCAAAAAAGAATACAGCCCTAAGTTTTAGAAAGTTCAGCGTTAAGCCTGCTAGGTACTTACGAAAACTCTATTTTGTTTATGTGCATTTCGACGGGAATAACCAAAAAGCACATGGTCGTTGGTTCTGTCCCAAGCTCGCACCCCTGATTTTTAAGGAATTTATGTGCGAATTTAATCGATACTAAGTACAAATTTTCTCGATAACGGTCCACTCGATTACATTACGTAGCATTCGAATACTCGTGCTTGGGCCTCCGGTGTTGGTATACTCGTGTCCAATTTTATGTAACATACATTCAGTGGGATGTTAGAGCGTATTTAATGAAAAATTTATTGATTACATAACCAAAAACCGCAGGCTCCACTAACGTTAACGTTTTAATGCGTGGTTGTAAAATTTAATGCAAAACATCACGCACTATTAATTCTTAATCTATCAAAAGTGCCTTTGTAACCACTAACGCAAAAATAGCTTAAACTTTAAACCTTATGGCTTTAGAGAAGCGAAAATGACATCTAAACCCTCTAAATACGTAGCTGTGTATTTATTTTATGTGTGTTTTTATTTTTATGTATTTTCTTATGTATTTTTCTGTATACTTTGAATTTTCCAGTGCTTTGGTTTTGTTACTGTCATGCTGTGTAAATTTTTGGTAAAATAAATAAATAAATTTTAAGTTACTAAGTAGGTAACCTTTTTAAAATTTCTAAATTTTCTTCCTTAACTCCCTTAACGCAAAAGGAACAACGTAATTCTACAAAAAAAACCTTTTATTTTTAGCTTAGTGAGTGTTTCGAATCTAAGCGCCTTTTGGGGTAACTGTTAGCTTTTCAAAAAAAAGCAATACGGAGTTCCCACGTACCCAATTAAGGCTAATAAGGCTAAATGGGTTTTCTTAAGTCAGTTGTTCCTCTTATATTGTCCTGCATTAATTTACAGCAGTTAATTAATTGTGCTTCAAGAAGATTCGATTTACTTTATTAGTAGCAAGGCCCTCTGAAACGCGATGTTCTTTATATTTTTAGAGCAAATTCCGAATATCAAAATGAAGTACCTTTTGTGAATAACTCAAAAAAATCTTGCTGATGTAATTTTTTTTTTCTACACAGGTAGTCAGCAGCAGAAGCGGTCAGTTAGCTTGCTTGCTACTTGCTTAGCTACTTTTGTTGCTGACTGTAGTATCATCAGCTCATAGAAGTCCACTCTTCTATGGCGCGCTACAACGTCTTCAGCCTCTCACATCCATTCACGACCAGACCCTATAAGGTCGTCCGTCTAGCTTCAGGACACCCTATTATATATATATATATATATATATATATATATATATATATACCTACACCTTGATTATCTCTTCTGTATCTCTACAGAGTAGTGTAAAGTAGTGTAGAGTAGTGGAAGTGGTGGCATGTTGAGCGGTTGTTGTTGTGCTTCGTAAATGGCCTCGTGGAGAGTGCCGAAACGCGTCAGCGTTTAGTATAGTGGTGGTGGTGATAGTTGGGTCTGTGTGGCATGTGTTGATTCGTGTAGCAGTGGAGGTAGAGGTGTTGCATGGAAACATACATTTGCCGCACAGATATAACTATTTGTCATTAGTGGTCGCGGGTGAGCAAAGTAATTGTTTTTTAGTTCATAAAATTCATTTATTTCGGACAACAGAAACTAAAGCCTAAAGTTTTATGGCCTAGCACTAACTAGCAGAAATATGAAGTCGGTGCTTTATTCAAAGAATATTCCGCTCGCACCGCACCGACTTCATATTTCTGCTAGTTAGTGCTAGGCCATAAAACTTTAGGCTTTAGTTTCTGTTGTCCGAAATAAATGCATTTTTTTATTATTATTATTTTAGAGGATTATTTTACGTTTTTTTTCTTAAATTTTTTTTGAAGGCGGTTTTACTTTTGTGTTAAAAGATTTTTATTTCACAATTTTACGTTGATTTAACATTTTCAGAATTATCCTCCAACTCCAAACCGTTAAGGAGTTGTACCTTCCATCATCAGCTCATCAACATGAGTTGATGACTACCAGACGCAAATACTTGAATAGCTTTAGAAAAAAATATATGAAACACAATACGTGCCTATAAAATTTGAGTGTTGCCCTCGATTTTCCTGGGATCCCATCATCAGATCATGACTTGGTGACAATGGGACCACCTCAGGAGTATACACTTTCAAATGAAAAAAAACTTTCAAAATCGGAATACAATTGACGGAGTAATCGATGAACATACATAAAAAAAAAAATACATACAGTGGAACGTAGAACTTCCTCCTTTTTTTTAAGTCGGTTAAAAAGCGGAACCCTTATAGGATGACTTTGTTGTCCGTCTATCTGTCTGTCTGTCAAGACCCTTTTTTTCTGGAAGGCGTGGAGGTAACATGCTGAAATGAAAACCGTATACTCAAGCCTGCGGTCCCTTGAAGCTGTGAAAAAATCAACCTTCTAAGTCAACGCAATTAAAAGATACAGTCATTAGAAAGGGTGTTTCCATACGAATTGCCGTCCCCTGAAAACCTAAAGGATACTTCCAGTTGTCCTAGAAACTTGAAATTTGGTATGAAGGTATCTCTTGTAGCACAACCACTCAGAAAATTCTCAAAATTCTTATGTCACTCTGTAGACTTCACAGACTGCGTACATTTTGCTTGTGAGCTGGGCTCTGCTAACACTGGACTTCTTAAAATACTGGGGTAAAGCGTTAAAATCTTTCTACGGAACCCTCGTGCGCGAGTCCGACTCGCACTTGTCCGGTTTTTCTAAGTAGAGTTAGATAGCCATAAACAGGGTACAGATAGAATATGGCTTGATGTAGATAAATATTCCTACAGGTCAGGTCAGCAACCTTGCAGTCAGATTCCAAATTAACATGACATTACGTAAATCGCCGCTGGCACTTAGTGCAGTCGAACATAGTTTTAAATGCGCTGAAATCTGATAAATTACTGCACTACTTATGTTAATCCAATAAATCGTCCATCGGACAATTCACCGCAAGCCGCAATGTGAAGTACCATTGTATTAAATGCATTTCACATGAAGTGGGGTCATAATAAATTATGTAGGGCAATACGAGGGCCATTAACTGAAAATTGTGGAGGCATTTAAATGAACACACACACACACACAAATACACGCACATACACGTACACGCATATACATTTACACACATACACATTTACACACATACATAGGATAAGAAGATGATGTAAGATATTTGTTACCAACACTGTTTTATAAACCTTCTAATGAAAACATTAATTAAAAACAATAATTTAAAATTAGAATTAGATTGAGTCTAGTGTGGAGGCTGCTGAAGAATTTTAATTTTGTACATATTTAATTATGTTGAAATAAATACTTTTTACCTGTTATTTACATTACCTAATATTTTTATTACCTGTTATTATTTTTTATTATTATGATTAAATCTACAAATTCTGTGCATCTCGCATAAAGTGGGGTTATAGTGTAGTGATGAAGTTTTGTTGTACATTTCCGATAATAAAGTCATTTAAATAAATCTACAAGTTCTGTGCATTTCACATGAAGTGGGTTTTTTTTTATACACTATAGGCTTGCGTTTGACCACAATCACGCCTGTGATGGTAAGCGAAGATGTTTATACTAAATGATGGCAATTAACTGAAAATTTTGGAGTGGGTTTTAATGTGCATTATACTGTATTCTAACAAATAAATACATTTGAATCTGAATTTGAATTTGAAAAGCGAGTGGTGAAGTTTCGGTGATATGAATAAGACGATAATGATGATTTAACCTATAGCTCGAAGTGATACAGACCTTTTTTTATACGACGAGGAAGGCAAACGCGCAAGTGGGCCACCTGATGGTAAACGATCACCACTGCCCATAGACACCCGCAAGCCCGGAGGGATCGCAGATGCGTTGCCAACCTAGAGAGCTAAGATGAAATGCCTTACCTGACCTTGTATGTTTACAAACCGGAGTTAGGCACACTTCGTGCCAGCCAAACTCACAACAGTCATCCTCTTGTCGGAAGGGTCCCTTTCGACCCCGCTTCTTTGCTTTGTTCGAGTTCCGAAAATACGGGCAAAGGGCAAAAGTGACTTCTGGGAAAACTTGGTCACTTAAAAGCGTTCTTGTTCGGTCATTTCAGCGATGAAGCACTTCACAAAAGTTATAATTGTTACACGGAAGTGATTTTATCTGTAGCGTTTGTTTTTCTTACTTACGGATAATAAGTTCATGTTTCCAGTACATATTTAAGATCGTATGTTTCTTGATAACCATTCTCAATACTTGCTCATTGGTTTTTCTTTCCATCCAGCTCCAATGCTTCCTCGTTGCAAATTTCTCCAGCTCCACATTTCTAAGCCATCCGACCTTTCCCCAATCTGCCAGTGTCATAAATTTGTAATACATATAAATTACTTACAAAACAGCATAAATATGGACAGGCCTTTTGTTCTTAAAGCAGACAGACGGGAAGCGCCTTTGGCTTATTTATGGACTATAATTTTTCTGGGGGGACGAGGTATACACGTACACGTACAGCCTACCTCTACATTCATGTCAAAATTGGTTACGTTCCTACAAGCTTATACTAAAACAAAACTGTCACACAAATGCTAAAAACACGCGCACAGTCAACAGACCCTGTGCATTTTGCACAGATTCAATTTCAATTTTTTGGCAGATATCCCCTTTCCTTTCCTGCTCCTAAGCCTTTTGTGGTCATGAGCCGCTCGCTCCGTGTTCACCAGCGCTGGCAGGCTTGCTCCGGCGTTCCTGTTTAAAAATTGTTTCAAAGGGCACATCCTTAGGTATATTTATATCAATGGCCAGTGTTCATTTATTTTAAGTAATATCGAAGGGAAGAGAGGAATGTGTCGACCAAGTCACATGTGCATGGACCAGATAAGGGAAAAAGCCGGCACCGTGTCGTATCAGGAGCTTAAAAAGTTTTATTATAGGAAAAGCTAAGTATTTAAAGATACTCCACGACCAAGAGATACTCTAAAAGATTGATGATCATGAAAGCTCCATTCGAATATTAGGCCATGTCTGACGTGGCATAAATTTTGTTAAAAACAATTGAAATTTCGCTTTTTGTCGTATTCAAAGAGGATTTTGTGGAAAAGAAAAAATAACCCATTTGCCAAAATGCCCCAGGCCAAACCTTGCAATTTCACAAAGGGCATTTGTTTCACAATACAATTCAAAAACAGCTTTTAAAATCGCAAATTACGAAAAAAGTAAAACGAAAACAGACGGTAAACGAAGTACTATTAGAAGTGCTCAAAGCAAAAACCTTTTGGTGTCACACACAGGCCTAATGAGAGCTTCTAAGTAGGGTTGTGACGGACGCTCACCTCCGCTTCCTCAAATACGGAACATTCGCATGGTATTGTACTACCTCCGCTTTTACCTCCGCATGTTTCAACGGAGTCGTAATGGAGGTACGTTTAAGTACTTTCATTGTCTGACGCTGTGTAGCGGATTGACGAACTCTTGAGAAACTGTGTATATAGTGACAAAACTATATTTAAAATGTAATTTGCTCTTTAACTAACTTATAAGTATTCATAGGCCTCCAACATGATGGAGCGACGACCTAGTAAGGATTGCGGGACCGCGGTGGATGCGGAAAGCACAAGGCCGGTTTGAGTGGAGAGCCGCGGGGGAGGCCTATGTCCATCAGTGGACGTCTTTCGGCTGACATGATGATGATGATGATGATGAAGTATTTATGTATGTTTCAAAAAGAAGATGCAAGGACAACTTGGACGCATAATTATGTAAAGTTGCCTGCATGCTTATTGTCTAACCCGCTCGCAATCAGCATTGTGTTCATTTTGTAGGCATGGGCTGCCAATTGGTATCGGAAACAGCTAGCTGTCACAGTCGCACAAAAACTGACATTTCAGTCAGATGACGAGTGTCAAAATAGTTACGCTATTACGCTGCTGGAGTTTGTAAAAATGGGTGTTAAAGACGGGCAAATTAAAAAATAATGCCTCCGCTCCGCTTCCGCTATTAAATGCCGTTACAACTCTAAATGAAACCTCAAAGCACTTGGACTGAAGAGGAAGTGTCAGCACAGACAGACGCACAAAGGTGACCCATAATTATAAACCGATGAAGGTATTTGAGGCGCCTGTTTTTATTTTTGGGGGAAAATTTTGGGGTATTTTAATTAGGATCGTCTGGTTTTCGCTGCCGAGTTAGGTATCGAATTTTTATTACTTACGACTAAAACAGCCATTGAAATTAAACTTTAAATTAAATTTTAGTACCACATACGCTTACGGGCGATCGCTGTGCCATACGTTATACAAATTTCTCGATAACGTTACTACTCGATTAACGTTAGATCTCAAATTTGAATACTGTATGCTGTTTAGCCAGTTCGGTTTCCATTTAGCACAGTCATTGTAGTCCTCAAGGCCGCTTGTAGGCGTCCGTTTTTTTTCACCGGTTTGACTCTTTCTTTCTCTCTCTCTGTTTCGCAAAGTGATCATTTGACAACCCACATTTTTTCTAAAACTGTATATTTCAGGATTTTTATAAAACAAACGTAACCTAACCTATAGGGTGCTTGCTACAAGATGGCCCTGAAATAAATCCTGAAATATTTACAATTTCAGAAGAAAAAGTGGGTTGTGAATTGATCATTTTGCGAAACGAATCAGTTGCGAAAATGATCGGATACCTATTCCTTTTCTGTTTCGCTCCTACTTTTTGTTTGTTTTCAAAACTCAGTCTCAACTCAGCTGCCATACTAAATACATGTTGTGTTACTTACTAGTTCTTACAAACAGTTCACCAGTCCAGTTCAGTTTATCAGTCCAATAACCTTTCTCTTCATCACAGGTTCCATATCATCATCTGCAGTTCTTCCATATAACTTCTAGAAGGCACTAATGTAAGTCTTCCATCACCACTTTTCAGCTCACCTAACACTTTTTATAATTTTTCTACCTTTTGTATTTATTTAGTTGTTTTTGTACCATTGTTTCAGGTGTCTTCTGTAAATACTTTAATAAATTTAAATATAATCAAATACGGTATTTTTCTGTTTTTCAATCATCTCCTGCTCCTCTTCCTGGTCCCAACGTGACAACTTCTTACCATTGGTCATAATATTTTTTGTAGCTACTTTAGTTAGTCATAGCACGTGGCAGAAAACACGGGCGTGACGCGTTTACATTTCCCTCTCAGAGTGTATCTTAAGAGCTACTTTTTGCGCCTCTTCAGAGAACGCTTTAATTAAAACGCGCAATGACAATAGCACACTTCCCTCAAGATTCTTTTGGCAACTTCGTCATGTTTTCAATTTAGACGCATTGTGCAATTCACACAAATGCGTAGTAGAATTTAGAAGTATTAGATTTTTTTCTACTGTTAGCTGGTTTTAAGGAACATTCCTTTACCCGCTACTATCGTAGTCTGTGATCAAAATATTTATACTCTCTCGCGACCGGCGTTCTTAGAATTTGCTGTGTACGAGCATAATATTGTATTGGAAATCATATTTTATAAAACGATTTTATTCCTCTAAATTACTTACATTTATGTAGAAAAGACTCATATAAATAATTTGGGTGAGTTTATGTTAGAGTTAAACTACTCAACGGTAGGTGGGTGTGGGCGGGTTTTTGTTTGAAAACAAGTATGTGTTGCACAGATGTAGCTGTCTCGCACGTCTGTGCGCGGAATAGCAAAGTAATTGGATTTAGTTAACAGAGAATTGGTCATGCTTCGTATTTTTGTTGTATGGTTTTTATAATTTATTTGACACATATAGACTATTTTAAGACACTAATTTCGGTATTTTTATATTTAATGAATCCTATCTACATTAAAAATAAATATTAATTTATTGCTGACGTGACGTCATCAAACGCATAATGGATAATGTAGTCTTAGCCTGTTTTAGTCAATTTTATGACGCCAACCTAAGTATTTTTATATTAGGCTAGTTACTTATCATCTCGCCCTCGTACCAATCCCAGAACGACGGCGAGAGGAATGGTGTCGTGAAGTCAAGCAAAAATACTTCAAGAACTATTTGCAGTTTTGTTGTGAAGATCATATAAATGTATGTAGGTACCTATTTAAAACAAACATTACTTTTACACAATGGTTTAACAATAAAGTATTGACCATTGAGCACACGAATAAATTAATAAATTAGATTGTATTTATTATTACAATATTGTTTTATTTTGCTTTAGCTCCTCTTATTTCAGCGATGTTGTGGTTGCCAGAATTCGTCATGAACTCCAGTATCATGATATTGTCCACTTGTGGCAAATTGCGAGAGTCGGCTTTTTCGACATTAGTTGTCCATTTTGCCGTTTTCAGTGCTGTTAAAGGATAAAATGCTGCTGGTTTTACTCTTTGTGCTTAAATAACATATAAAAAAACGAACGTAAGTTTGAGTTTGCGTTTGATAAAGACTAGATAGACGTCAGTAGTTATTTTTTTGAAATAAGCCAAAGGAATCATTAACCATTAAGCGTTTGATGACTCACAGAAAGGTCATTTGAAGGTCAAAACATTTCAACTAATATCTTAATAACGTAAGAAATTTTTTTATCTGATTTACAGAAACTGTACCGAAAGCTTGTTTCTCGAAATGGTTTTGAGATTTCCATACATATATAAAAAGTTAGCATGGCTAATTTGGTCTTTAAACCGCAAGTTTAAAATAAATGTAAGGTCAAATCTTAAGAGTTGTTAGTTAGTTGCATTTCCCTCAGGAGAACTGCCGAACTAAGTAAACGAAAAATACTTAAAAAAAACTTATGTAAATACTAACTTATATAAAAACTCAAATATAAATGCATGTCCACTAGCTAATTGCCGGAATTATTTTTCATTTCTTACAAAATAAATTACACAGGTTCCTTTCAGCTTTAATTGCATAATTTATCAGAGTAAAAAAAAACAAAGAATTACGAATCATTTAAACCAATTATTAAACAATACAACAGAAAATATTTGTAAGAATACAAACTATCCACAATTCTCCGTGTAATTGCTGTAATTAAATTGATTTAACTTTTTAATTCTAGTCTCTCCAATTGAAATAATAACCGAAATGTAAAAAAAAATCCGTTGTATAGAAAGATGAAAGAGTGCTAAAGTGTTTTTTTTTAATAGTGTCAGTCAGAAATTGTAATTTCTAGTAATTATAGCATGGTTTATTTTCTAACAATAAGGTGTCATTGTCTAATAGTGGAACAAATTTACAATAGATTTTAATTTCCCCAAAAAAATTGGCCTATAAAAATCACAGATTGAAAATCGCCCACCGTAAAACCGCTTACAGCACAAAATAAAATCTTACCGAAGTTTCATATTTCGTAACTGCATCACCGCCAATTAAACTGCCTGTACCAACTTTTTGAAATTAATTTAATATAAATGCTACCGCCATGAACATTTTCACAGCGTAATTTAAAGGCAATTACGTTAAAGGGTCTATGTCATGTTGTAATCGGAAATGACTTACACCGAATGTTTTTCAATTCGATACGACGTTTTCGTTCCCCGTAACGTTGGAAGTATGGAATTATGGAATCGGAGTTCAACCTTCGGTGGACTGTGTCTAACGAGATTTTGATCTCATGCCAATTAAGGGAGTATCGGCATGACGGATCTATTTCTGCGTGTCGACGAAACGCATTATGCTGACCAAAATTAATTTGTTATTTAGCGCTGTATCCAAGAGCGGCACAACGATTTCAAGGGGGGGGGGGGGGGGGGTAGGCATCACGATGTGGAACCAGTCCTCCCTCCGCCCTCCACTTCAGACACCTCCACGAGACGCGTGCGCCCCCGCACCAGCACCACATCAAGCACTCCTCCAAATGCGTTTAACACATCATTCATCTCTTTTAAAACACAGACTGAGGTAAAATAACAATAATAGCTTAAAATACTAACGGACGTATACTTAGAGTTTAGATTTAAGTCACCTATTATCATAACGACGCCTTTAAGAGGGTCGATAATAGATTCTACTTTATGAAAGAAACGCATGTAGACGTCATCGGAAACATTAGGCGGAATGTACACAACACAGATATGGATGGTAGTCCCCTCCACCGTGAAGGATGCCCACAAGTCCTCCCCGTCAGTAGTCTCCAGCTCCCGTCGACGTCGCAGCACGATACCTGGCCGCGCATCCAGCAGTACCCCTCCTCCATGTCGGCCTTGGCTCGATCGCGGCGCGCCATGCTCCAGCCACCACACGCCAGTTCAGCGTCTTCGACTGATTCAGTCAACCACGACTCAGTAACGGCAACGATGTCGCTCTCTAGCAAAGCAAGGTGCAGTCTAAAGTGCTTGATGTTCGTGTTGAGGCCTCTAACGTTTTGATATGTCATGCTGAAGAAGGGGCCCATAGCACAGCCACCTGGTGCCTTAGGTGTGGATTTATTGGTTTTGGTCGTGCTTTTGTTGGCCGCTTTGTCTACGAAAGAGCCACATTTTCACGCGAGCATTTTCAGGCCAGACATCAGCAGCCAGACACCTGTCGAAGTAAATAGCGGGGACTCCCAATTTAAAAGACTTGTAGTCACCCCTGGACTTGAGTTCTTCAATCGTGCAGGTCCCATCCGGGCAAAGATTACGTAGGTAGTCCCTGACTTCCTCGGCGTCCGAAACCATGTTCCACAGGAGGATGTGTTTCCGGTATTCGACTGCTCTCAACGTTGTAACGCTAGGACCCGCAGTGCAACGCAAAGAAATTTGGCGCTTTGGTTTCTTCGCACCAACTCTCCGCCACGGTTCCTCCGCCGAGTTGCCTTGGTCGTCCGCCTGTGATGTATTGCTTCCGCCATGACTTTGAATATCAGGCGTCCTATCGCGATCATCAAGGGGTACATGCGGAGACTTCGTATCGCTCTCCCGGTCATCCCGTCCGTTATTTTTCGGGTCACACGTAGCCGTGGTCTCACGTGGCTCGGCGGCCGCATCCCCGGAAGAAGATCATTTCCTCGACTCTACCGGTACAAATCACGATCGCTGAGTGGTACCGGCCGATGGCGGATACAGCGTCAGCGAGCTGCTCGGTTAGAAACGTCATCTGCTCGCGGAGCAGCTGGATTTCGAGATGAGACGATGCTACGCTTACTGGTGGCGGATGAACAAATTAAACAAGAATAAACGTTTTACAATATTTATTCAACACAACCGCGTCGCTAGCACACGAATGAAGTCGTAGGGTGAGGGTAAGAATTACGCCGGTCCGATTTAAGCCCCCCTTAATTACGCTGGGTGTTGCACACCAACTAGCACTTCCCTGCTGTTGCCGTTGCCGCGAAGATGGAAACAGTGGGCAGATGTTCCGCCAGGGGAAGCCGGAGACAGTGATGGTGGGCTCGAGCCGCAACGTAGCACCCTGGAATTTACGTCCGCTGTTATATGTGCTCACTACGTGGACGTCTCCGTTGACTGTGACCGGCATTAAGCAGAAGCGGGATGTGCACTAAGTATGGTGATAGGAAATGGCTTGGTGAAGTGCAGATGTCACAGTCAGACGGAGTTTACAATTACAGATGATGATGTGCGCTAAACAATTGACTATTAAAAATTTACGTTATAGTATTTATAATTAGGCTTGCATCAGAACAATGGAATTGTGAAAGGAAACAGCAACACTAGCAAGCAAGCTCACAAAATATATACAATTGGCAACGGTTAAAACCGTTAGTGCACACATTTAAATTTCAAATCTACCGTTACACATTTAAAGCATAAGAAATGTCCAACACTTACCCAATATCGGGGTTTAACACTATATATTATTTATGTATTTAAGTATATTTTTAAGTTTAGGCCGGAACTTTTGATAAATGAGTTTGGAAACCAAAACAAGTGGAGATCGCGCAAAGCGACGTGTGATGACACTATGAAGAGTGAACGTGCGCCTACGCCGGTGTTAAAGTCTGTCTGGGCGCTCCGCCGGCCTGCCGCGACGGGACGGTCGCGCCCTGCGCAGTCGGGGTAAGGGGAGGAGACTGGTTCTCGAACAATAGAACTCGAGTGGAGTACGGTCAGCGCGAGTAATAAATAACACGCTCGATGTACAAATAACCTAATTTGATGTAGGATTGATGTAATTATTTTTAAATTTATAAATATGTGTATAGTTTTATCGTGTTTGTATTTTTTATTAGGTAAGTATTATTGTAAGGCTTAGGCTCTAGGATTTATTACTTGTTTATTTTTTTATAGCCTAGGTTATGTAACGTAACTACGTTACAGTACCCCGCCGCGTCGGGAAGGATTTTATTATATTTAAGTATAATTAAATCCGCATGACTCAGTACCTATACGGACACTTTCACACAAGTCATCCATACTTCACGCTATCATGAGTACGTCGCATCTGTATATTAACAATACTAAATATCAACGCTTACATTCAAAATATTAAGAGGTGACCCGTTACAAGAACTTGAAACCTTTAGGTACGGCTACTAAAGATGGTAAGACGCCTGAATACAAGTGCACACAACTGCTATCTGAGCTATATGCGATTGTAACAAAGATAAAAAAAACATTATTTATTGAGACCAATCAATTTGAGATCCTTTACGTGCCAGGTGCCAAGGTCTTTCCCTGATAAATCCTGTAACACGTAAACTAAAGGTGATTTCTTAGCCACGATTTTTGCTTTGACAAACTTTGGTGCCAATTTTTTGGTAAAACGCTTGTCTTTGTCACTTAAGAAGTAAGTGCGCTTCATGACAATATCTCCTATCTTAAAATCTGCTGGCTTACGTCTGAGATTGTAGTGAGTCGTGTTTTTAACATGGGCATGCCATAGTTTAACTTGTACCTTGTCAAAAATCGAGGACAGACAACCCATGTTTTCAGCGTAGATGTCTCGAGGCATGAACAACACTTCCTTACCAATGTCAGTATCGGTGTAGTGTGTCCCACAAGTCACAAGCTCCCTACCAAACACTAAAAACGCAGGCGTAAAGCCAGTTGCCTCATTGACAGAACTGTTAATGGCAAATTGAACCTGTGGAATAAACACGTCCCACGACCTATGATCGTCATCGACGAAGGTAGAAATGCAGGTAATTATCGTTCTATTAAAACGTTCAACTAAATTTACTTGCGGTGTGTACCTAGGACTATAATAAACGTTAGGAATTTTGTAGCGTTTAAATAATCCATCCATAACCCTTCCGGTGAATTGTGTAGCGTTATCCATTAGTACGGTTTGAGGAACGCCATGTACCAAGAAAACCGATTCCTCTAAAATGTTCGCTATAATCTCTGCAGTTGCCCTTTTGATAGGATAGATCAAACAAAACTTAGAAAAACAACAGGTGATGACTAAGATATAGTTGTTGCGTTTCTTTGTTGTAGGCAAGGGACCCATTAAATCGATCGAGAGCATTTGGAACGGCCGTGAGCATTGTTTAGGTCTCCCCATTTCCCCTAAGGTTTGATGGTTCTGTGCCTTATACGATAAGCACTTATCGCAAGCCCCAACGAAGTCTACGACATCCTGGTACATACCCGGCCAATAATATCGTAGCGCGAGTCTGCGGTAAGTTTTAAAGATACCCATGTGACCTGCAATAGGCTCTGAGTGATTTTCGAAAATGGCCTTATGACGCAACTCGGCGGGAACCACCAATTTCCATGAAAATTCCGATGTCAATTCGTGTTTGTTCTTGGTCAATCTATATAAAGAATTGTTTTTTATAATAAAATTTGGAAAATCTACTGGGTTATGGAGGCAGCCGTTATAAATGTTGGTATACCAGGTGTCCTTTGAATCAGAGTAATAGTTGGAGGTACAAATTGCACTCACTGGCACCCGCGACAAGGCATCAGGGATGACGTTATCGACGCCTCGACGATGTTTAATAGTGAAATTAAATCCAGACAAGCGAACTCCCCAACGAGCCAGTCTACCGGTTGGGTTACTAATGGACAGGAACCACTTGAGAGCACTATGATCTGTGTAAACCGTGAAAGGCTGCCCATTTTCAATGTAGCAACGCCAATATTCCAAAGCAGTAACTACGGCTAAAGTTTCGCGCTCTGTGATACTGTAATTCTTCTCGGCCGATGACAGGCTTTTAGACATATACGCGATCGGATGCTCCTTACCGTCGACAGTCTGAGTTAGCATCGCGCCTATTCCATAATTGCTGGCATCTGTATGGACCTCAAACGGTTTCGAATAATCTGGACAGCATAGAACCGGCGCAGATACCAATCGTTCCTTGAGCTGCTGGAACGCAGACTCAGCCTCAGAGGTCCAATTAAAAGGTGGAGAACCCTTCTTTGATGAAGTTAATTTGTTTAACGGGCCCGCTATGGTACTAAAATTAGGGACAAAACGTCTGTACCAAGTAGCGGTTCCTAAAAAACGTTTAAGGTCCTTACGACACGTGGGAGTGGGGTAATTCAATATCGCTTCGACCTTCGCAGGATCAGTACGCAAGCCACAACCATCGACAACATAACCGAGGTATTTAAGTTGGTTACTAAAGAAATTGCACTTTTCCAAGTTGACCGTCAGATTGGCCTGCTTTAACTTGTCCAAAACGCGCAAAAGTATAGACACGTGACTATTAAAGTCTTGAGAAACGACAATAATATCATCCAGGTAGGCGAACACCTTAAGGTCGAACTCTGAGAACAACAGATCCACTAATCTTTGTTGAGTAGCAGGAGCGTTGGTCAGGCCGAACGCAGTTCGCTTAAAGTGAAACGTTCCCCTACCAGGTACATAAAAGGCAGTCTTGTTTCTATCTTCCGGAGCGATCTTAATTTGCCAGAAGGCTTTGGACAAGTCAATGCTGGACAAGTAACGAGCATCTCTGAGGTTATCCAAAATCTCAGAAATATACGGAAGGTTATAAGCATCGCGTTTTGTTACCGAATTTAGCTTGCGACTATCAAGACAGAACCGGGGCTGACCGTTCTTTTTAGTGACGAGTAGTACAGGTGATGACCAACTACTTTCGCAAGGTTCAATCACATCTAACGAAAGCATCTCGTCCACCTGCTCTATTAATATACGTTGTTTTTCCGGTGATAAGCGATAGTAACGTTGTCGTATAGGAGCAGAGTCTCCCGTGTCGATACGGTGTGTAATTAAGTCAGTGACACCTAAGCCTTTCCTTTGATACGAAATATCCTCGAATTGTTTTACGACGTTATCGGCTAATTGTTTTTGAGATTCCTCTAGATTATCGTAACCCTGAATAAAGCTTGTTGGTTTGGATAGAATTTCACCATTAACCGAATCGCCATTACCATCTATAACAATGCTACTTAAATACTTCGGACAGATCTTAAAGGCACGCCAAAAATCGACTCCTAATATGAGACTGTTGTGTATGCCTGGCACAATAAAGGCTCTCAAAATATGGAATCGGTTATCAAAGCATAGTGGTACGTCCATGTAACCTTCACTTTGCAACATCTGTCCCCCTGCTGCGGTGACCGCGACAGTAACGTCCTTAATCAACTTAAGGCCACTATTGAAAAGTACTAAATGAGCATCGTTGCCCAGAATAGTGACAGCTGAACCCGAATCTAATAGCCCTGACATTCTAATGCCATTGATAAGTACTGAGACATAGGGTCTATTGTCGTAAGTATGATTTTCTTTCAGAATTGCGTCAACTTTATAAGATCTGAAATATATATTAACCGTACGCAACCAATTCTCCCAATCTGCCTTATCAAAATTATCCTTGGTTGGTTCATTGACACAATTCTGCCTAATCAGTTTTTTTGTCTTTGACCGCCCTTACTACAATCGGGACAATCCGGCGTTTTAACATTTTCACGACCGCAAACAAAACACACAATAACATCCTTGTTTGCCTTACACTGCCGAAGGTTATGTGTATTAACGCGACATCTCGGACAATAACGTGTCTTAGGCGTAGGAGGATCAATAGCATGTACATAGTTAGGACTCGCTTTGTTTGATGAATTATTGTTATTAAATTGATGGTGTAAATTTGATTTATTGTAACTATTGTATTTACATGTATTATTATTATTTAAATTTGCATTATTGTTATAACTCGTATTATTGCTTAAATTAGGCCTACTTTTCGACGGACCACCCGAATAGGCGAACTCCGGCGCCAAAGTTTCCGAACTAGGACGGGGTGGTTCCCTGAACTGCGACAGACGGGACTGTATACTCTCATAATTACGACATAAGGTCTTTAACTGCTCAATAGTTGTAATTTCCGAAACGGAAGATAAGGTGCTTGCATAGCAGGGACGAATATTATGCAGCAAAATCTCAAGTTTATCAACTTCAGATAATGTATTAGACAGGCGTGCAAAAAGACCGGACATTATTGAGAGATATATGACAATATTTTCCGTTTCACCCTGTGTACGAGACCTGATTTCAGAAAGTAACCGATAATCAAAATCAGCCTGCCCAAAATCCCTTTTCAAGAGCACCACCAAGTCATCCCAGCTTGTTATCTTCTCCCTGACACTTCGAAACCAATGAATTGCGTCGCCTGCAAATATCTCGGTGGCATTATGGAGTAGTTTGCTACTAGAAATTCCCTTCGCACCACAAAACTCCGATACGCGTTGAATGAAAGCTCTCACACAAGTTTTACCGTCGTAGCGCAACTTTAACAACTGGTTACTATTATTGCCATCACAAGTCACTGTGATATTAAGTGGAGCTGCAGAATTGACAGGGGGCGGAAGAGGATCACTACTTGACGGAGCCAACGGATCCAAGACAATACGGGTTGTTAAAAAATTTGTACGCTCCGAACAGAGCTTAAATAACGTGACACAGTGATCGTAAGCCTCCTTTTGATCATTATCTGCGCAAACAATACGGTTAAGCCTATGGTACAATTGATTAATAAGATTCTCAGCTCGGAGTAAGGTACTCTTATCCAATGGCTCAGTATCCAAATAAGCATTGACTTTCTCTAGCACATCCGAAACACCATCTATATCCTCAGCAGCATCAAGTGGACTGGTAAGGATGTCCTCAGATGGAAGCAAAGGACTACACTTAGCAATCTGCTTACGCAGTTCCATAACTGTAGGAGCCGGTGTCTCTCCCCTAATAGTAACTTCGTATTCCAATTCTGCCTTTTGAAGAGATAAGAATTTAATAGGCCGAGCCATGTTTAAAAAAAAACGTAGAGTGCAAGTACCCAAATCTAGGCAAATGTTGGACAGTAAAAAAAACAACTAAATACTCCGCCCGTTACAATATAAAATTATTAAATGGAATAACGTTTTGGTTGTTTTTCTTCAAGCGATTTAAGCACTAAAGCAAATAAAAAGCAGCATAAAAAAAACACAAAGAAAACACTCGCAGAAATAAAAGCATAATAAGCACTTTAAATGCAACTAATGTGTACGTAACTGAACAAAGAACAAAAAAAAATTTTTTTTTTTTTTTTTGCAATGGTATTCTTTCCTTCCACAATAACTTAACAGCACAATAATGTTCCCGACAACATGGTACTAATTTAATATCAAACGGAGAGAAAATAAATTAACGATTTAGGTTTTAATAGTTGTTACCAAAAAATGTGGCTAACTGTACTTACGAAGTTATCATGATGACCCGCAATTTGCCTTTAAAAATAATTATTACGTACACATCAGCTGCTGGCAACCAAAAAATAAAAGAAAACGTTTCACAAAACAGAAAAAAAAAACACCAAGCACCACTACCACAACTACCCGCCAGGAGGCAAAAATCAGACCCTTTTTTTAAAAAAACCACGGTAAGGCGCCAGTGCTACGCTTACTGGTGGCGGATGAACAAATTAAACAAGAATAAACGTTTTACAATATTTATTCAACACAACCGCGTCGCTAGCACACGAATGAAGTCGTAGGGTGAGGGTAAGAATTACGCCGGTCCGATTTAAGCCCCCCTTAATTACGCTGGGTGTTGCACACCAACTAGCACTTCCCTGCTGTTGCCGTTGCCGCGAAGATGGAAACAGTGGGCAGATGTTCCGCCAGGGGAAGCCGGAGACAGTGATGGTGGGCTCGAGCCGCAACGTAGCACCCTGGAATTTACGTCCGCTGTTATATGTGCTCACTACGTGGACGTCTCCGTTGACTGTGACCGGCATTAAGCAGAAGCGGGATGTTCACTAAGTATGGTGATAGGAAATGGCTTGGTGAAGCGCAGATGTCACAGTCAGACGGAGTTTACAATTACAGATGATGATGTGCGCTAAACAATTGACTATTAAAAATTTACGTTATAATATTTATAATTAGGCTTGCATCAGAACAATGGAATTGTGAAAGGAAACAGCAACACTAGCAAGCAAGCTCACAAAATATATACAATTGGCAACGGTTAAAACCGTTAGTGCACACATTTAAATTTCAAATCTACCGTTACACATTTAAAGCATAAGAAATGTCCAACACTTACCCAATATCGGGGTTTAACACTATATATTATTTATGTATTTAAGTATATTTTTAAGTTTAGGCCGGAACTTTTGATAAATGAGTTTGGAAACCAAAACAAGTGGAGATCGCGCAAAGCGACGTGTGATGACACTATGAAGAGTGAACGTGCGCCTACGCCGGTGTTAAAGTCTGTCTGGGCGCTCCGCCGGCCTGCCGCGACGGGACGGTCGCGCCCTGCGCAGTCGGGGTAAGGGGAGGAGACTGGTTCTCGAACAATAGAACTCGAGTGGAGTACGGTCAGCGCGAGTAATAAATAACACGCTCGATGTACAAATAACCTAATTTGATGTAGGATTGATGTAATTATTTTTAAATTTATAAATATGTGTATAGTTTTATCGTGTTTGTATTTTTTATTAGGTAAGTATTATTGTAAGGCTTAGGCTCTAGGATTTATTACTTGTTTATTTTTTTATAGCCTAGGTTATGTAACGTAACTACGTTACAACGACACAGGCAAATCATCCTCCGGTTGATGGACGGAGAAAGCGGAAGGTTTAGGTTTAGCTCCGCCATCGGAAGGGTTCCTCTGCGTGACATTTTTAATATTCACCGGAGTACCCACAGGAGTCTCGCAGTTTCGACCGCCTTTTTTAGCCGCACAGGTACACTCCGGGCACGCCCAAGTAGCCTTCTCCTCTGCAGAAAGGGTCTTATTATTACAAGCGTAGTGGTACAATTTACTGCATGTCGTCACCTTACACTGCAGATACTCCTCCCCCAACAACAGCTCCGTTCGGCAAGCCCCGCAGATCATCACACTGTTGTTGAAATTTGCACTCATCATCTCGACTGCCTATAATAACGCCAGAAAACAATCAATAGCAATTGAGGCAAGCGAGAAACCAAAGGTACTTGCCGTATAGCTTCGGTCAATTTCGGTGCTGCCGCTCACTCACTTCGTGGTCCAGCGGTGCTAGAGGCGGTCTATGTTTCGGCGAACATCGGTTCGAATCCCACAAAACACAATAAAAAAATAAAAAAATAAATGTGGATTTTTCAGATTCTGCCAACGCAAACCAGGAACAACACTCCGTCTCGCTCAACGACAGCCCACTGGGTGGAGCCAGCGCATTTAAACACTTAAAGAGTAAGTGAGAATTGGAAACCGGGACCACAAGCCAATCACAAAATTGTGTAGGAAAAATTCAACTAAAAGTCAGACGTAACAAATAACACGTTCACACGCTACGGAGGCAAGCGAGACATCCATGGCGAACAGATGTTTTGTTCAGGGCTTCGAATAAATAGGTGATACAAAGCACTCAAGCACTCAATATTTAATTTCAGGCCATTGATAATTAAACAAAAATAGACAGATACACCACCGTTTCACGCGGACAAGCAATAATATAGGTGATTAAGTGATTCGGTGACTTAGTATCCCTTGATGTTTGACATTATGTCAGTCTAATGACAGCTAATGAGTGAGGGCAGCATTTTGTCAGCGCTGCACAGGTGAGTGGCTTATCTTTAATGTTTTATATATCTATGTTTTAGGCTAAGGAAGTCAATATTGCAATTGCCTATCTGAAGTAATTATCATTTTAAGTATACTGGTAACTTGTTTCCGCGTTTTAATTTCATTTGTATTTATCGTAAATGTTATCAAATCAAAAAACAGTTTATTCAACGAATAGTCTGTTGAACGCTCTTTTTCGCGTCATTTATTTTGAGCCTGCCAGCGCTTTCATAAAGTACATGCTTGCCAAGAATTATTAAAATAAAGCCTTTTGAATTAATTTTCTTAACTCAAACTTCCCGACGTTCGAACTCTTTTCAGCGCTCGACCTGAACACACTACTGTTATTAAGTGTAAGTAAGTAAGTGTAAAGCTATATCACACTGGAAACAATCATCACTCACTCGGCCACGTTACTCACTATAAAGTGCGACGGCTCAGCAAAGCCAGATTGTCCTGCCAATGAATAGGTGTCACAGAACAAAGGACCGAGCCTGTCTCCGGCGGACACTTACGTGGGAACATTGGGAATCCAGCGGCTAAACGGAGGTGTAAATGGGGAATACTAAAAGTTCTTAAGTTAAATTTATAATTCTACAAACTTTTTCGCTGCCAAAAACAACCAGGACTTTTAAAAACTTACCCCTACGTTACTTAGTCGTACCTACCCATTTAATGACTTTGCGCCAAGTTTCTTCTGGCCTATTCTTCTTGGCATTCATGGTCTTTCCGAAAGCGCTGGCAGACTCAAAAAAAATTAACTCCATCCAAAATGAATCCAACTGCCTATTTACTGAATAAAGTTTTGATTTTGAGGTAGTCCAATATTCCACTGTATTTTTTTCTAACTTCCCATGCTTACACAGTTCTGGCTACGAGTACATTGAGCTCCATAAATCACCTTGTTTGTCCTGCCATTAATAACTTTTTTCCTTTAACGATACTTAACTAATATATTTGATTAGGATATAATGAAAAATATTACTTACGGTACAGCTTAACCATAGGCTGCTACGTTGATTAATAGTTTTGGTTACATATCGGCTGAATGAATCATTTGTTACATACATACATAATCGTAAGTCCTCTATTATGCGCCCAGAAACCGTAGGCAATGACCGTCATTACGATAGTCAATTTTCGTCTTCAAAAACCAGTACAATTTAAAAATAGGCCTCAATTAAAAAAAAGATACGAAACGTCAGCTCGATATATTATGTTTGTCTATGATTTAAAAAAACAGCCAAATTCGTGACAGGTTTATTAATTATGCCTTCTGCTTCTGAACCCCTCGAGTACTAATAATACTAATAAGATAAGGTAATGTATGCAACTCCACATAATTAAGTCTTAAAACACTCGTGTGATCCTATTATGAAACTCAGCTTCTCCTCTTTTCATAAAACCATACTCGTGCTTAAAGGACCCTCACTGTGTAACAGTTGCTTATACTACTATTTACTATCACGTTGAAGAAAAAAAAGTATATTGGCCTGGAACTTTTTATTTGGAACAAGAAATTGTAACTTCACTTGGTCTATGAGCGGCCAGAGATATTCTAACGATGTTTTATAGTTGTACTTTTACTTGTTTAATTTTTATTACGTACCATGACTTAAATTACTCCTTAACATTCAGGGCTTTCTTCATATGACACTAATTTCACCAGTGGGCGCAGATTGGCCAATTCGCCCATTCTCCTTTAATGTGACCAGCCACAGTGAAACATGCAATTCCCTGCAGATGTGGCCGATAGAAAATAGTGGATAAGAAAAAGAGAGGAGGCTATTGCCTCGTGCCCCGAGCACGAACATTGGAATCCTACTTATCGTACGTGTGGTACGTTATCGAGAAAATTTGTATGACATAGTGAAAACGGGATATCGACCGCGATTACCTCTGGTATTATTGATTAAGATTGTTTTGCGTCGAAATAATAGGAAGCTCATCAAATGTGATCGAGACGTTTTATTGTGTCAAAAATTACACTAAAGACTCTGAATGCCTATCTGACTCTTCGAACTAGTTCGTGCTATGAAATTGTAGAATTTTCTCGATGGCGATGACTACTTGATTCTTGGTGAAAACTCGTGCTCAAGCCACTGTGCCTTGCACACGCTTTAATTTACACGATCAGCTCAAAACGTAGCGGTACGTGAACCGTTCCTTCACACTTCAACGCCTCTTTAATTTAGCCGCGTCGCCTATTGTATTCAACTTCAGTTTACAGCTCGCTCAGAATACAGAACTAACCAGAGCCTTTAGTGTAATCAACGGCCAACACATTACCCTCGTTAGCGTTTTGCAGTCGGGTAACAAAAACGTCTCGATCGCGTTTGCGTTACGGGTGTCAAATAGTATGAGAATTGTTGGTTGTCGATACGTACGTCTAGTGGCGCTGCTAATGTGCTCATAATAATTCAGACGTAATAATAACATACAAGTACAAAGGTGGACTTATCCACATTAAGGATCTCTACTAGTCAATCTTACCAAACTTTTTTCATTTCATTTAATTTAATCACTGGTTGTAAAGTCACGTAAGTAGATAGCAATTTGGATGTTATAAAATATTTATGAGTCAGAACATGACTTCTTGTAACACAAACAATTTGAACTTAAAAACTAAACTTGTTTCTATATATAATAATTATATAACTGTACTAGAATTTAATTACATGTTATAAACTATCAATCAATAAATTTTCCAATTTGTTTTAAATAAAGTGTTTCGAGATTCTAATTTTATTGGATTGGAGATTTTATTACATATTAAAATACATTTACAATGGGGGCTCTTTTACACATTTGTAGATTAGTTTTTTGGTAATAATAATTTATTAATGTACTGCGCTCTAGTGCTTTCCTTGTCTTGCTTTAATTGGAATAAATGTGGATTTTCACGAACAAAAAGAGATATACACATAAATAATAGAATAATAGATACATAGATAACTTAATATATAGATACCTTACCAGTCAAGTGTAGTATGGTGGCTTCAGTTATAAGCGCGCTCACGGGCTCTGGTTTATTCTGTATTCTGAGACAGCCCGATTCCCGAACAAATGCGGACTCAATGTCAATCCTATTGTGTATCTTTGAACGAACTGTTGAATTGCGGAAGTTATAATTCTGGGGATTGTTTTGAATTTAAAATAAGTAAGCATTGAAATTGTTTTCGCGTGGAACACTCCACGGTCCACGTGCGTGGGTAAAATTTGTTTTTGAGTGCAATTTGAGATCGTTTTCTTTGTACAATTGGTAAATATTCGGCACAGGTTTGCATTTTCTTCTATTGAAAAGTTGCTTCGCTGATATGAAACGTACAACAAATCGCTTTTAACATTAGGTAACTAGTAATTTCAGTTTCTAAAATGTTAAATCCTTGATAACTTTTTCTGTTGTTTTCAACTTCATAACCTCAAATTGTCTATATCTACAGACTTTGTAATTGCTCTCCTAACACTCGTATTAATACACTTTCCTTTTTAACATTGTTGCGATCAATTTGGTCCAAGTTGCTAAATAATGAAATATTATTGTCATGAGCCAAGGTTTCATTTGTAATTTATCATGAGATTATCGGTGAAGGGAAACATCGTGAGTGCCACTTTTCCTTGCTAAATGGCAACCAATTTGACACTTCAATACTGCCTAAGTATTTAACCCTTTAACTTTAGAAAGTAACTTTCGGTGATTTTCACTAGTAATTTTCACCAGTTATTTCGAAATTTCGATAGCAGTTACTACCGATAGTTCAATATATCGATTTCAAGAAAAATACTTACCGCTAGCATCAAGAAAAAGCATTTTAAAACGGTTCTCTGTTCAGAATGTTTACGAGCTCTTTCAAGAAAATTAAAAAGTACCTACTTGATCACAAAATTATAGCAAAAAGAAATACGTTACATTTTTTGTGTCCTCTTGTCAGTAGAAATAAAACAAACTAGCTTGGCACGTTGAATTCAAAATTATCATTTATTCTTAAATCCAAGTGACGATAATTACATTTTTCCTTAATTACCTAGCATTATTTCACAAAGTATTTACATATAACGTTATTGTACTCGATTGGTATACTTTAATTATCAACTGTGATACGTGATTTAACTTTGAAAAATATTTTGGTGTTTTTCAGCTTGATATTTTCATATTGTACGTCACATTTCAATTACAAACTTTGGTTAAAAGTGATAATATTATAGTAATAGAATAAAACTAAAGTAACATTAAGCCAAAAATGTCGCATTGTATTAAATATCTAGAAAGGAACTAGAAACCCTGTCCATTCATAAATTATTAAAATAATCTAGAGCCCTGGAAATAAAAATCGTCATTTAAATCAAGAAAATATTGGACACGCAGTTTTTCTTCTGTCCAAAAAATTACGAAAATATGGCCCATTTCACAGACTAAAGTCAGGAAACCCCTCTCCTGAAATTAGCCTCACTTTATCTTAGTATTTTTTAATGATTTTATAAAGCAAAATATTTTAAATCTTTTTTGATAATCTTACTGACGGATGTTCTTTATTTACCCAAGAACACTCTCATTGCAATGTACCAAAATGCCCAAGTATAAGTACTGTATAATAATTATACGCCAATGATATTACAAGTAAAGATACGTCATAATACATGCTCACAAAACAACCGTAAAACATGTTTCGCTTGTGTTGACGTTTGGTTTTTATTCGACAGCGACTGAGGCCAAAGAGCCTTTTCTGCGCTTAATTTTCGGCGTGCTGATGATACATCTACCTCTTTTTATAATGTAATATCATTGTTATACGCTACTTGCGTTGCGTTTAAATTTAGAGGTAGATCAATGCGTTAAAATTATACAAGTTCAGACAGCTTTTACGCTTCTCTTAAAAAAATATTTAAGAGAACAGACTACAATAATTAGACTAAGAGTCTCCACTAAAGAAAACATTTGACTATCACAATGAATTTTCTGAATGAAATATCAAGAACAACATTTTAACTATTCACGTGAGTAAATGAGAAATAACGGGGGTCTTCGTGATTTCATCGCTTGTCGTTCTTGCATTCTTCACCGATTCAATTATTAAGAAAGGGACCCACAGAGCCCCGAGCAACAATATTCGAATCATATTTGGTACCAAAATTTTATATGAATTTTCTCGATGGCGAATGGCGATACGATAACGTTAGGTACTACTCGATTACGTTATGTAGAATTTGAATATTCGTGCTCGGGCTTCTGAGCGACAAGCGAGAAAACTACGCGTGCCAGGGGTTCTGGAAGCAAGTAGTGGCCAAAAAAATATTCCCTTCATCACAGAGTTTTTTAACTTGCAACAGATATTTAGGTAAGTTAAAAGTCAAACCCTGTGATTTATTTAAGCGTCAATTAATTATTGTCTGGCAGTAAATCTACTTAGTCTTGGTTATAAGAGGCTTTTAAGCGAAAAGGTACAACAAGCTAAGCTAAAGGTAAGCTAATTTTGAAGATATTTTCTGAGTGCCATGGTTCTATTGTGGCTCATGTATAATTGTCGGACAATAAATGACAAAATAACATAATGAATATACAATGATCAATAAACATTTCTAGCATTTGACTTATAATGGATCTTACTTACAGTGTGCTCAAAGTACATTGGAAAAGGTAACAAGACCAGTGCCCTAAGCACGACTTGTCGAATCCTGCGTCACGTAAACTCGAATAGTAAACTACAACGAGTTTGTATGACGTTTGGAACAGCGCCCGCCCGTGAGCGTATTTGGAACTAAAATTTAGTATGAGATTTCTCGATCTCGATACGATAACTGTAACGTAACGCAGGATTCGACAAGTCGTGCTTAGGGCACAGCACGCTGATACAAAATTAATAAAAAGAGCAATACTAAGGTTTAACTCACAGACAAAGATCTAATTAGAAGACGCAAATACCTCAATCTGTATAGAACCAGTGTGACTCTTTCTTCTTTCAGTAGCTTCACTCGAGCTATTTAGTGAGGTGACATAGCCGCCGTATACCTACGCGAAATAATTTTAACAATTTATTACCTACGGCGGTATAAGACGATTTTTTTGTATCGCCTGACGTCTGGTGCCAATCAGGATAGAGATTAAACCTATTGTTAACCCTTTTTCGGGCATAGTCCAATTTGTCAACCCCATAAGTGTAGTTAGAATTTAGAACTTACCACCAGGATTTAAGGTTCAAATCGGATTGAATTTACTAGAAAAGTTTGCCCAATATTATTACTGTTGTGAATAATACATTTAGTTTTTTGCTAAGCCGCCTAGATTGGGAAAAGCCTGGAAAAGGATTATATGACGTGGTCGATAGCTGGGTACGTCTGGCGGGCACGCGGAGTACATAAATTTGCGTCATCTAACTAGCTGTTTGTCTATGTTTTAAATATATATATTTTGATTGTTTTTAGCTGAAAAACACCATAAACACCAGAGAACAATTATTATACACAGACAGGGATAACAAAAATATACATTAAGTCTAACGTTATCCGTATTCTAGGAATATCTGTGAAAACACTATTTTTAGTGCTAGTAAATTGGTAAGTATGTTTACTAGGAAATGTAGGCAAGATGTTGAAGCTGGCGAGTTGTTTCCATGCTGCATGGCTGCGGGAGTTTCACCTGTAAAAAAATTTAACATTGAATAAATATAATAAAATAACCTAACCATAAAAATATCTTAAAATATATAAAAGTATTTTTTATTGTCTGTACGTGTATTATGAACTAAAAACAATTACTTTGCTCACCCGCGACCACTAGTTAATATGTGCGGCAAATGTATGTTTCCATGCAGCACCTCCGCCTCCATTGCTACACGAATCAACACATGCCACACAGACTCAACTATCACCACCACCACTAAACTACACGCTAATGACTATAACTTTTATCTCTGTCTGTAGATTTTGCAGACCAATATAAGTTGACCCCACACTGCGTACATTTTGCATGTTAGCAGGGCTCTGATTACACTGCACTTCTTAAAACACTAGGGAAAAGCGTTAAAATCTTTCTACGGAACCCCTGGTGCGCGAGTCCGACTCGCACTTGTTTTCGTTAGCTTGAATTGAAACAATAAATTTCATTAATTACCTGTCATTATGCATTCGGATAACTAAAATATTAGTAACTTCTTAACCAACCTAGTAACCTTGCAGTTTTAAACCTTACTAAACCGGCTTAAACTCTGTACTCTACTTAACCGTTGATATATCAGTGACAAATTTACAGTCTTCTTTTTTTTTGTATTTTTATTATAGGTACTTAGTGAAACTTATGATTAAGAAAATCAACGGGACTTGAATACAGGTTCGTTTGTACTTAATACATAAGAGGGGTTAAACTCAACACTGAGCAAACGTAAAGTTGATATAGTACGGTGTTTAATGTGAGGACGAAGCACGTCGTTAGTACTGCGAATGTCCCTGTTGCACTAATGCTACAGATTTATCATTTAGTTACCTATGTTGTGGGTCGTCTCATGTTCTTTGCAGTTGAAGTCGTTTTTAACACAAGAATACAGTGTGTTTTGAATCATATTAAAAACAAACGGGCTTTGTACAACACAATTACTATTTTGCCTTTTTTATGGGACGAATTATTTGCATTACAAGAGTACAATCACAAAAAACCTTTTTTTTAACTATATTTGACGTTCTATGAGCTGATTGATTCCTGTACGATACCGTACATACATTGTAAGCATTCATAAAATATGTAAAACTATGTAGGTAGATTAAAATGGTAAGAAAGCAGTTGTACGGTGACCGCCCACGCAAAAGCATCTTGTATGAAAATTATTTGGAAGTGGAGATTACAGTTCTGTTCAATTTTATGTTCGGCGTTTCCTTTGCAACAAGACCTGCGCCGTTCAATTCCCCTGAATGAATAATTATTTTACGTTTTTCCGACTGATTTGCCCCGTTTTACTGCTTTTATCTTTTGATTTTTCTCTGTTTTTTAGTGAACTGAACCAACACGGCAGTTCGGAGGGCCAAGTTCAAAGAAAAACGGGAGTGACACTGGCGTGGGGTTTGTTTATTTACGCAAACCCTTTTAAGCATTTTTACACATCCCAGCAACTTTTTCCTAGTTTTATAATAAACATACGGACATTACATTACATTACACCACATACATATTCTGTAGGCTGGCGTCGCGACATCATCAACAAAACTGTATTAAACTAAAAGTAATTATTTTTATATACTTAACCGTTATACGTTTAAATAAAAAATAAATAAATAAATATCGTGGGACAATTTACACCAATTGACCTAGTCCCAAATTAATCAGAGCTTGTGTTATGGGTACTAGACAACAGATAAACATAGGTACTTACATAGATAAATACATATATAAATACAATATTAAACATCTAAGACTCGAGAACAAACACTCGTATTCATCATACAAACATCTGCCCCGATCGGGGATCGAACCCGGGACCTCAAGCTTCGTAGTCAGGTTCTCTAACCACTAGGCCATCATTTAGCCCGTGCTCTTGGTTTTCTCCCCATCATCTCCCTTAACTCTTTCCCTCTCTTAGTCATTTATCTTGACATTCTGTTTTCATTTCCGTTCACTCAAAAACAACCTATATTATTATACGGTCAAGTGCAAAAATATGTATCGAATTAATCCACCACAACGACAATACCACTACCTTAATTCCCCTACATAAGAGCCATGTACATTACACTACATTACACATAAAATCACATTACATTACATAGGTAGTTCTTTAAGTTTTTATACTGGTCTTAAACCGCGCAGAGCGCTTGGAAACCTAAAGCCTAGGTTCGTTGGAAGGGGAAACCATCTCGAGAGACAAAACCGCTTCGTAAAATGTATTAAGGGATAGGCGTTCCATTTCAGTAGGTATGGAATTTATGTACGGATAATGAATGATTGAGCTGGCTTGTGTTACATAGGATCATTATAATTATAAATAATGTTTTGGAAAGGCAGGAACAGAGAAGAGGAAGCTACATGGACCAAATAAAGGAGAAGGGCGGTGTCGTGTCGTATCAGGAGGTCAATGAGTTAGCTTATAGGAGAGAGGATTGGAGAACCGCCCGACAAGAGTGTAACTCTTAAGTTTGAGGATGATAGTGAGGAAGACATAAACGCAGATTCATGGACCAGGGGTTTAGCGCGCCATTTTGTCGCTTGTCGCTCAGTGCGTCCTTCACCGAGTCCATCACTATGAAAGGGACGCGCTACGCGACAAGCGACAAAATGGCGCGCACGCTACATCCGCAGATAAAAGAACTTATCACGTAGACAGGGAGCTAGCTTATAAGATAAAACTTTAAATATTAGAGCTGATGATCTATAGGTTATAGAATAGGTTAATTCTGAATACTTACTCATATATATAATTTTTTTGTTACTAATTTTGCTAAAATGCGTTTATTGATTTTAGTTTTATTGGGGGTGTAAAAATAATCTGAACTAAAGACAATTAATTTGCTCATTTGGTCGCGGGTGAGCAAATTATTCGTTTTTAGTTTATGAAAATGGAACGCCTGATTCAGTCTATTAAATAATCTGAACGATTTTTTTGTTTGTGCAAAACAATTGCCCTTACTCTAAGAACCCTGAAGCAGTAATGAGTTGTTAACTACATTAAAGAGGTTATTAAAGTATAGACAAAGCTGTTAATTGTTTACCTCCTTCAACGCTTTTGATTAATTTTCTTTCAGACTTTTGAGTCGAAGCCGAGATATTTGTTGAAAAACTTAAATTAATAACAATAAAAGTGCTACATCAAAGCTATTTTAAGGGGAGTCTTTGACCTTAAAAGGTATCTGTTTGTAAGGAAAATAAGTATTATATATTAACGCAATCAAGAAGGTCGATGCCCTTTTAATATTGTTAGGTCTTTTCGTGGCAACGAAATTGCTCTACTACAATGCCTCTCTGAGTCAGGCGGCGCCAAGGCATTATACAAGCGATGACAAATTATTTCAATTTCTATGAAAACAAAATTAATATAAAGCAACTCAATTGCAATAAGCGAAGTTAAAAATAAACCCTTTTGCAAAAAAACGCGTTAAATCCTAAACCGAAAACATAGTATTTGATAAATAAAAATGCCTAGTTTAATTTGTGACTTATCAATATTCCAATTTCGCACCGTTGGCCGCTGAATAAGCAATAGCGCTCTACGTCTTTGAAAACCAATTAATTTTGCTACTCTGTTTTGTTTTTGCAAACAACGATTTGCATTTAAACTAAAAACAAGTTTACAGAAAAATTAAACTTCTTTTCACGATGCAAGATCTTTATTGTCCTGTTTGTTTAGAAGAATATTTAATTAAATTCGTACGATATTCTTTGGACGTTATTATGGCGACTGTGTATACAATAGTTTTTGTTTCCGAAATTCCTGTTATTATTTACCCCACATTACCATAAGCGTTGTGCCGTGCCTCATCACTACCTATGTAATCTAGTTTATAAACTGTTTTATAATTATCTGATCGATTTTTTACTTGCACTTTGCCAAATGCGCGTCACTCTCCTCAAAGAACCAAAAACCTTAAGTGAAGAGAGGTTCTCAAATGACGATTGAGTCCCTGGTCAAAGTCGCTGATGGTGTTGCCAACTGTCTTTTGTGGTGGCGCATTATTACAGGGTAGGCTTAAAGTCAATGAGAGGTATCGCGAGTCAAAACAATGCTAGGATGCTAGCGACGAGTGAGCTCTATCTGTCATTCTTCACCAATGAAACCCCGGCTGTACACATTCGCAGAGACCGGGCGAGACAAGCATGCCGTCCTTTTCTGGCTCATATCAGGCTCGAAAGGGACGATATGCGGGCCTCGGCCGGTCTTGGCGAATGTGTACAGCCAGGGAGAGATAAGTTACTGGACTATTCGACAAACCACCAGCCTTTTTTTACGTCCCACTGCTGAGCACAGGCTTCCTTTCAGAAAGAAGATTTTTGACTCGCGATAGCCCTCATTAATCCAATAGTAGATTGGTATACTCACTTTGCACAACGTGCACGGTGACTGACGCAGCCTTGGCATTGGCAGGCACACACGTGTAGTTGCCTGCGTGACGAGGCTCAGCTTTGCCTATTACTAGCTCGCTGGTCTGACGCCCGTTATGGACGCTAACGCCATCTGTAACAAAGTGACCCTATGAAATCACAGTAAGTTGACCGGTGGGATTATTGTCTAATGCGCTCAGCATTGCTTTGGCATTTGCAGTGAACTTAAAGTTATGCCTATTATGTCTGTATATCAGCGCACGATAATATAACTCTATAACACGCACAACTACGACGCACGTACACATGACACTCGCACATAGAAAATCACAGCTCGCCAATGAGCGGCGACTCGCGTCAGCGTTACGTTACGGTTATCGTATCGAGATCGAGAAATCTCATACTAAATTTTAGTTCCAAATACGCTCACGGGCGGGCGCTGTTCCAAACGTCATACAAACTCGTTATAGTTTACTATTCGATTTTACGTGACGCAGGATTCGACAAGTCGTGCTTAGGGCACTGGGCTCGGCATTTCTCGACAATGTTCGGTCGAACCATCTAACTATCCCGCTCAGCGAGGACGGTGTGAATCGTTAAGTACGGGTTTTTAAAATGTTTATTAATATTGTCGAGCGTTAGGCTATAAGGCCTCGAGTATACGCAGTCGCATTATCCATCACAAGATTGAACCAATACACTTTGAAACTAGAGATCGTTATCGATCTGCTGGTATCCCATTTTGATGACCTAGAATTACATACGGCTATGATTTAGAACGAAATAAGACCGCTTTTAACTCTAATGGGTTTGGACAGGACATGTTTGCTTAGTGTATCTGAATCGCAGCACCAAAATGACTACCGACTGTGGGTTCTATGCGCCGGTACCAGAGCAGAGGCAGACCCAAAGTGAGATGGCGGAATGACGTAGAACGTTTTCAGCCAGACGATATTTTTCTAAAGCCAGAGACGACTGATAGGAGAAACGGGAGGCCTTTGCCCAGCAGTGCGATGCCATATGGGATATTAAAAAATACGGCGTTATTTATTTTGATTCATTTGAAAGCATCACATTCAGGCGTGTGATATCATGGATACAGGCGGGCAACAAAACAATTAAAGTCGAGGTAAATGTCCAATGGCTGACACCGTCCCAATAGTTTAAGTAAGTAAGTAAACACTTTATTGTACAAAAAACAGAACAAAAACACAAGTTACAATAAACAAATTCGAGTACAAAGGCGAGCTTATCCCTTTAAGGGATCTCTACCAGCCAACCTTTGAGTTTACACCTTAAAATATGGCAATAAAATTGTCAAGCCGGAAGTCAATTATTGAAATTAACGTGTCAGTGTCAAACATTGCGACTTTAACCTTACCAAAGATTCAGTAGCAGTATAATAGGGTAACCAGTTTTAATTGGAACTGTACAGGACGTTTTCAAAATACCTAGCTTTTTAATAAATTCAACAAAACATTCCGTTTAGTCAAGTCTTCGTGGACATTCAAAGCTGCAGGTGTTCAGCTTTGCATAATAAGCGGGCTTGCATTTTGAAAAAGCACTTTAAGGCTGCGACTAAAATAAATGCAATGCGAAGTAAAGTCGCTTTAATGAAATTACGAAATGCAATTTGAATTAGGGCATTCAATAAGAGTGGGTTTAGGTTGTGCATGTCACGACATGGCCTCAGAAAAATACGACTAAAATACTTAAATCTAAACTTCATTAAAATTGAATAAGGGTATGTAACTGTCACATTTTTTTGGTGTTAACAACAGTCTATGAGACCCAGCTCGTGCGGCTTCTAGACGCAGCTGACAGCAGCGCACAACTGTAATCGTTTTCATTGTAATTTTTATTACTGTCAGATATGAGGTAACGCCCTAGACCGATCACGACACTGTAAAGTTTCGTTCACAGTAACCGTTGATGCAGTATGTCTTTCAACTCGGGGGTACTGACCATTACACTATCACGGTTGAAATCGGGACGACAACTAATTTCAATGACTTCATGTAGCTGTAATTGAGGCACACGTTGGTTTCATGAGAAAAAATAAACAACTTCACAGAAACCCAAAATGGCAATCAAAAATACTGATTGATTCGACGGGCTGAAGATGAAAAATAATCAATTCACAATAAACCGAATAGGACTGCCATTTTCCTATGGCTTTTTGTAGTGTTTAATTAAAATATGAAACCGCAGCAATCCCCAATAAATCTTTTAATTGTAATAAAACTCTGGCCGGTAAATAAAAACAATAACGCCGAAGTATTTAGCGAAATATTGTTTGCGTTTTTGGAGAAAATAACACCGAAAAATGAGAAAACCAGACTTCAGAGTGTCAATTATTGTTCAATCTTGCGGATTGGGGTTTATTCTGGGAACTAGGGATATTTTTATGGAAATAAGGTGCCGATGAGATAACAAAAAGTGGCTTTTATTATTCACAGTCAATCTGAATTTCGGTTTACTTAAATGGCACCGTCAAAATATTATAAATGGGGTCAAAATAGTGACAATTTAAAACGTAGAAAGCAGTTTTACAGCGTAGGTACCTAATAGTCAAAGTGAGAAAAGTTTTTTCATGTCAAAATTTTTACGACATATTGTCTTCAAAATTGATTTCTGCTTGGCTCGTGGCAAAACTTTTCACACTACACTTACCATAAAAAGTTATTAATTGGCAGCATGCAGAACAGCACCACATAATAATTTTCAATTTGGTTGCAAAATATTCACAAGTTCGTAAAGGATCCTTTGTTAAAAAAGTTATGAGTTATAAGATCTCTAGCAGTAATTATCGCACAAACTATCCCCTATTGAATCACTGAACATTGATCATTGAACCGCCAACTTACACTTTTAAACCAAGATACAGAATCAAAAAAGTGCTTGGCTCTGCTAGATATTATAACTTTTTAACAACGAAAGCATTATGAATTTATGAAGCTTAGCAAAGAACTTTATGTGAAATGCTTTTGATGTGATCCTATTGTCATTTACGCAACTAATATAATTTACCGTATTCCCATTGATGCCGTATAATACTTATTGTTAAAAACTTCGTTAAGAAATCCCTTACTTTCATCTTTCCTATCTCTGATGACCCGACGGCTCAGTCAACAGTTACAATAGATTTTGGTGAAATTAACAACTTTTTTGAACTGTCAAAACGATCACTTAAATTAGTTTTATCTAAATTAACTCAGTCTTTAGTAATAACCTTATAAATGAGGCCTCGGTTTTTCAGAGTATTTTCACATGCTTTTATCTGCCATCAACATAATTAGCTTCTTCTGATAAAAAAATGTACTAAATGTTAAACTGCTAGATATTTCTAATCACATGGCCACAACTACAATAATCTTGAAATACCCTTATGTACCGTTGCTATTTAGTATACTTATCTTTCTATAGTTAGTGCTAACGTACTTTACTTTTAACCCCCCACGAAAAAGAGGGATGTTATAAGTTTCACCTGTGGATCTGTCTGTGGCATCATAACTCCCAAACGGATTTTTAATAGAAAGCTTAGAAAGTCAAGATGGTTCTTAGCTATGTTTCAATAAAATCGGTTCACCCGTTTTTTAAATACTAAACTTTTAAACGGTTTTTCATCTTTTCTAAGTTGGTTAGGTTCTTATTAGTATCTGTCATAATTCCTTCATTTGCGCAATGCGTAAAATGGCAACTTGGCGCGTCGCGCCAAAAACTGACGTCTTATTTCACGTGCAGAACTAACCGCCTAAACCTATAGCTGACTTGCTCTCTCTCATACTAATGAGTAATGAGTTCGTGAATAGACAAAGATGGCATTCAATAAGCATGATACAGAAACAGATCATCGTCAAACCCCCTAACTGTCTCAAACTTCCGTATTACCACTCCTGGCAACATTAATCGATATTATAATTATTACCCACCGCTTGTACGAAGGGATATTAATCCAGCATGACACGTTATTGCTCACGAATCGAATTAACGTACATTAAATTATTTAATCAGACGTATATTGTGCGACGCGTAAGCTGAACGTTAAGGTTTGAAGTGATAAGTTTACATTAATTTTCCTTCATTTGGTACGGCATTTTGTATCTTGCGGTTTCAAGGGTTATGCAGCCAAAATGGCTCCTATAATTTCATAATGTCCGACCATCCATCCGTTCGTATGTCACAAGCATTTTACTGAAATATTTCCAAGGGGTCTCCAAAATTATATGTAACGGAAGCGTCTTTTTTTAGCAAAAATCGACCATGTGTACATTTTCGGAAATAGCAGCTCCGAAAGTAGCATAAATTGTGTCTCCCCTCTTTATCTTTTAAGCCGTAGGTTAAACAAATAAGAAAAAATGTCTGAGACTCTACACAGGAAGCAGCGAAATCACTGAGTAAGAAGTAAGGTGGTGGTGATGGTGATGTAGATTTAACAGTAAGTTCGTTTTACAATATTATCATGAAACTACCGTGAGATTCAACTACAGTAAAATAAACGGATCGCTCACGTAGGTCATTCGAGTAAAGCCCGACATCATGTCGGACTAATCCGTAGTCCTTTCTCTGGGAGCACACACTTCGACGGTATAGCGAAATGAAAACTGCGCGCCAAGGCTCTGCTTGCGCGATTACTCAGGCTCGTACTTATATCGGGCTATACTCGACTGACATACCTACGTAGTTGGCCCGTTTGTTTTTATAGTGTTACATTACACTACACTAAGGTTGCCGACATAATCCCGAAGATTTGCGAAACTTAAGTGGAAGTGGGCGGGGCACATAGCTCGTAAAACTGACGGCTGATAGGGTCAGAAGGTTCTCGAATGGCGTCCACGGACCGGGAGACGAGCCGTCGATAGGCCTCCAACAAGATGGAGCGACGACCTGGTAAAGATCGCGGGACCGCGGTGGAAGCGGAAAGCATAAGACCGGTCTGAGTGGAGAGCCTAAGGGGAGGCATATCCAGCAGTAGACGCGTCTTTCAGCTGACATGATAATGATGATGAGTGTTACATAATTAATACTTACTTAAATCATAATTGATCATTCGATTCTCGAAGTACCAGAAGACGTATGATGGCGGTTCCGTAGACCGCCGCACGACGCACACAAGCCGAAGCATCGAACCCTCGTGGATGATCTTCTCAGACTCTCCCATTATTTCCGCGTAAGCCGCTGTGGACAAAAGGATTCTTCAAACCATATACCGTTAAACAGTACCATCGTGCACTGCCTGGCAAACGAAGGACAGCCTAGACACTGAAAACTAGTGACTTGAAATTTGCCAGGCAAAAACAAGAGTAGGATAGACACTGGAGCTAGTGACTTCAAATTTGGCAAGCAAAGACAAAGCACAGAATAACTATACACTGGAGCTAGTGACTTTAAATTTAGCAGGCTTAAACAAAGAACGGCCCTGACACGAGCTCTGCTAGTGACTTCAAATTTGGCAAGCAAAGACAAAGCACAGAATAACTATACACTGGAGCTAGTGACTTTAAATTTAGCAGGCTTATACAAAGAACGGCCCTGACACGAGCTCTGCTAGTGACTTGAAATTTAGCAGGCTTATACAAAGAACGGCTCTGACACGAGCTCTGCTAGTGACTTGAAATTTGGCAAGCAAAGACAAAGCACAGAATAACTATACACTGGAGCTAGTGACTTTAAATTTAGCAGGCTTATACAAAGAACGGCCCTGACACGAGCTCTGCTAGTGACTTGAAATTTAGCAGGCTTATACAAAGAACGGCCCTGACACGAGCTCTGCTAGTAACTTTAATTTTTGCAAGCAAAAGCAAAGCACAGCCCATACACCGGAGCTATTGGCTAGAAATTTGCCAAGCATAAACAAAGATTTGACAGCTTTGACACTGGAACTCTGCTAGTGACTAGAAATTTGCCAGGCATAAACAAAGAACGGCTCTGACACTGGAGCTAACGACTTAAACTTTGGCAGGCAAAACCCTGAATATCATTGAGGTCTATTATGAAGGAATATTTAGACATTCATGAGAATATAAAAAGTACCCTAAGAGGGAAATAGAACTAGGCTTCTTCGATGTGGATTCACGATGGAAGTGCTTTGGCGTTGAAAAGCAATGTAAGTATCCCTGTTCATTAGGATAGCCTCGAATGTGAACTAGTGAGAAAATTGTGTGACTTGCTTTACATTGCAGCGCGCGATCGATTACTTCTAATTCGTTCGCTTCCCGGCCTTGCAATGTAATGCAACATCCAAAAAAATATTTTTTTTTTACTTTATTACTTACCAACAAGTACTAGTTTAAAGAAAATGCTCGTAGGCGGATGCGTGGGCACTTGACACTCGTAATAGCCCGCGTCTGCGGACGTTGAGAATCGTATGTGCAACGCCCAGTCCTGAACAAAAATGATGTTGTTAGATTACGAATGCAACGCATTTTCATTTAAGTTGATAATGTGTACAGAGTCTTAACTATAGCATTATCTGTTTGTCAGCTCCGTCTTATCGGTGTGATCTTTTTTTCTATTGCAATGGGAAACATACAGCATAAATAACACATAATAGTCAGCTCTTAAAGTTAATAAGCCACAACAGTTTCCATTTATAGTTTGTATATTTATTTGCTCTTCCTATGAGTGCAGCCGTTGTTTCAAACAAAATCCTTTTATTATAATTTAACCAAAAGTAACGAAATACAACAGATCTTAAACTCCCGTGAGACATAACAATATTAACAGGAATTAAATAACAGGCCACTAACGTGCCGAGGTACGCCTAACATGTTTGAAAAAAAATAATTAAAAGGCCCTGAAAACAATAACACGAAACGAATATCCAAATCTCGTTACATTTCTCCCACACGATCACTTGCACGCATTTTCCTCAACCATTTATCAAACTTTACGATACACCACAAATACTTGGTCCACAATTTGTTCCACTCCCATAGGATCTCGCATCCAGCATATATTATAATAATATGTTCAGTTCATTCCCAAGCGGTCCCAAAAATTCTGTATTCATACGATTGCCTCACTATTAAAATATGATATAATCTTTGCACACATATTACGTTCAATATGGCGAAGTAGCATTTGGGTTGCAGTCGTTTATGTACTTTTCTGCATGCGGTTACAGTCCTGTTTTGTATGTTCCGTTACCGAGAGTTTCCAATAATGTAAGGGGATTTTGCCGTGGTTTTTTACTTCGCCTCGGCAACGTAGTTATGTGTTACTTGCTTGTGGGAGCACGTAAAGAGATATACTGGTTACTGTTATGACTACGCCATTGGTGCTTAAGAAGTCGGTTGATATGGAAAATTTTTACATTAGTTTGATACTGACTTTATTTTCGTGAAGTAGCAAATACAAATAAAGTCTTATATTTAACTCCTAATTTTAGAAGAGAAAAATCAGCGGGCGAAGTAACGTAGATAGTTACAGTACAAAATTAAATGATATACTCTTTCTTGTGAAAATCGATACCGCATACAACAAAACTGGCTCTATAGGAAATACAAGTTTGTATATTGTGCTTATGCATTTTGTCAATATTACTTGATTGATTGATTTCAACTTTATTATCTCCATAACACACAAGTTAATACAAAGAATACAAACAAGAAGACCTTAAAGTAAACTAATATTAAAGAAAAAAATAAAAAAATAAAGCAACTTAACCTAACAGTGGATACCATGTGCCATGGAAGAAAAAAGGCGCTGACTCAGCATAAAGCTGCGAAGACCGCAGCGCTGGTATTCTGCCAGAACCATGGATTAATCTGTGGAAATGGTATAGGCATGCAAAACTATATGCGCTACTCTGCTCGCTAGTATGTAGGGTTAATCTCTGGAACCATCGAATCTTAACTTAACTAAACTTAACTAATAAAATAACCTTTATACATTTCAACTAAATATATTTCAACCAATGGACTTTAGACTCATCCGTATCGAGGTCTAGAAACTCTAGAAGACAATCATGCATTTTTTCTTTATTAATTTCAATGTCAAGTGTTACAGTCATAACTTATTCATGTTTGTCTTCAATACCATCAATGACAGTTTCGCGTTATTGAATTTCAATAGCGTATCCGTTTCTTTTCATATTGTGCACACTTTTAATCTTAGTCTCATTCAATTAAGCACGGGACTTTTCACCACGAAAAAAACAAAAAACACCGCCGCGTGCACGGACTCTTCGGGCCATTTATTTCCCTGCCCTCACTTATCTTTGTTGCCTCTATCCCGCCATTAATAGGGCTTACCTTAACATGTCGACCGTGGGCAGAGAAGAATCTGCTATCGGCGCTGTATGTGACGAGACCGACCGATAACAACGAGTAATCTTTTTTTCTTATCCACGTCACCTGGAAGGGGGTTGGTGTTAGTTATTTCACACTTCTCGTGCTGTTAAAGTTCGTATTCATGCTAGGTAAAATGTGCTTTTATACTCTTGTGCAAAAAGCAAAGTCTTTGTTTAAAAATCAGGGTTTCAATTCTTTTCTCAAAAAATAGAATAGGTAACTTATACAAATTGCAATTATTGTACAGAACTTTTAAGAGCTAGGTGCGTGTTTTGAAAGGAAATGCACAAGAAGTTATAATTAGGTAGTTTGTGTAAAGACTTCATAGCCACTTCGCGGGCTATTATTTATTTATTCAACCTAAAACTTATCTTAAAATTAACCTAAATATATAATTCAGTGAACTCGCTCAAAGTTTCACATAGCTTTAGGTTCCGAATTTAATTAATAAACCTCTAAAATATTTAAGTGAAGGTCGAATTCGCGAGTTTGACTGCGAAACATAATTAAAAGGAAGTTTTGACCTATATCGATAACTCGTAATTATTTTGCCTTAATTGCTGTGCTACTTTGATTTCAGCCAAGTTTGGATTTAATTATTCAAGTAGTAGTCTTGCTTTCAAGCTAAGTAATGTTTAATAAGGCACTTAAGACTTTTACTGCACTAACTTGCAAGGCTCTATTCCTTCTTGAATCAAAGATATAATTTAGTTTTGAGAGAAGAATTATTGTGAAGTTTACTTTTCGACACGTAATATTGGCTTATTTTTCTTATATCAAGAATAACTTCATTAATAATAATAATGCTGTATAAATTTTACACTTGGCGTGGCGATCATTTAAAACCAGACCATAATTATAATGGTGCCTTATTTTCCAATTTTATTTCCTTTTCGGTAATTTTATCGACAGATCAGCGTAGCCACCACTTGAATTGGATAAAATTGTAATGTAATAGGTACTAATATTTGTATCTCTTACCGTATTTTCAGTGATATCGCTAACTTCACAATGCAGTATTGCCGTAGTTCCTATTTGCGCTATTACAATTGTACAATTGTCTGTCAAAAATATACCCGTCTTGCCAACCTTCCCACCTAACTTATTAGCAGTCGACGCTGCCGAATCTCTGTACATTTTCTTAGCTTTACTTAACGATTTAGATAATGATGTTTCATCTAGTTCTGTAAATTTCTCGTGATGTTTATATCTTTCTATCTCACTAATTTCATCGTCAATTGCATTCTTATCTATATGTACATCATAGTCCTTATCTAGCATTGAGGATGATACTCTTAAAGGTTTTGGTAGTTTGGGGTGGGTGGTTGATTCCATAGTTGTGAAAGGATCTGTTGATTCTTCGTCGTCAACTGTTGTGTAGATGACTGTTGATTGTGTTGTTGTTGTTGTTCTTCTTCTATGACCTGTTGAAAAAAAAGATGTGTATTTTGTTGCGCTGTAACTAATTTAATAATCTAAATTACTTAGTAATCTACTGTTACAGCTTTAAATTAAAGCGGTTAATTGCATTAGCCATAATGAAAACATGATATTGTTTTAGTATCACCCCGCGTTTTGTCAGTTTGCCCGTGATCATGATGCATGTAACGTAACTGCGTCGAAATATCGCGAGCTCATCAAACGTATAAGGTAATCGCGGTCTATATCCCGTTTTCATTATGTCTAGTAATTTGCTGGGCTACAATCTAGTTTAAATAACTTTTGTTCGTTCGACTTCATGTTTATTGTTTTCAACACAATCAGTTTCTCGTGAATAAAAATGTTCTGATTAATGTTTTCTGGTTAAAATTAGTTGATAAAAATATATAAACCTTTTATCGCAAAACATTAATATGTTGTTATTATTTTGGCTATTAAGTCAAACCAATAATTCTGTTAACATAAGCTTGACAAGCGTTCACAAATACTAGGAAAGAATTCTATTTTTGTTCCACAGAAGAGCAAAATCAGCTATTTACCATATCTTTGTGCTCGATTTTTGTCGTTACGTTAGTATGTAAACAAATGTAATTATTTTGTACCTATACAATACGTCGTAAAATTTTACTAATTTTTTTTTACGTGTATATCGTACCTATACATGCGAAACGTTTAAATTTATACAGAAAGTTTGTCAAATAATGAACCGTAAATATTTCAGCAAGTTAATGCTTCTTAGGATACCGTAACTACCTCAAAAGGAAATAAAACACTGTTATAATTTTTTTATCAAGGTAGAAATAAAAGGCTTGTATTAAGCCGGATTCACATTTTGTCCGACGTGTCGTGTCATAATTATGTTTCCGAGGCGTCATGACATGACACGACACACAACAGAACTACATTGGAATGGAGACACACGGACAGGGCGCAGGCGCAGCGGACCACCGCAGGTCTAGGTGGACGATATTCGACGGCACGTAGGTCGAGACTTGATGAGATGCGTACAAAAGATCGTCAAGAGTGGAAAAGGGAAGAGGCCTACATCCAAAACTGGATCACTAAAAGGCCACCATAATGACGATAATGAAAGTGGGATATTAGTGATAATAAATGTATGAGACTTACCCTTTTTATGATGCCTAGTGTAATTCCCAAAAACACTACCAAGCCTCTGCTGGTTCCTACTAATGCAAAGCTCCAACGATTTTAACTCGTCAGCGTTTTGAGTCATAATGGAAGACCTCTTCGACTCCGTAGCACCTGTATTGACTAGTAATTCGGCTTCAAGCAACAGAACGACAGTCGCATAGATTAGTTTCAGTTCTTTGCAGCAAAACATTGTTTTGGCACGATAGTTTTTAACGTCACATTTGCTTTTTATCACTCAAGTTGATAGTCATTGTTGAGGCGAGTGCTATCTGTTGATACGAGGTGTTGCGGGCCAGTCACGCATTCTGGAAAGATAGAGAATAATTGTTTTAGTATTTTAATTTAGACGTCACCAAACCAACTTAAAATTAAAAGGAGAAAACCCGACTGCAATTTGGAAACAATATTACCCTGTCACTCCCGCAACTGAGACAAATCCAATGACACCTCATACGTTGAAATCCGTCTCATGGTTTAGGCTATGGAGCGTGCCAAAAAATTACACGTACATACATACGCTCGAAAAACGTTACCCTCCTTGGGCAGTCGGCTAAAAACAGCTGAATCGATTTTGATATACTTAGATAAGAACGAAAAATATTTAATGTTTAAAATTTTGACGTATTTCAGAAACTCGTAGTGTTATTATATTGACTTTAATTTGTTTTATTTTTTATTCCTATAACACTGACTACCTTTCTCTAGTGGAAAAATAATTTCAAAGTACAATAATTGCTTTTTTTAATTTCAGTTTCAAAATTTACCGACATTCAAACATTTTATTTCGTTAAACTCTTGACGATTACCTACAATATAAATTCTCTTAACCTGAGATTGTACAATTTGTGATGTAATCTTTCTTGGGTGAATAAAATAACCTAATCTATAATCTAAGCTAATCTGGACTAACAACATAGTCTAGTCAAAATAGTTCAATCAACTTTCCCTCCCTGATATACATAATATTCAAGGACCTTTAGGGAAAGACCTTTGTCAACACTAAACTGTCAAGTAGTAAAATTTTAATGAACGTACGAACTGTCTGCGAACTGGGCTACGCCACAAGTTTCGACCTATATTCTACGACACAGATTCAAGACCGACATTGCAAAGATGTAGTTTAATATTCCTTTTATTTAAGTCTTGCTTACTATTTTGTATTCTTGAGAACTTTAGTCATGTGTGACGTTTTCCGTATGTTTTTAACCCCCGACGAAAAATAGGAGTGTTATAATCAAATAATGCATTATGTTCCTTTTCTTGTTCCGTTTTTGGTATTAAAAGTTAAGTTTTGTAAAAGTAATTATAGCAAAATAAAAACCGCATTCAAAAAAAAACCTTAGAAAAAAAACGTGAAATAATCCTCCAAAATAATGATAAATAAATAAAATAAAATAAAATGTGTTTATTTCGGACAACAGAAACTAAGGCCTAAAGTTTTATGGCGTAGCACTAAGCAGCAGATATATGAAGTCGGTGCTTCATTCAAAGAATATTCCGCTCGCACCGCACCGACTTCATATTTCTGCTGCTTAGTGCTAGGCCATAAAACTTTAGGCCTTAGTTTCTGTTGTCCGAAATAAACGCATTTTATTTTATTTTATTTATTTATCATTATTTTAGAGGATTATTTTTTTTCTAAGGTTTTTTTTTTTAATGCAGTTTTACTTTTTTGTTAAAAGATTTTTATTTCACAATTTTACGTTGATTTGACATTTTCAGAATTATCCTCCAACTCCTAACCGTTAAGGAATTGTACCTTCCATCATCAGCTCATTAAAATAAGATGATGACTACCGGACGCGAATACTTGAATAGCCTTAGAAAATATATGAAACACATGATACGTGCCTATAAAATTTGAGGGTTGCCCTCGATTTCCCTGAGATCCCATCATCAGATCATGACTTGGTGACAAGGGGACTACCTCAGGAGTATACTCTTTCGAAAAATGATTTAACATTTTCAGAATTATCCTCCAACTCCTAACCGCTAAGGAGTTGTACCTTCCATCATCAGCTCATCATCATGAGATGATAACTACCAGACGCAAATACTTGAATAACCTTAGAAAATATATGAAACACATAGTACATGCCTGTAAAACTTGAGGGTTGCCCTCGATTTCCCTGGGATCCCATCATCAGATCATGACTTGGTGACAATGAGACCACCTCAGGAGTATACCCTTTCAAATAAAATAAAAAATTGAAAATCGGTCTACAATTGACGGAGTAATCGATGAACATACATAAAAAAAAATAAAAAAAAACTCCCGCTCCAGTTCGTTTTTGGTGCAAAGGTTGGCCATCGCCATTCAGCGCGGTGATGCAGCGAGTGTGATGGGGACCTTTGCGCCGGGAACGGTCAGGGGCGGGTTATTTGATTAGTGTTTTTAGGGGTTTATTTTTGACAAAAAAAAAAAAAATATATATATATGCAGTGGAACGTAGAAACTCCTCCTTTTTTTAAGTCGGTTAAAAATGAAGAATTATGCAGTTAAATCTCAAGCAATGATAGTCACTTCAAATAAAAACAATAACATTTTTTTAGGGTACGTTGTCAAGAAAAAAGTTAACACAGGTAGCTAAACAATACAATATTTACTAGCTTTTGCTCCCAGTTTTGCCCTCTGAGAATTCCCCAAAATCCCTTCCTTGTACGTCGTAAAGGGAAACTTTATGCAAAGTTTTGGCGCTTTGGGTCCTTATTTTGCATAGTTTGTTTGTCATTCAGTCAAGAGCAAAAAACACGACGGATTTGGATATTTTTAATACCGGAAGCTAACTTATGTAACTTCGGGGGGCTAGATACTTCACTGATACCATCACTATGAAAGGGACGCACTGCGCGACAAGCGACAAAATGTCGCGCCGTGCTACATGTGCTGGGGGACAGTGATAACCAAAGACAAAGTCGCGGGAAAGAACTAGTCTCGTATAAGTATAATCCTAATAATTATAGTAATAAAGGGTCTTCAATCCAAATGGGTCAATAGAGCGAAGTCAGAAACTATAAGAGTCAGGGAAATCTGTTCTTAGGAACCAGGAACCATGTCCTCAATTTAGAATTTATTTTTAACTCACATATAACCGGGAATCGATCCCGGTCAAAATCTCTCTAAACAATATTATAAATTCTGCAAGTTTATTCGTTGTTTTTGTTGACGATTTTTTTTTATGTAAAATTGACGCCATGGCTCCTAAGAACAGATTCCCCATCTTTTATAGCTTCTGACTTCTTCTTACTGACCTATTTTGATTGATCACAATATGCATGAGTTTCTCAGACTAGATCACATAGCATATAAGCATTCATTATCTCTATTTCGAGTACCTAAATCAATACCAATCATACAGTATTCAGCGGTTTGCTGAAGGTCAGAGCGGACCAAGAGGTGATTGAAGGTCATAAGTGTAAATTCGACTAATGGTATAATAATAATAGTACCTATAAGTGGTGATAAGGGTAATGGTATAAGTTATAAGTAAGTGAACGCTTTATTGTATAGAAAATACAGAAATAAATACAAGTTGCAAACAGTGAGATACAAGTACAAAGATGGACTTATCCCTATAAGGGATTTCTGCATCCAAAATTTGATAATAATACCTATACCTGCCTAATATCTCATGCGAAGTTTTTTTTAAGTTAATTTGCAGTTACGTTTTATTCTATCGCTTTGGCACGTTTTACGAGTAACTTCGAAAATTTGCTGTTTTTGATATTGCAAAATACAAACTAACTGTACCAGTGAAAACCAAGAATTATCACGTAAACTTAATTGTACAAAAGCTATAGTCGGGTTTCCATAATAAGTCGGTCCTTAATTTAAACGTACTTTGGGTTTTTGTCGTGCGTAACTCTTACATTTAGTAAAGAACATTTATGTTGAGTTTAACATCTTAATTGTGACAGTTTTCAACTTAAACGATTTTTTTGTTTTTTTCAATGTACTGTTTTTCAGGATGAATTCAAGCGATTTGCTTCAAATTTTGAAATTATGTTCCTTATTTAAATTTGCATCACCACCCAAATAAGTAATATGAAAAAAGCCTTTGAATTATAAACTGGGTGCTATGAAATTAAGATTAAACGTTATGTGAAACCATTTTTTTTTTGCATTTGCACGATTTTCCAATTTACAACCCATAATTTAATTAAGATAAATAAACTTTTAGCAACCTTCACAAAAAAAAAATCCTGACAAAAAATCACATTAACCAAGAATTAATTTTCCACTTCCCTGAGTTCCGGCCAGCGCCGGGCAAACTTAAATCAGCCAAGGTTGTGGGAACTGAAAACACAGGTCAAGCGCAAGGGGCTCGCGCACCGAGGGTTCCGTCCTCCTATACTCAAGTACGACTTAGATAACTCTCTTACCTTGGACATAACGAAAACGGGATATTGACCGCGATTACCTTAAAGTTTTGAAGAGCTCCCGATAATTCTTTCCGATAATTCTGTTCATCTATTACCACTGCTATCGGTCGCCATTGGTCGGTCGGCTGGTCACTAATATCCTGTTTTCATTATGTCTAATGCAATTAGTTGCGAATCATTTAAAATTCGGCTCGGTTAAAAAAAGGCTGGTGATGATAGAACGAACGGAGATGGAGGTATTGCATGGAAACACATTTGTCGCATAGACGTAGCTATTTCACACAAAATAGTTACGGTTGCTGATGATGTTTTGTAATTTAGGTTAAGCTAGTTGACGAGGCCTGTTGCTGATGTATTTCAATGAAACGCCCGTTACTTGACATTGTACCTAATATTAATGATGTAGTTTTATATGTATTAATAAATCTCCAATTATTTTGTTTTACACAAATTACGTAATCGTTTTTAGTTTTTTTAGATAGAGTAAAAGGCGGTGCACAGTGGTGTGGTGACGTCGTAATTTCCCGACAAAGCCCCTCGAGTACGGAACCCTGAGACCGTCGAAGCTGAAATATTCGTATGTTTTATTCATATAGGGCAGAGATGACGGGCAAATGTACAGGGCGAATACGCGTGCCATTTACAGGGTGGTACAAGTTTTTTATTTGCAAGGCCGTAAACCATTCGTACTTGGGACAGGCATTGCTTTTATGTGCGCTCAAACTGTAAATCTGGGCGCGCGCAGTTAAATTCCTTGACTGAAATACTTTTTAAAGTATTTATCTATTTTAAATACGGGCTTAGAAAAACTTATATGTATTATAATGTAGCATGATAGGAGAATACACTTTGCAATATTCTGCTGTGAGAATAACAGAGAAACAACACGTGTAATTATTTAGCATTAATCAAGGAAGCTGATTAATTGTTTAGGTTCAGATTGCATCATCATGTCAGTCGAAAGACGCCCTCTGCTGGACATAGGCCTTCCCCAAGGCTCTCCACTCAGACCGGTCTTGTGCTTTCAGCATCCACCTCGATCCCGGGATCTTTACCAGGACGTCGCTCCATCCCGTTGGAGGCCTACCGACAGCTCGTCTCCTGGTTCGTGGACGCCATTCGGGAACCTTCTGACCCACTGCAGTTTCGCAATTCTTCGGCGATGTCGGTAACCTTAGTTCTACAGATTGCATATTATCAACTGATTATTAATGTGTAACTTTAGTTACCACTGGCTACTTCTTATCCCTGGAATGTGTACATGTTTCCACGAGCTGGATGCAAACAGAATTACGGGCAAAATATAGTTTTTATTTTTTCATTTACGCTCGTGCGACCGAAAATTTTCGCTTTTAAGATATTATCATTAAGCGTTTAGACGAGACGAAACTTTTTAGAAATTGAGGTCGTCATCATCATCATCGTCATATCAGCCGGAAGACCCCACAGCTGGACATAGGCCTTCCTCAAGGATCTCAACAACGATCGGTTTTGTGCTACCTGCACTACCCGCTGCCAACAGTTTCTCGAGATATTTACGCTCTTTGAATTTGAATTTAAATACCTCGACGTTTCGGACGCGACGTTGCGTCAATGGTCTCGAAGGGACAAATTTAAATAAGTATATGTTTTTTTACGCGATTAATTCCCGAGTATCATGATAATTGTGTGAAAATCGCGAAAGTTTAAATCAATACACGGATCTATTGTTAATGACGAAAGAGCTTGTGCAGATCATTGTGATCGCTTCGGTTGCTTAGCCACTTCTGCTGCTGACTGTACCAGGCAGTTCTAGCTGATAGTCGGTTTACGAGGACTAACAATTAATTTCGTATCTGAAAATTAATCTCTGGTAAAATCTCACTTGGAGAAACGTCAGGATCAATCTCGAACATCGAAAACTTTCGGGCAAAAGCAACGTCACGAACAGTAAAATGCCAAAAGCATTCAAATATCAAAGTTAATCAACTAGAGATCTAATCCGCGGAGTGTTGCGATGGCGAATGGATTCAGAGGCCCGAGCACGAATATTCGAATCCTACGTGACGTCATCGAGTAGTAACGTTATCGAGAAAATTTGTATGACGTTTGGAATAGCGCCCGCCCGTGCGCGTATTTGGTACTAAAATTTAATATGAATTTTGTCGATGGCGATACGATAATGAAACGTTAATACTCGATTACGTTACGTAGGATTCAAATATTCGTGCTCGGGTCTCAGTTTTAGCTCTGACGATCTTAAATCGAGTGAAGGTTTGATGGTGTATATCTAATCTAATCCTCAACGAAAACAGATTTCTGTGTCTGTTGGTACGAAACGGATGGACCGATTTTAATACGGTTTTTGAAATAGAAAGCTAATTTTAATGTTAGCTAAGTTTCATTGAAATCTTATTCATAAGTTTTCAACTTTATTAACTACCCAGTAAGTGATAAATAATAATTTTAAAATGAATTGTGTTTGGGACTTTGGGTGATATTTAGACAGTCAATTTATTCAAGTCTATAGAAGAACTTTTTTTACAAGCTTTTATTTAACTTGCAATAATTGTAAGCTTGGGTCAAATCTTGCAACTGAATTATAAAGCAGTTGTCTTCAACCGAACGTACTCTGATCAAATTGGTGATATTCTGGAAAAAGGACAGGTCGGGAGTACCCAAAACCGGAGAGCATTTATGAAGAATGTTATGAGATTAAGTGAAGCAAAGGTTGTATGTCAGGATCGTAGCAAGTGGAAGTCCGTGGTCTCTGCCTACCCCTCCGGAAAACAGGCGTGACTGTATGTATGTATGTATGTCTTCAACCGATTGAGATGTTTGACATACTTGTAAATCCAGTGACAATACAATAATCAGGCTACTATTTCACCATCTTTACAATTGTCAGTTTTATATGACAATTCGAACTACGTTTTTTAAAATATAAAGCGCGCTAAAACTAAAACTCTTCAAGTCACCAATCGACACCGAATTGTCATTGAAAACTGACAATTGTAAAGTTGGTGAAATAGGGACCTGCCCCTATCTCACCAACTTCATCATCATCATCATCATCACCAGCCTTTTTTACGTCCCACTGCTGGGCACAGGCCTCCTCTCAGAATGAGAGGGCTTGGGCGATAGTTCCCACGCGGGCCCAGTGCGGATTGGGAACTTCACACACATCATTGAATTGCTTCGCAGGTGTGTGCAGGTTTCCTCACGATGTTTTCCTTCACCGAAAAGCTCAATCTCATCAACTTAACAAAATTAAATGATAGTTTACAATGAAGCGCGCTTCATTGCCAACATGAAGCGCGCTTCATTGCCAACATGAAGCGCGCTAAAACAAAAGCTCTTCAAGTCAGCAATTGACACCGAACTCGCTGCTTAAAGTTGGTGTTATGTAAATAAATAAATATAATATACACACACACACACACACACAAACACACGCGCGAGTTTTTTTTTGTGTTTTGTTTTTATTATTTTTTTATTTATTGACACAAAAACACGAGATAATCTTATTTTATGTAAATATCAAGTCAAGATTAGTTTGATTTATATTAATTAAGTATAGTTTAGTCCCAGTTTATTATGGAAAACTACCATTTATTGTTATAGAGGAGCGGTGTCTCCTGACAGAAGCATATTTTTGCTTAATAGGAGGCTCCAACCTCGTCTGTATAACCCTGTCAAAAAAAACCTAAATAAACTTTTTCATTTTCATTTTCATTTTTTATTTTCATTGGACAATATACACCAATTGACCTAGTCCCAAAATAGGCAAAGCCTGTACTATGGTGCTAGACAACGGATAAACATACTTATATAGATAAATACATACTTATATATGTCGGGGACAGCCGAGAGGGGGGGCAGACATCGCACCCATACCAAGTGGTTTGCTAGCCCGCTGTGTCAGGATGAAATGGGTTTTACTCGTAGCTGAGCCTGGTCACGAGCTTTACTCATCTTCAAGGTCGATTGAGCTAATAGAAATATCTGCAGACACATCATGTTTCACTTGTAAGCCAGTCTTTATTCGATTAAAGCCTACAGTAATGACTCTACCGCACGGTTCAGAAATAATCTCTATTGAGAAGATACCGGCAAGAAACTCAATGAGGTATAATCTTTTCAATAATAACATCATACAAGATCTTAACTAGTTACACTTGATATCAACGTTAATTTAATTCACTCGAAATGCAAGTACCATATTGGAAACGTTGGAGAGTTCTGTCCTTGCGCCCATTCACGTGGTCTATTGCCAAGATATCATTTAAGACTCAAAATGAGACTCTGTACTTAGAGCACAAGCACTTAGTTCATGAAATCAATAATAATTCACACTAAAACTCAAAGCACTAAGCCGATGCAAATGGATTACATTATCGACTTGTGATCAGTACGACTCCTCGATATAGAATGCAGTTTCCTTTTAAAAGTTACTAAATGTCATTATGACCTTTTACAAACTACCCACAAATGAACCAAGCACAGACCACTCCCAAGCGGTATTTATTTGACAGCTGTCACCGCTTGACGTTTCGTAAAAGCCATAACAAATGAGGGTACATTATAACTTTAGACTATGATCAACACCGACTAGTGAATCGATTCTCCGACATATACATATTGGACATCCAAGACCCGAGAACAAACATTCATATTCATCATACAAACATCTGCCCCGACCGGGGATCGAACCCGGGTCCTCAAGCTTCATAGTCAGGGTCTCTAACCACTAGGCTATCCGGTCGTCAGAATGTGGTCGGAATGTGGTGGAATTCTGGTGGTCTGGCCAGGATTTTTTCCGCAGGAGAGAACTCTTCAACGGTTAATGGCGTCTTGAAATTTGGTATGGATAGGTATGACTGTAAGTTGGATGACAATACAAGTGCAATCAACAATAAATACGGTCCCTGAAAAAGCTTACCTACCTATTTAAAATTAAATTTTGAACAGAAAACGTAGATATTAGATTGACGACAGCTGAAATGACAACTTTGGAGAAATAACGACTCGTAAATAAGCCGACCTTTTGAAATGGCGGTTCATAATGACGGCATGTTTAAATAATGACTTCGGTAACTACCGGAATGACTTAGGTATTTATTACTGTGTGCACCTTTCGGGAAACGAGCTCCAGTCAAATAATCACAGTCTGAAAACTTGGAATTTTAATATCTGACTCACCTTTTATAATTAATGTAAAAAGTTTGGGCATAGAGTGAGTTTGCTCGTCCCTTAATATACTAACCCTTAATATTAACAGTTTTCCACAATTTTAATTAAAGTTAGAGGTTAAAATGACATCTATAAGCACTATTACCTTGTTAAGTAAACACAGACAAAACAATACAGCATCACAGCAGTTGAGATGAAACAGCATTATAAACAGATTTTCTATTTTAGTGCTGACAAAAACGCACAACTTACAGAACAGATTAGATTAGATTGGATTAATTATGAACATGTCGAAGGCAGGATACACAAATTGTGAAGAGACGTAGGATTCAAATAGATTGCTTAAAAGCCCTTTCAACCGTGGTCTGTTGAACGAAGTATTTATTATTCAGAGGTTTACCTACACAAAAATCCAAAACACAAATTTCTTTCAACCAATTGAGTGCCTCATTGCCGGAAAAACTTCCTTTCAAACTGGGTGATCTATTGAAGGAGTTATTTACACTTTTATTGATAGAAGAGTTTTCTTTGCGATTTTTCCTAATGAGATAAATACGGCCTTTATATTTCTGGTCAGTTGTCAATTCTAAGAGACACCAGCAATTACCATTATATAAACAGTACTTAAAACATCACTTCAGTAAAAATCAAACTCATTTAAACTGATGAACTAGTAGATAAAGTACATAGTTACGCTTCAACTTAACATAATTTAAGCACTATAGAAACAATTCCATTCAACCGTGAAGATATCTGGCCAGGAGAATCAGTCGCTACCGACGGGCAACCCATGAATACGTAGCTCAGAAATCGCTGACAGAAAAAAATATAAAAAAGTTCAAAGCATCGCCAATTCGATTTCTACAGTCGTTGATGCAAAAATTTCCTTTTTCTCCGTTCGTACTGAATTCACGATGGATTGTAATATTTTAAGATGAATTTCGAACGCTCGTTTGGACTTTTCCATTATATATGGAATTACGTAACGACTTTTCTCGTTTCCGTTCTTCAGGGATTCGTTGATCAATTTGATAAAAACCTTTAGCATATTTTAGTCGAAGCAAACTTTTTTGCCATACGAAAAAATACAAGTGGAAGTGAATAGGTAGTTATTACTAATACACAAAATTCTAATAATTATGATGCAGTGTTACACGAAAACGTATTTATTATGAAACTAGGAATAATTCCTAATCAACAAAAGACCTTTACAAGACAATTTAACTAATTCTTGGTTGACTCTATTTGATATCTACTAAAATTTTCAAAAGCATTTGTACCAGCGCATAAGTCCTTTATAACGAAACCGCCGGCATCACCTACGTAATCACCCTGCATTTGCGGATAAGGCCGCCACACCCATCGAGAGAGCACGTATGAAACCGTAGGCTACGATATTGGGCTTATTACCAACGAACTATTATTAAGGTGAGAAAACCGGACTGAACCGCTTCGATCCAGCTCTAAAAGCCCCAGGCGATTTGGCCAATATTTGACAGGCGCAGGGCTGGCAAAAAGGAAACGAAAAAGCTGCCAAGAATAGGAATTGCTGCTTTAAAGTTACAATTTTGGTAGAAAAAATGTTTGTACCGGCTCAGCGGAAAGCTTGTACTTACCGTGATTTTTCCGCGTCATTTGCAGAGCAAGCTTTTTTAAAATGACATCAACAAAAATCATCTGAACTTCTGATTAGCATACACATTTTTGACATCTGCTCTTTCATTTTTAAACTCGGTCAACCCTGAAAATATCGTTGGACATCCGGAAATCCCAGGGCATATTGTCTAAAAGTCCCAAAATGTGTTTCGTATTCGGGCATCGAGAGAATGGACACGGCGTGTTGTAACCGAAGCGCATATTGGATTGTCTTTATGTCCATTCTGGTCCATGCTATGCGATTGAATATGCGACGCAATTTCGCGTTTTTCTACCAAAAACTACATAGCGTGAAATGGAAATCTTGAGATTGGTTCGGTCCCACGTTGGGCGCCACTTACGTAAGGCCGTATAAGTGAAATGCTACTACTAATCAAATATTTGTGTTCGCTTATGCGGAATCACAGCGTATAGTTTCAAGGGTTTAGAATACCTATTGAATGAATGAAGCTGTGGGTGGGAGCGAAATCAGAACCCCTTGGCGTTGTTTTAGCCAATTGAATCTCAATATTAGTTTCCGGTTGTAAACACAATCACCAATAAATTGGTTTTGGGTTGTTGTGGATCCTTTTCAACGCATCATTAAATATTATTCTGTGGAGATAAATATTTTGCAACTTGCTTCCTTGCGATGATATTATCACTTACACCTTTTGAAATAACTTTTAAAGTGGGTCAACAAAGACAATCTTTGGAGACAAGAACTCGCTGAACAATGAAAGCTGTTCTTACATAGATGTATACTGTACACATTATAGGTAATTAATCATGTAGGTAGTAATCAGTGATTCAGTTTTTACAAGCTTTTATTTAACTTGCAATGTATGTATGTGGGTATGTAACTGTTTGTTCAGGTGGAATCTTGCAAGTTAAATTTGACTCACTTCCCGATGTTCGATTCAGCTGAAATTTTGCATACTTATGTAAGTTTGGTGACAATACAATAATCTGGTAGTAAAATTCTAGTGATGCGGTCAGGATCGTCTTCACCTTCAATCGTCTTCAAGAGGGAACTCTGCAACGGTTAATGGCATCGACTTGAAATTTCGTATGGAGGAAAATGAAAGAAAAAGAAGAAGAGACGTAAAAATCATTCGACTTATGTTATACGTTTACAAGCAAAGCATATTTTTATAATATCAAGAATCCACAGGTATGCTATGCACTTTATTCACAGTAACACGGAACTTTGTTCTTGAATATCAAATGAAATTTTATCTGTGTGTTCTCCTCATAGAGCTCTGCAAAATTTTTGAGTATATCTGATATAAATAAATAAATAAATATCATGGGACAATTTGACACCAATTGACCTAGTCCCAAACTAGGCAAAGCCCGTACTATGGGTACTAGACAACGAATAAACATACTTATATAGATAAATACATACTTATATACATATTAAATACCCAAGACCCGAGAACAAACATTCATATTCATCATACAAACATCTGCCCCGACCGGGATTTGAACCCGGGACCTCAAGCTTCATAGTCAGGGTCTCTAACCACTAGGCTATCCCGTCGTCAAATATGAGTTGTTACAACATTTATTAGTTCTTCTGCGTAACTTCGTCCCGCCTCGAATTGCCCGGGTTAAAGAAATATCCTGTTTAGCGTCCATCTCCAAGTCTAGGTGTCTAGGTCCTTTGTGAACATTTTCCTGCAAATTCATGCTTACGCACGATTGAGCCGCAAACAAACCCACAAACACACCAACTTTACATTTCTCATTTATTTATTTATTCAAAACAATAACAGGCTTACAGTTAAAAACCAAGGCGCCTATTACGTTACATGATAATATAAATAGGTAAGATTTATAGTGCTACATTGCTGGACGTATAAGCTTTCATCATCATCATCATCATCATGTCAGCCCAGCTGATTGACGTCCACTGCTGGACGGCGGCCTCCCCCGCGGCTCTCCACTCAGACCGCTCTTGTGCTTTCCGCATCCACCGCGGTCCCACGTTCTTTATATAAGCTTCTAATCGTTATAATAAGCTTTACCTTCGTCAATTTCGCCCCACCTTTAAAAGATCACAACATTAATTCAAGCAAAATAATAATGTTGCTAAATCTGTCAAAACCCATCCAACCATACTTATGATAAGTGGTCTATTCACAGCGCGGGCCGGAGCAAGTTCTGAAATATTTTTGCGTATTACGAGAGACTCGTGTAACACCCTTAGGCTGCTTATCCAGCGGGGCTGTGCGAGGGAACAGCTACCAATGATTTCTTAGGCATAATAGGTTTGCTTTTGATCATAATCACGCCATTCTATTCTGTTTTATTCTCATAAAGATACAGTTACAGCAGTGTATATTGTAATATGGTAGGCTTTTGTATGAATTTATAATTGTAGATTGAACTATGGCTTTCAATATTTATAAATATTAAAGTCATTTTTTCTCGGTCCCTAGTAAACTATTCCTCTCTATCATTCTAAGGTTGGTCTTTGTACTTGAATAAAAATTTGATTGTTTGTAAATTGTGTTTTTATCCTGTTTTCTTTTTCGTACAATAAAGTGTTTACTTACGTACTTACATAGTATTAAGAGAACAAAAGCACGCGCAGAAAGTTCCACTCCTACGCTGTTCGAATAATAAAAGATGAGCAAAAAACTACTTTTGGTCTGGAAAAAACTACTTCTGGTTGACTAGTGCGTGGGAGAATATCGAGTCGAGAGTTGGGAGACTTTAGTTTGAGGTGAACCGGTACAGTCATCATCATCATGTCAGACGAAAGATGTCCACTGCTGGACATAGCTGGTCTCCCCCAAGGCTCTCCACTCAGCGGTCTTGTGCTTTCTGCATCCACTGCGATCCCGCGAACTTTACCAGGTCGTCGCTCCATCTTGTTGGAGGCCTACCGGTCTACGGACGCCATTTTGAGAACCATCGGCTGTCAGTCCTGCGAGCAATGTGCCCCGCCCACTGCCACTTAAGTTTCGCAATTCTTCGGGCTATGTCGGTAACCTTAGTTCTGATGCGGATATCATTTCTGATTTTATCTGGTAGAGAAACCCCGAGTATAGCCCCTTCGATCGCCTTCTAAGTGACTTTGAGCTTCCTTATAAGGCCTACGTCTCAGATCCGTAAGTAATCACTGGCAACACACATTGGTGGCATATAGTGCAGCTATCCTTTTGGTGGTTTTTCGCCACCCGTATCGCTTTGCTACTTCGCAAAGCTCTGGTGGATGCGCAGATTCATGTAACAAACACCCTTATAGATGGGTGAGCGAGATAGGTCAGGACCGGAGGGAGGCCTTGATTAGCTTGTCAGTATCACAGGGGAAGTTTTCGGGTAGCCTTTACAGGATGCTCGGATTTTTGCGAAAAGTTTTCAACTAACAACATTGATTTGGAGGATTCGTAAAGACGAATGACTGCAATTTTTATTGATATAAAATGCAGGGGCATGACAGTCTTAAATGGATTCCGTTTCTATATCACTGACATACCCTTCACCCTGTTCAAGAAATTTGTGGTATACAGGGTGATGTAATTAATATATAATGCGTACTGTTATTATGTTTCTTAATTGTTTTAGTTGTTGATCGACAACTCATTTGATTCGCTACTCGTCTGTCATAAAACTAATAAGAATAAGGTTAGTGTTCCAGCGTCCGACGCTATGCAATTTATATTTAACCTTAATTCATTTTAACATTTACCTTACTTTGTTCCTAAAAAATCAATTTCTTTAAAAATCTGCAAAACACATTAAGCCTCACTGTGAAAGCTTTGTTTAACTCAAAATCACAACATCACTTAGTTTCAAATCTTGAACTTTTATAAACCTTTCACCACTCACGGGGAAACCCACAAAGGTTCATAATTCTCATGCGTAATAAGATGTTTGACAGCTGTCAAAACAAGTGACCCTTTGACGTAGAGTTACATAGTTCTATTCCTCGTGGGGTTACCACATTGTTTGTGGAGTGGCATGTATGTTATTTGGGTTATAATTGAGTTGTTTGGGGCTAATGACCTATTTTAATACGTTTCGTTATGACCCAAATACAGCTCCATTTTATTCATTAAGTAAGTAAGTAAGTAAACACTTTATTGTACAAAAAATAGGATAAAACACAAGTTACAACAATAACATTTGAGTACAAAGGCGGACTTATCCCTTTAAGGGATCTCTGCCAGTCAACCTTTGAGTGGTGGAGAGGAATAGTTCACTGGGGATCGAGACAAAGTGAGTTCATAATTATAAATATCGAGAGACAATACAATACACACACACATACAAAAACCTACCATATTACAATATACTACTAAATGCAAAGTAGAAGTAAATACCAATATATAAATAAATAAATATATATATATATATATATACATATAATACATACAATAAATAACAAGCACAACATTAAAGGAGAACTCCCAAATATTTAAGAAGAAGGGGTGAGCCACATCTTCTTCAAGCTTTCCCTGAAAGAATACACAGACGAAGATTGCCTGATGGACGTCGGTAACCGGTTCCACAGCCTGGCAGCGTGCACAGAGAAGGATTTGGAATAGGTTCTGGAAGAGGTAGAATGAGATGCTAGCAGGAGATTGGTACTAGACCGTAAACGGTGCCCGCTGCCAGCAGCTAAATAGCTGAAGCACTCGGAGAGGTATGGAGGAGCGGAAGGATTAAAAAGAATGTTGAATAGTAATGACAGAATGTGGACGTTCCTACGATCCCTGATAGGCAACCATTTCAGTTGCGCGCGAAAGTGTGACACGTGATCGTACTTACGAAGCCCAAAAATGTACCGAATACATACATTCTGAAGCCGGTCAAGTTTGTCAAGTAGCCCCTCAGTAAGATCCAAGTACCCAATATCACCGTAGTCAAGGAGCGGGAGCAAAAGGGATTGAGCTAGCGTGATTTTGGTTTGAAGCGGCAGAAAATTCTGCAAGCGTCTGAGCGAGTGAAGCGAGGCAAAGAGCTTTCGACTGACCTCAGCAACCTGAGCCGACCAAGAGAAAGTCTGGTCCATGATGATCCCCAGATTTCTGACGGTAGGTGAAAAAGGAATAACTGTACCATCAAAATACAAATGTGGAACTACCATGTCAGAAATCTGAGAAATGAAATGTGGACTGCCAATCACAATCGCCTGCGTCTTTTTAGCATTTACCTTGAGGCCGAAACTCACCGCCCAGTCGCGGATGGTAATGAGGTCGGCGTTCATGCGATCAATCAGTAGAGGAAAATCGTCAAGAGCAGCAGCAGAATAAATTTGTAGATCGTCAGCATACAGGTGGTAGGAAGAATTTAAAGAAGCGGTGATACCGTTGATAAAAATAGAAAAAAGGAGAGGGGATAGTACACCCCCCTGAGGGACACCAGCGGTAAGATCGCACCAGGCTGAAAAACCGTCCTCGATCCTGACTCGCTGTTGTCTCCCACAGAGGTATGAACGGAACCAGGACAATGCAGTTGAAGATACATTAAGAGTGCTGAGTATGCTAAGAAGGATGTCGAAATCGACAGTATTAAATGCACTACTAAAATCAAGTAGAACCAGAACGGTAAGCTTTCTTTTTTCAATATTGAGGCGAATGTCATCAGTGACTTTGACGAGAGCAGTGACAGTGCTATGCCCAGGACGAAAAACAGATTGGAAAGGATTAAGGAGATTGTTTGCATGGAGATGATCAGAGAGACGTCGATTCACGAAGTGTTCAACTATTTTGGATAAAGTTGGGAGAATGGAAATGGGACGATATTCAGAAAATGTATTAGGATTCGACGTTTTAGGAAAAGGGATTACGTGAGCGCGTTTCCACAGCATGGGAAAGCTGCCCGAGGAAAAAGAAAAATTTGTAATATGGGATAAAGTAGGAGCTATGACCTCCGCCCCAAGCATAAGCATTTCCAAGCCCAAGTCGTCCTCACCAACAGCCTTCGTCCTGATAGATTTAAGTATGCTTAGAATATCTCGCGGAGCTATGCTGCCGAGATCAAAAGGGGGGATGTCGGGGTGTTGAGTATTGGCAAGAAAAGACAGAGTGTGCTGCTTTGTTACAGGATCCAATTGTACCGGCGACGTACTGAAATGTTTATTGAGGCCATTGAGGTCAGTCAAGGTAGAAGAGTTTTGTTGAGACTTGCCCACCCCAAGAGACTTAAGGAATTTCCATAGTTTAGAAGGAGGGCAGTTATCAATAGACTGATATATGTATCGTCGCTTCGCATCCCTACACACCTTATTGCAGCGATTTCGCAAGGCCACATAAGTTTGACGACTCTCCTCCGATGGATCGTTGCGCAGCTTGATGCGAGCCCTGTTCCTCCTCGCCATCATGTGCTTGATTTCCGACGTAAGCCAAGGCGCTGGGTTGTGCTTAACACGCGTTGGCTTTAGAGGAGCGTGCTTGTCAAAGACCGCAAGCAATGCACTATTAAATGCATCCAGCTTAAGGTCAATGTCAGTAAGAGCTTCAATACCTCGCCAGTCAACATCACTCAGATCACTAAGAAGGGCTTCTAGGTCTACATCACGAAGGTTTCTTCGCAGGACAATTTTATGCCTACGTTTAGGTGGACGGATTTTCAAAGAAGCGTATATAAGGTCGTGGTTAGAGAAGGCGGCAGCATTAAATTGGCCATGAGAGGTAACAAGATCGGGTGAGGAAGTAATCATTAGATCTAGAAGTGAGGGGGGGCCGTTATGCGGGAAATGGGTGGGACCGAGTGGTAAAATATTGAGGTTGAATGAACATATGAGAGATTGAAATTTTTGGGAACGGGGGTCATTCTTCAACAAGCATGTGTTAAAGTCACCCATAAGAATAACATGTTCATATTGCGGACAAAGGTCATCCAAAGTCCTCTCGAAGGATTCAAAGTAATTTACACTGGATGATGGACTATAGTACACTCCGAGGAGAACCTTAGTATGATGAAGGGATACGTCAAGAAACAAGTATTCTGGTGACTTCGTGTAAGAAGACAAAGAAGGCGACTGTGCGGCTACTTGACAAGCAATTTCACTCCGCAAATAAATGGCAACACCGCCACCGCGCACAACGCCGGAGCCGCCATCGTGCGATCCAGTTCTGTCATTACGGATCAAACGATATCCAGGTAACGGATACAGGGAAGAGTTCAGAGACGGTTTCAGCCATGTTTCAGAAATGAGAATGGCATGAATGTTTCTGTCAGAAAAGGTGGAAAGTAAATCTGAAAAATGCGAAGGAATACTCTGTGCATTTATATGTATAACGTTAAAGGTTTTGGTGGAAGATGAAAAAGTGCTGTGTAACCGATCACCGAGATCCGGCATATCCGATACATCGCTCAAGGAGTCGTATAAGCTAGAGGAAGACAGTGAAAAGAATTCACTTTCATGACTAGCGTCCAAAACGTCAGACATGCAAGCAGAACGATAAGATTTTAAAAGTACGTAACTTAAATATTTATATAAAATAAACTAGAATATAGATATAAGTATATATATAAAACAACAATCAAAATATAGCCCTAAGTCACACTATCTACAGGCAAAGTACTCCTTCCATCACTCGCCAGCAACCAGTTACTAAGGTGAAATGTACTACATAGTAAACGCTCATATTTTTAAGCAAAAAGCAAAAATAAAACAGTGAACACTTGAACAGGCACACAGATAAAAGTCAAGAAAGGAAAAGATAAGTAAATGAGAAGGTATATCGCAACGACCCACACAAATAAACAAGAAACAAAACGCAAAACGTCAGCCGTCACAGTGACAATGGCTTGACACTGACACTGACAGCCGGCGCCCGCCGGGTCGCAATCACGGTCACGGTCACATTGTATTGTTTAAATAAAAATTAACGAATACTTTTAAAAGCAGTTAATGTAATGTACCGCAATTACTGTTTTAAAGTGCAAGACAATTGCGATTACCCACCCACGGTAACAATAATTCAGAAGTGCTCAGATGACAAAATTAAACAAACAAATACTAAGTAACACGCTACAAAAAGCACACAATACAACACTACTTTAGCGACCTAGATGGACTCTTTTGCCTCTGGGGCCGAGGGCGCAGCACAGGCGCTCCAGTAGCTCCGCCGGGCCCCTCCCGCGTCGCGGGCGTCGCTGTCGGCGCCTCGGGCGGCGCACCAGGCTCGGCCCCCGCTGCGCCCGCGGCCGAAACGCCAGATGATGACTGTCCCTCGTCGGTCGCCGCGTCGAGCGGGATTGCGCGAAGCTCGTCCATGGATGTGATTCTGTGCCGCGTCTTATCCCGGCCGAGCACTATGATTCGCCCGTCACTCGTCCAGCTTCTCTCCACGCCGTGGATGCGACGAGCCTCTACGAAAACCGCATGCCGCGTGTTGGTCAGGAACTCCGAGAAGGTGTAACCAGTGCCCTTGAGCCGCTTCTTCTCGGCCCACACTATGTCCCGCGTTTTTTGGCCTGTGAACTTTACCAGTATGGGTCTCGGCTTCTTACCTCTACGGGATTTGCCCAGGCGGTAGCAGGCATACAATGACTGTGGCGATATATCCTCTATGTTAAGCCTCTCCCGACAGACCCGAAGCACAGTAACGGCCACCTCCTCTGTATCTGCCTCCGGAACTCCATGTAGAAGAAGCACAGCTGATCGGGACCTCATCTCCAGTTCCTCCAGAGTCTTATGCACAAGCCCGATCTGTATTTGAAGACTTTCCACTGCATTCCAAATTAACTTTTTAAAAGCAGTGTACTCATCTAGCGTACCTGGGTCCACTGGGTGCCCTGTTGAAGAGGCACTCTCAAAGGCACTCATGCGAGATGAAAACTGCTCCTTCATATCATCCATGCTCTTCTGAAGCTGCGACAGGTGGTCCATAGTGAAGTAACACGTGGTAATCTATAGTGACTCCCGACAGTGACCTTTGACCTTTTGCTCCAATGCAAATAAAAAGACACTTTTGAGCGGTGAAAATAGCTGATGTTGGCAGTAAGGAACTAATTAATACATGTAAGTAGCAATTACCATGTAATAATTTGTATAAATAATTTTAATAAATTTAATAAACTTTAGCTCCAAAATAAACAAACTGCCTTTGCCTACCCTCAGAGAATGATTCATTAGCTCGATAGCTTATGAATGCTTGTGTTTTGACTGCCGTAGTTGGTATTCGTTTTATGTCATTGTCGTATGTACTTTATGATAAACCAACTTATGCAAACAGTTTATTCGTTTATATATCACAGAATTTCCTATCTTATCCTATAGGAATATAACAAAATAAGAGTTTTAATTTTAAGTTTTATTTGCTAAGTCTTTCAGGTTCCATTAGTTTCAGCTGGGTATTAATGACTCATTCATTCTACGTTTTTTTTTTTCAAAAAGACGCTTTATTTGTGATAACACTGTGTAATTATGAAGATAGAGCAATATTTAATAGATGTCGCCACTAAAACGACGTGGTTTAGTGGACGAGAGGTGGGGTGACGAAGGAGCGAAATTCTCAAGATCATCCTCTCAAGATCCTTAAGATCAATTTTATTTATCGCTGCGTTATAAGTAAATAACCAGTATTCTTTAGGTACAAGAAGAATTCAATCGGTTATTTGTAAATTGGTGTACGTTTTATATTTGCTTTTCTTAGAAAACCTGTTCCTCATACCTTCGTTACGTCACACATGAGTTGTTCTCATAAATCGAAACAGAAAATTCTCCTGTAATTATGACAAAATTAAGGGAACACCTGAAAAGATGTCGTCTACTGATATGATTGTACCATTTTTACCACACTGTGAACCGTGAAGGTTGACGACCCACTTCTCATGACCTCTTTGAGGGGAAATTTCCATAATTTAAAGTATTCCTTTACATCACTTTTCACTTAACACTGTGCGCCCTAGGGCTGTCAGTACGATACGTTTTCCGGAACGCTAGATGGACTGGGTTTTAAGGTTCCGCGCGAACCCTAAGAGAACACTTGGACTGATTTGAGTGTGGGTCATCTTATATTGGCCAGTGAAATCTACAGACAGACATAAAAATTAAAGATTTTGAGAATTTTCTGAGTGGTTGTGCCATAAGAGCTACCTTCATACCAAATTTCAAGTTTCTAGGACAACTGGAAGTACCCTTTAGGTTATCAGTCAATGATTTTTTCGAGGGTGGATTTATCTATTAATAGTAGTTTATGCAGCTGTCACATAACGAGGGTTCTTATAACCTAACCTAACCGACTTAGATAAGTTGAAAAACCCCCGACATTGTCATTTCAAAGTTCAATATTTCAGAAACGGGTTAACCGATTTAAATAAAATTTAGCTAGGAAACATCTCGATTAAACTAGCATTCGATTAAAAACAAACCGCATTGAAATCGGTTCATTCGTTTGGGAGCTATGATGCCAGACACAGATATACAGATACACAGGCTAAACTTATAACACCCTTCTTTTTTAACACCCGACGAAAAGAGGGGTGTATCTGTGTATCTGTCTGTGGCATCATAGCTCCAAAACTAATGGACCGATTTCGATGCGGTTTCTTTTGATCGATAGCTAGTTTAACCTAGATGGTTCTTAGCTAGGTTTCATTAAAATCGGTTCACCCGTTTTTTGAAATATTGAACTTTTAAACGACAGTGTAGGGCGTTTTTTAACTTTTTTAACTTGTGATAAATTTTATAATTTTTAGGGTTCCGTACCTCAAAAGGAAAAATCGGAACCCTTGTATCATCACTTTGTTGTCCGTCTGTCTGTCTGTCTGTCTGTCTGTCTGTCTGTCAAGGTTCGTTTTCTCTGGAACGCGTAAATGTAGCATGCTGAAATTAATATCAAGTACTCAAGCCTGCGGTCCCTTGAAGCCGTGAAAAAATCAACCTTCTAAGTCAACGCAATCAAAAGATACAGTCATTAAAAAATCTATTTCCATACAAATTGCCGATTTCCAAAAACCTAAAGGGTACTTCCAGATGCCCTAGAAACTTGAAATTTGGTATGAAGGTAGCTCTTATAGCACAACCACTCCAAATAGTTTCAAAATCTCAAAATTTTATGTCTGTCTGTAGATTTCGCAGACCAATATAATTTGACCCCACACTGCGTACATTTTGCTTAGGAGCAGGGCTCTGCTAACACTGGACTTTTTAAAACACTGGGGAAAAGCATTAAAATCTTTCTACAGAACCCTCGTGCGTGAGTCCGACTCGCACTCGGCCGGTTTTTTGAAATGAAAACGGATCACTCACGTATATAAGTCGAGTTTAGCCCGACATGTTTCAGACTAATCCATCTCGTCGTAATTCGTTCGTGTTCGTCTCGCTGCCACCGGGTCGTGCGCTCCCAGAGGAAGGACTATGAATTAGTCCGAAACATGGTGGGCTAAACTCGACTTATAAGTACGTGAGTGATGCATTGTTATTTCACTAGAATATCACGTCTCTATAGAATAATTGTAAGAGCTATAATTTTGAATAAAACACATAATATGTATGTCATGCATGTATGGTACGCTGGCTGTAGGTACGTGCTTCCGAGAACGTTACGAGTTGAGCCTGAAAAGTGGCGTTGTGTGTGAAGTTTATTTTTATTTCTTGCGATAAAATTAAAGGCTTGAGTCACTTCCGCGTATCTCACCATACCTATAAGTAGCTATCTTGGATATTTTCACATTTTAAACCCCTGACGAAAATGAGGGGTATTATAAGTTTGACCTGCGTAGCTGTGTGTCTGTGTTTCTGTGTATTTATCTGCGGCATCATAGCTCCCAAACGGATGAACCAATTTCGATGCAGTTTTTTTAATCGAAAGCTAGTTTAATCGAGATGGTTCATAGCTCAGTTTCATTAAAATCGGTTACCCCTTTTTGAAATACTGAACTTTGGAATGACAATGTCGGGGTTTTTTCGATTTGTTCGATTTTCGATTTCGATTTCGTTCCTATCTTGAACAATATTAAATCGCATTATCATGATACTCGGGACTTAATCGCGTAAAAAACATTTATATTTAAATTTGAATTTAAATATCTCGACGTTTCGGACGCGAGGTTGCGTCCATGGTCTCGAAGGGGCTGAAGAGGCGGGTATCAACATATCCTAGCTGCACGGGTTCCTCGAACTACCCGCACTTGGTCTTTTTTATTAGTTTTTTCACTAGGGTTGCCACTAGTCCGACACACAACACTCACAACATCCGGCGATTTATGAGACGATATTTTGTGACGGTTACACATACTGATTACCGGATTCCACGAAGATGAAAGTTTGAAACCACCCTCCCGGTTGAAATTACGATGTCAAATCAGTAAATCAATAAATCGGTCGGTTTATTAAAATTTTAAAAGTTGTAATTATACCAAGTAATTAACCATAATCCTCACTGCTCCACTGCACTGCACTGTTCCCAATCCGCACCGGGCCCGCGTAGGAACTATAGCCCAAGCCCTCTCATTCTGAGAGGAGGCCTGTGCCCAGCAGTGGGACGTCAATAAGTTGATGATGATGACGAATTGACCATAATATCAAAGCAAATCACTCATTTCAAACAACGATGTAGGTACTTTGTAATCTGGCCCACAAAATAGGTTTTCTACGAAGTTTACCATAATATTGGCCTTAAGAAAACCCACTTATATGAGACCCTCTTGCCTCGGGGGAAACTAAGGAACAAGTTCATTTCTGAGGGACACGTGTGGATCATATATTTGCCATCTTATTTATAAGAATAATACAAAGCCTTTGTATGTTATGAGTCGTATTTTCGATGTTATGGAAGCAAGTCTATTAAGTTATAAAACGAGTCGAAATTTGAATACATGGAAAGAATTCGGGCTGTACCTAAGTACCAATTCTGGTGTAAGGGTATAGCACGCGACCCGGAGTTTCGAGGATCCGGGTTCGATTCCCGGGGTTGGTATTTTTCTATTTTTTTCTGTGTACCTATTCATGTTTCAGTGAGTTTATTAAAAACGTAATTGATATTCACGGGAAAACCGTAAAAAAAATTTTGGGAAAAAATACAAAAAGATTGTTTCAATTGAGATCATGAGCAAGTCTATAATGTTGAATATTAAATAACCTGACACACATTATGTATATCTACTATTTTTGTCATGACTTGTTAATAAAGAACTTAGACCGAAAATTGTATTGGGTCCATTTAAAAACAGGTTTAATCAAAACAAGTAGGTAGTCCTTGAAGAATGTATCACAAGTCTTTTCACAAATAATTTTGTCCAGTCAAAGTCCACTTTCAAAAATACTTTTCAACCTACACAATTCGTGTCTATTGGCGTGTTTATATCCCGTTAGCAACACAAGAACATCAATATGAATCCTTAGAAACCTCAGAACAAACAATAAAAAACAAAACACAATAAAAGTTTTTTTCTCTCCGATAAAATACATAAAGACTTTCGATGTCTTATATAAAACATAGGGTGAACGCCAAAACTGATGACAATAATTATTTTAAGTTTTTTTACTCGAAATAGTTTTAGTTATATTTGTTACAATTGCAATGTAGTTAGTGACGTCTATGTTTAACTGTTAAAACTAAAGGCTGAATACGACACGCGTACGGTACGATCGCGGGAAGCCATTGCTGCGGGTAGCACATGGCCGATCGTCGTGGGAATACTTGGGGTAGGCTGTCCAGAAGTGGACGTCTTCCGCTTATGACCATCATGAACCAGTAAGAAAGGAATCATCGTTAAAGTACAAATACGGTTTAAAAAAAGAGTATATTAGCTGTGCCCATAAAAACAGCAATTTGTTAGTACTCCAAAATTCTAGTGCTTAAAGAGGGCGTTCTTTAAGCACTAGATCACAGCACAGCTTTCAGAACCGCCATTATTTCTACAAAAGCTCCATAGTAGTACCATAATTCTTTTTTTACCGTTACTATCTTTTCTCTTGAAATATCAGACGCTCTGAAGCAGGTAATTTTACTTTGCGCTCCAACATAGTCATAATTTAACAGCAAGGGATGATTGTACTTTTTCAGATTTAATGAAAAGGTAGTACTGCCAACAACCGAAGTAGCTAAGCAACCGAAGCGGTCACAATGACCTAAGCATGGCCCTATTGTTATAGACATTTTTGTGCAGATTATTAGCTTAGCCACTTTTGCAGCTGACTGCTATAATTATACCTACTACATAGCTCAAAAATGTCAAGGGATCAAATGAGTATGGGAGTCCCAAAACAATTGATCCCGAGACATTTTTGAGAAGTGTAGTTTTTGGCCACGGTTTTGATTGGATAGATTTCGATTATCGCTATCCGCTTATAGTTAAAGTGAGAAAAGCTTTTTACGCTGTCAAAATGTTTATGACATTGTCATAGGATTGATTTTTGCCTGGCCCTTGGGTTTTTTCTACTATGCCTATACTAAGTATTTTTGACTCACTAAAATTAATAGGTCTTCTCCTCAGATTGATGAGAAGCAAAAAGATTCCGACACTCCAATTTATAGTTAGACGTTTTTCAATTATTAATGGATCAACGTATTACTACTACTTATTATAAATTATACACTAATATAATATTCTCCCTCTCCCTAAGGTCATCAAGTTGAATATTTAGTTTTAACCGTAAGTACTGGTTGAGGAACGACCTACGATAAATCCTTGGAGGCTAGACATTATATATATTAAATATGTGCAAACTGGAATCATCGTTTAGGGGTTCTGAATTTTGCTTTTCCAACCGCTACAACTGCCACCTCGCCCCAAAGGGAAATACCTACTTACATTCGTAAACCGTCCAACTCACAGTAATCTTATTAACAGATTTCACTACTAACATGCTTAGTTATTGAAGTTTAGTGTAATGAAGCTAGTTGTAATTGGCTTTGGGCATTAAGTACAATAAGTAATGTTAAAGGTAATTCTTGCATTTCGTGTTGATTTACTTTATTTTTCATTCACAATACATGGGAACAGCATTGTATGTACTACGTAACCACATAAAACACTTACAAATAGGTAACATGACGACAGCTATATGTGTAAAGGCGAATTTATATAATCTCTAAACAGATCTGTGTAGCCTTAGAGCGATTGAATAAGAGAAATAAGAGAATTTGTGTAACTCCTTTATCGCATAGTTTTGCTTTAACGAACCCGAAGTTTTTATTTATACTACTTTTCCAGTTTCATTTAAGTTGTTTGTTCCCATTTCAACGTCGTCTTAAGTATTTCTCATTTTTATTGTTCAGCATATTGTTAGTTTTAAGTTTTCTTTCCGTAGATTTTGAGACCTTACGGCGTGGCTACAGACGATTTCAAGAGGCCCGTCCGTCTGACACTGGTTCCTTGGCGAATGGGTCTTCCACTTGTGATATCCTTGCACCAACCCATCTTTCGAGGACCCGAAATGTTGCTGACTCTGCCGCGGCCTCAGCGGAAGACCACAAACGCCGCAAATATAGCTCCCTTGGAGCCGGCTACATATTCGAGGCGTTTGGGGTCGAAACTCTGGGGCCTTAGGGGCCTGGCGCGCGTCATCTATTTAAAGATCTCTCGACGTGCCTTGTAGAGGCCTCCCGTGACCAGGGGGGCTAGCACGCGTGCCATTTTGTTGCTTGTCGTTCAGTGCGACCTTTACTGATTGCATCACTATGAAAGGGACGCACTGCGCGACAAGCGACAAAATGGCGCGCCGTGCTATGTGCTGAGAGCTGGCCAATACTTTGCTCAGCGAATCAGCATTGCCGTACAATGTGGCAATGCTGCCAGCTTTCTGGCCACCTTTCCCATTGGCGGCGATCTGGGAGTGATTTTGTTACCTTAAGTCAAAGATGGTATGGTAATGTAGGTATGTACTTTAGTTTAATTGTAGTTAGTATTAGCTTCGATTAATTTTAGATTTAAGTTTTTTGTATTTCTTTATTTAATGTAATTTAGACCTATTAAGTATGTTGTTGTCATGAAGAAACATTTTTAAGTTGTTTTTTTATGTTTCTTACTAGCTTTAATTTTATAATTAGTAAGTACATTGATTTGTAAAAAAATGCAATTTTGTATTGCTCTTTTTCCTAATATTATTTAGATTAGACCAATATGATACTTCATCTTAGTTAAGTGATATGCGCATCCGCTAAATAACAACTTAGCTGATGTCCATAACCTCAACTCAGATAAAGTTAATATTTATCCGCCGAAATTATAACTTGTGCAAGTGTAAAATATACAATTTACTACATGAAATTAAACACAATTCATGGTAAAATAGAATTATAATAACTGACAGCTATCAACACCAACTTTCATAAAAAGGGCGCCAAAGACAGGGGCCGTGTCTTCCGGCCTTTTTGGCCCCTACATCAGCCCCCCTCGGAGACTGATACTCCAGAGAGGAATCGCGATGGACGACGAATTAAACGTCCAGCACGCGTGGCCTGTTCTGGAGCTGTAGGTAAAGCCATTCCTGGCGCAGGATCAGCAGATGGTGCATTCAAAATTGATGGAGCTGCAACATCTAGCCGTTCATCATCTTCAATTAAATGGGCCGGCTTAACCCGATCAATGGACACAGTAACTTCCTTACCGCCGATATCAAGCTTCACTGTCTTGGGTCCTCGTTCTATGACCTTATATGGGCCAACATAAGGAGGCTGTAACGACCTACGAGACATACCTTCTCGCAAAAATACATGAGTGGGGGTCTCAAGTCCTTTAGGAACGAAAAACGTTCTATTTCCAGCATTCCACGTAGTAGGCCGTGGTAACAATCTGGACATGTGGCTTCGCAGACGAGATATAAAATCAGTAAAATCCATTGAATGATCATTACCTTGTACGAAAAACTCCCCAGGCAGACGCAATGGCTCGCCATAAACTAGTTCTGCCACAGACGATTGAAGATTCTCTTTCCATGCTGATCGAATACCAAGCAGAACTAGGGGAAGTACCTCAGACCAGTCTGAATTTTGATGGCACATAATGGCGGATTTTAAATGGCGATGCAGGCGCTCGACAATTCCACTCGCTTCGGGGTGATAAGCAGTAGTTGGTGAATGCCTGGCGCCAAGAATATTTGCCAAAGACTTGAACAGTTGACTTTCAAACTGCCGACCTCTATCCGTAGAAATTTACACTGGACAACCAAAACGAGACACCCACTCGGCAACAAAAGTTTTGGCAACCGATTCTGCTGTTATGTCCTTCAGCGGATAAACTTCTGGCCATCTAGTAAACCTATCTATTACCGTGAGCCAATATTGAAAGTCATTCGACATCGGAAGAGGCCCCACTAAATCCATATGCACGTGTGCAAACCGTTGAGTAGGAGCAGTAAAAGCAGTTATGGGTGCCTTAACGTGTCGACTAATTTTACTGCGCTGACAATGTAGACACCGTCTTGCCCACTCCCTGCAGTCTCGTCGCACACCCGGCCATACAAAACGCTGCGTCACTAACAATGCTGATGTTGAAATGCCGGGATGGCTTAGATTATGCAAGGTGTCAAATACCATCTGCCGAAATTCGGGCGTAAGATAAGGACGAGGCAATTGTGTCGAAGTATCACAGAATATTACTGAGCTAAACCCTGGAACGCTTATTCTTTGTAATTTCAGTGCAGTTCCACTACGAAGAAGTTCTTGCAGCTCATGGTCTTGATCCTGAGAACGTGCAAGAGCAGCGTAGTCGAGAGGTACCGCAGTTATGGCATCAGTGCGAGAAAGCGTATCAGCAACAACATTTTGTTTCCCGGATACATGCCTGATGTCGGTACTGAATTGACCAATAAAATCTAAATGCCTGAACTGACGTGGCGAGCAGTTATCACGACGTGTGCTGAAGGCAGATACGAGTGGCTTGTGATCGGTGTAGATGGTAAAAGTTCTAGCCTCTAGCATGAACCGAAAATGCTTCACAGCGTTGTAGATAGCAAGAAGCTCTCGGTCATAAGGACTATACTTTTGCTGTGCCGGATGTAACTTCTGAGAGTAAAATCCTAGCGGCTCCCAACGATTACTGTTACGACTTCGTTGCTGCAAAACTGCGCCTACAGCTGTGTCTGGCTATTTCAGCTGAGGAGTCAGGATGTCCAAGCAATGCAGCATCAGTCAAACTCTTCTTAGAAGTAACAAACGCATCAAGCAGTTCCGCAGTCCAATGAATGAGGGCTGAAGGCCTGATCTTAGGTCCAGAAAATAGCTGATGTAACGGGGCTTGAACATGCGCGGCATGCGGCATAAATCGCCGATAAAAATTCAGCATCCCTAAGTAACGTCTAAGCTCCCGATAAGTCTTGGGCTGAGGGAATTCTGCGATAGCTTTAACTTTATCCGGAAGTGGTTTGCTGCCAAAACAATCAATATGGTATCCCAGAAACTTAACGCTTGACTGCGCAAGAACGCACTTAGCCGGATTGATCAAAACGCCATACTTTGTAAATCGCTCAAAAACTTGGCTCATATGTCTCTCATGCTCTTCATTCGACCGAGAAGCGATCAAAACGTCATCCAAGTTTGGAAAAGCAAATTCTAGGCCCCTGAGCACTTCATCCATAAACCGCTGGAATGTCTGGCCTGCGTTTCTTAAGCCAAAGCCCATGAAAGGGAACTCAAACAAACCAAACGGCGTTGTGATGGCCGTCTTTCCAATATCCTCAGCGTAAACTGGAATCTGATTGTATGCCTTCAGCAAATCGAGAGTAGTGAAAATGTTGCATCCAGATAGTTGATTGGCGAAATCTGCAATATGCCTTATGGGATAGCGATCCGGAATAGTTCGCGCATTCAGCGCACGATAGTCTCCACACGGGCGCCACCCATCGTTCTTCTTCGGAACTAAATGAAGAGCTGAACTCCATGGACTATCCGATGGTCTGGCTATACCGTTGTCAATCATGTCTTGGAATTCTCGTTTGGCAATCAGGAGGCGATCAGGAGCAAGACGACGTGGCTTACATGACACAGGATGACCAGGGGACGTACGGATATAGTGAACCGTGTTGTGTTTCACTCGTGCCTTATGAGGGTTGCACGCCGGACGAGTTATATTTGGATATCGCTCCAATACATCGTGAAAACGTGATGCTCCGAAAACGGCTTTAACTTGCGGGATAGGATGATGCGCAAGAGTCCCTTCGGCGCTGCGCAACGTAGTACCATCAATTAGCCGGCGATTGCGAGTGTCTACCAAAAGGTTGTAAAACGTCAACAGGTCCACTCCAATAATTGGTTTTGTAACCTCAGCTACTATAAATCGCCAGGTAATGTCGCGTTGAAGCCCGAAATCTAAATGCAGCTGGATCCAGCCGTAAGTTTCAATTACAGTTCCATTGGCAGCATACAGTTCGTAATTTGTCCTTGCTCTGCGATCAGGTAGCGCTTTTCGAGGATAAACACATAAATCCGAGCCAGTGTCAATAAGAAATTGTTGTTTACTTGACCGATCTGTCACAAAAAGACGAGTAGGGCGGCCAGAGTAAGATGGGCAGAAGCTATCCGCCCCTAACGCCTGCCCGTCGCATTTCCCGACGTCAAAGTGTTCTTCCATGCCCAAGGCGGAATGCATTTAGTTGCTCGATTTTTAAAACAGCGATGATACCAGCACAGTTTAGATGACTTAGAATCCGCATCGCCGAAACGGTGGTTGTTGCCTTGACTCTTGCGTGGTTGGCGAAGCCCGTCGACTGACAACTCTGCCACTTATTGCGAAAGGTCGTCAAACCGTCGTACTAACGCTTCTAGTATGTTGGGCGACGTAGGTGGCGAAGGCGTCGGTGGCACTGCGGCACTTACTTGGCTTAATACAGGCTGCATCGATACTTCATTCACCTTATCTGCCAGTTCAGCCAAAGTATCCAAATCCACAGTAGAAGATTGAGTCGCTATGAATGCTTGGACTTGTACCGGCAAACGAGAAGACCACAGGAATAATAACATTTCGTCTGTCATGGCTGATCCTCCAAGACTGTGCATGTGTCGCAAAAACTGCGAAGGCCTACGGTCGCCCAACTCTTCATATTTCACGACTTGATGAAGACGATCCTTATTAGATGGACGTAATCGAGAAATCAACGTACTCTTGATTTTTTCGTACTTTCCATCTGCGGGAGGTTTGTTTACTACGTCGTCCACTTGAATTAAATATCTCTGCTCTAACTGCGAGATGACATGGTAGAACTTGGTGCTGTCCGCAGTAATTCCAGCAATAGCGAATTGCGCCTCCAGCTGGACGAACCACAAGTCGGCCCGCTCCGGCCAGAACGGCGGAACGCGTACTGATACCCGGCATGCACCATTTGATGATTCGCCGTCGTTGCCCATGTTAAAAGTTTGCTCAACTTAAACCAGCGAAAAGATGGCAGAATAGTTCTAATTCACACGGGGTCACCAGTGTAAAATATACAATTTACTACATGAAATTAAACACAATTCATCGTAAAATAGAATTATAATAACTGACAGCTATCAACACCAACTTTCATAAAAAGGGCGCCAAAGACAGGGGCCGTGTCTTCCGGCCTTTTTGGCCCCTACACAAGTATATTTTTTTCTGAATTACTAACTTTAGGTAAAAATTATGACACAAATTACAAGCTAACTAATAAATATCTTAACTGGATTTAAAGTATTGGGAATCCGCCAACCACCTACCTTGTTTAAGACGGTACCTCTGGCAACATTCCAGTTTGACATTTCAGGCTGCAAACGATTGAAATTCGATTTCTGTCGCGTACTCAATGAATTCGTTAGTTAAACACAAATTAAATTAATGCTTTGATTGCGTTCTATTTAAGCCAAGATTTTAAGGCTGTCCGTATCGACTGTAATTTGGAATACTTCCACAGTCTCTTATTTGAACTTAAACAATAGTTAAACACCGACCAAGTTCGAGTCGGGCTCGCGCACCTATGGTTCCGACCTTAACGTTTTTCGTTTTTTTTTTCTTGTGTTGTAGTTTCATGTCTCTGGGTCAATGGGCGATTTTCCTACCTCAGAAGGCAAAACCAAGTTAGAAAAGTTGAAAAACCCCAGACATTCTGTATTTCAAAAACGGGTGAACCGATTTTAATAAAATTTAGCTAAGAACCATCTCGATTAAACCAGCTTTCGATTTAAAAATAACCGCATCGAAATCGGTCCACCTGTTTGGGACCTATGATGCCACAAACAGATATACAGATACACAGACACATAGATACACAGGTCAAACTTATAACACCCCTATTTGTGCCAAGTTTCTTGCTTCGCATTCTGCTTGGCAATCATGGTCTTTCCGAAAGCGCTGGTACACTCAAAAAATTACGCGTAAAAGATCATTTAACTGCCTACTTTCTGTATTTTTTTTTTTCATGCATAGAAGGTCTAAGTTGAGACAGACGATACGGCACGGTAAGTAGCCAGGCCCCTGTTTCACCAACTTTACAATTGTCAGTTTTTAATGACAATTCGGTGTCAACTGATGACTTGAAGAGCTTTTGTTTTAGCGCTTTAAGAAAATGTCGTTTGAATTGTCATGGCAAACCGACAGTTGTCAAGTTGGTGAAACAGACGCCTGGCAGGCAAGGTATCAGGCATGCTAATCGTATGGTGAACACCTAATGGGGCGGGTCAGTCAATTTGCCGTGACGAAGACGAAGCGCTTCTCGCACGCTAAGCAATTGTTTCTTGAAATATCCCGAGTATATTTCCAATTGTGAGGAGCTGAAAGACAACGCGTCTTCAATTTTAAATTATGCGCGTTTTTTTTACATGTAAAAAGGTCTGTAGGTATGTAGCTAATCCAACGAGATGGAGAGACGAAATAGCACCTATTTCACCAACATTACAATTGTCGGTTTTCAATGACATTTCGGTGTCAACTACTGATTTGAAGAGCTTTAGTTTTAGCGCGCTTCATAAATTGTCAAAGAAATGTAGTTCGAATTGTAGTTTGAATTAAAACTGACAATTGTAAAAATGGTGACCGGTCTGAGTGGAGAGCCCTGGGGGAAGCCTATGTCCAGCAGTGGACGTCTTTTGGCTGACATGATGATATAGCTACAATAGAGGCCAATGAGTGTACAAGGAGAGATATGGGTGTGGATAAGGCAAGTCTTCTAGTAAGTCTTCAGATTCTTCAATAATGGGTAAATTTATTTGTAGTATTTTGTTTAAATAATATCCTTAGAATTTGAGGCGCGGCCACAGTTACTAGAATTCTATTTCTATAGTTTTCGTGAAAGTAGGCTGTGATATATCGGTATCTAAATAGGTAAGTAGGCCGTTTACCGAGTAAAGACTATAAATACATTTAGTGCCCAATACATAGTAGATTAGCTTTTCCTTGACTTCGGATCGAAGAAATACATTAATACATTTTAGTATAGCAATTCATAAAACAGTACAGAGACCGATTGATTGACAGACAGACAACGCAAAGCCAAACCTAGAGCTAGAGCAGTGGTTCCTAACCTTTTTTCCACCTTTCCCCTTGAAAACTGCAAGAATTTTGTCAACAACCCCTTTAAAGCAAGAGCAGTGACTCCCTCATACTGTCCCGCCCTCATGCTTGATAGTATCTTGTTCATTATCCCTCAAGAAACACGGTTTTACCCCATTGGGGGTAATTACCCCAAGGTTCGGAACCATTGAGCTAGAGACTTAGAGCTATACCCGAGTATTATCTTAGAAAAATCTGCACTGTGTAGAGATTTTTCAAAATTTCCACAGGATAGGGGAACTAACTAATTGTCTATTCTTACGTGGGGGTAAAGCCGCGAGCATAAACCAAGTTACACATAAACATAATTATAAGATTGTATAAATGCCAAGTAGAACCTCAAAATTAACAAACACAATCAACAAAATGCCCATTAGCTGTTAAACAGCCCTTTGTTATAACTGTGCAATGAATTATACTCAGCCAATCCAATTTAGAGCTATGAATAATTGAATTTGCCTAAAAGCGAAGAGAAGAGATTGATAATTAGAGATAACTGTAACTAAGGTAAACATTCAAAGTCTAAAATGTCTGAAATCAATAACAGCTGACTTATTAGGACGACTTTTGTCAAACAATTGTTTTTCAACCCTGGTTGACAAAAGTCGTACTAATAAGTCAGCTGTTATTGATTTCAGACATTTTAAACTTTGAATGTTTACCTTAGTTACAGTTATCTCTAATTATCAATCTCTACTAATCTAATCTAACTATGCGACTTAAAATAATAAAAAATGTTCTTTACGTTCTAGACTTTATAATAACAAACAAAAGGTGGATAAGGGGAACAGGTCGGGCGTATATAAACTCACTTGTGGCGACTGTAGTCAAGTATACATTGGACAAACCGGTTGAAGCTTTGATACTAGATTTAAAGAGCATGTTTCGTCATATAGGCATGATCATCCAGAGAAATCAAACTTTGCCAAACACTTATTAGAAACGAATCATTCGTTGTTAGACTCAGATACGTACGAAATATTACATTATTGTGATAAGGGTCTGCGGCTTTCGGTTTTAGAACAATTGGAAATAATTAGGTACAACAACACTGGTACTATTATTAATGAACAAGTAAATTTAGTTTCTTCGCCTTTGTTACGACTTGGTTCTAATTTTAATAATGTTTCGCAGTAATAAAGAGAACATAACGTCTCTTTTTATCGTACTCGGTTAAAATTAAAATTAAAAAGGGTAGTTTTGGAATTTATATTAAAGGTTAGTTTGGAATTTATATTAAAGGGTAGTTTGGAATTCATGAAATATTTGTGGGTACTTTGGTTTTGTCATTAACTAGATTGAGTACATGGTTGTCATGTGTCAGTAGTGGTAATGGTGTCTTGGTGAACGGTTGTTGTAGTGTTTAGCTTGGATAATGGCCTCGTGGAGAGTGCCGAAACGCGTCAGCGTGTAGTTTAGTGGTGGTGGTGATAATTGGGTCCGTGTGGCATGTGTTGATTTGTGTAGCAGTGGAGGCGGAGGAGCTGCATGGAAACATACATTTATCTACACAAATATTATAAGTCCTCTAAAATGTGTTCAGAAACCGTAGAAAATGAGCAGCATTGCAGTACATCGTCGCCTCTCCCGCCAACCACCTCCACCAGCAGGTAGCAGCTCCAGCAGCAGTAAAGTAATAGTCATTAGTCATCGAACAGTCGAACAGTCAGTTACGACATCGAATTCGATGTCGTAATGACTTTTCGATATCGAATTCAATTTTTCGAATTTGACGACCAACGTCATTTAAAATCATAGTGAAATAAAACGGATCACTCACGTATATAAGTCGAGTTCAGTCCGACATGTATAATTAATAATGTGATATTTTTTACAAAGAAAAAAAAACAGTTTACGAAACGTCAGCTCGGTATGTTTTTCTATGATTTAAAAAAAAACAGTCAAATTCGTGATAGGTATGGGTATGATATATGCCTTCGGCTTCTGAACCCATCTTAGAGTACTTATAATATGTGTGTAGATAAAGTAATTTGTTTTTATTTGCAAAATATTTGAGCAAGCATTATCTAAAATCACTCCAAATTTCAAGCTGTTCTTGAGATAACTAGGTGTCACGGATAGGCAGACGGGCCGTTTTAGAATTCTAGAAACCTCAAAATATTCTCAAAATTGTATAATTCAAACCGACAGCTCAAATATACAACCGACGACCCATATTTTTTATTGTTACAAAGCGAATATTCGATGAGATATGGTCGTTTATTGAACCGTAGTGTGGTGGAGTCCGGATCACTGGCTTTTTCAATTTATATGCCGGGGTATTTTGCTCCTGTGCAGACTTTCTGTTATTATGTTCAACCGCTTAAATACGGCGGTTGCGTTTGAATTTTGCTGGTTCTTATTTTAAACGGCACGGTTCGAGCTTGCATTTTACGTAAGTCATCTTTTTTGGTGTTGCCTGGCTTTTTAACGGTTATTCGTGTTTTGTTAGGGATGAGAATGATTTCGTAGCTTTAGTACAAAATATGTGAAGCCACATCAGTATTTTCGGAAAGCAGTTTGCTCTAATCACAGAATACTGATAGTCTAGCGTACAGAAGGCCCACTGTCAAACGAAATTTAGGTAGGTTTTAAAAAATATGTACTCTTTTTTAACCCCCGACGAAAAAGAGGGGTGTTATAAGTTTAACATGTGTGTCTGTGTATCTGTGTATCTGTCTGTGGCATCGTAGCTCGTAAACGGTTGGACGGATTTGGACACGGCTTTTTTTAATCGAAAGCTAGTTTAATCGAGATGGTTTTTAGCTAAGTTTCATAAAAATCGGTTGGGCCGTTTTTGAGATATTAAACTTTTAAATGTCTCAAATTCAGATCAGATGTGGGAGCCCGTTGATGTCTTCAGTATGGCTAAGTTCGGAAATTCGTAATCCGGGAGCTCGTTGATGTCTTGGATTTTTTGTTGGTTTAAGTCAAATAATAAAATATATATTGTGAAGTGAATGTAAAAAACACAAAAAAAAAATTAAAAAACCCCCGACAGAAAAAATGCCGACAAAAAAATCCTAATATAAAGTAAAAAACGTAGACAAAAAAAAGCCGACAAAAAGAAAACTAAAAAAAGTAAAAATAATGCCTAATATATTTTGTTAGTATGGATTAGTATGGATGGTAGTACGGATTGGCCCTTTCAGTTCAATATACCTAGCAAAATTATCTAAGCGTTGTCGGTGTCGGGGGACCGCTAAAGTCAACAGCTATTCTTTCTATAAAACAACATACTTACTTTAGTTTGCTGTTGACTTTAGCGATCCCCCGACACCGACAACGCTTAGATAATTTTGCTAGGTATATTGAACTGAAAGGGCCAATCCGTACTAATCCATATTAACAAAATATATTAGGCATTATTTTTACTTTTTTTAGTTTTCTTTTCGTTTTTTTTTTGTCTACGTCTTTTACTTTTTGTTGCAAACATCACAGAAATTACACGACGTGGCTAGAGTGCGAGCCGAGCGTCAGCTGACTGTCATAACTCCTGCTTTAAGAGGAGCGCGGCCAAACAATAAGTGATCAGCGATGCCCGTAGACACCCTCAACACCAGAGGGATTGCAGATGTGTTGTTGGCAACTTATGATTAGGTTCTTAACTTATGATCACTTATGATTAGGCTGGCCTAGAAGGCTTAGAAGAAATGCTTCTTATGCCTGCAATTTCCTCAGCTGTCTTCCACACCGGAACACAGTGCAATTACTGCTAGCGGCAGGATTAGCGAGTGAGTACGTGGTAATACGATAAACGTCAAACCTTTAAATAAAATGTTCTCCCAAAACAGACGTTATTTCTTCTAAATAACTGCTACAAAAAGCCGCGAGGCTAAGTTTTAAAAAGCTTTTCATATTCAAGACTTTCTTATGCAAAACACATTGTTTTTCAAACTTCGAACGAACTGAGAAATCGAGTTATGCCGCTGAAACGAGACGGATTCGTTCACTCTTTTGTGTACTAAGAATTCGAATGAAATGAAAGGAACACTTAAGAAGTTCGCCGACGTTACGAGGTTCTTTGTGCCACAGGAGCAATTTCCGCTGAACTCGTGGATTTCGTTAAAGAGTGAATGACAAGTTTGTCATGTAGTCACAATACCAGGAAAAAATATTCAAGATCCGCTACACAAGGTATCGATAATCGCTATGATTTAACTGTAGGTACAGATAGGTTAGTATTATCGCAAATCAGTGCAGATTATTTGCAGCAGACAATACATAAGCAACTGGTTATGAACCAGCAACCGCGATAATCCATACCACGCTCCACCCATTAATTCAAACTCAAATGATTGAACGTTACGATTTTTTCAACGCATTATGTTATATAAATGTTTATTTGGAAGACTTTATCCTCAGAGGCCCGACAACGAATATTCGAATCCTGCGTAACGTAGTCGAGTAGTAACGTTATTGAGGAAATTGTATGACGTTTGGGACAACGCAGCGAGCCCGTGAGCCGTATCTGGAACTAAAATTTAGTAGGAAGTTTCTTGATTTCGATACGATAACTTTACGTTATGCAGGATTCGAATATTCGTAGGTACTTAGGCCTCAAATACAAATTCAATTTAATTTTTTTTATTCACAGAGAACATGGTACAGTAAGATCTTATATAATAAGGTAACTAGGTATCACATATTCTGCCGCTTTTGCAGCGTGTAAATATTATAAATTATATTACATAGGATTACATCACATTAAATTATCAGCGCCATCTATGAGCAACTTCAAACAGATCACGGGTACCTTGTATTTTCTTCGTATATTTTTTCTGTTTTATTTGATAGTGGTATGTTCATTATAAGTTTGACGTGTGTATCAAACCAACCATGTATCTGTCTGGTCTTGTAACTAACAAACGGATACAATGATTAAAACACAGTAAACTCCTTCAATGAAGCCACATTTCTAAAGGCCTTTTGTTTCTCGATCACACCATTCCAACAAACCAGCGGACATCAAAAATGTATTTTCCAATTGCTCCTCAAAGGAAGTTCGTTAGGGAATAGAATTCTTACACACAAAGGCGAAGTTTGATGAACTTTCCCGATGCAGTATTGACAGTGCAACGAAGTTAGACCTAGCACGATTCGATTCTTTTCTGTTAGTAGTTGTACAACTACCGTCATTAAAAGCGTGAGAATAGAAGTTTGAGAAACTCTCACTGTTTAATGGTTTGTGTTAACTAGATTTCTAGCACAGTTTTTTTTATTTGCAGATAGGAAAATGACAACATACAATGACTATGCAAAGAAAAATCCGTTAAGCAGCTGGACTTGAACCAGCAACCTCGGTAATCCGTACCACGCTCCACCAATTAAGCTATACTTAACGTTGGTGTACCTAACGAATTTTTCAATGCCTTGTGTCATATTTTTATTTGGAAGACATCTCTTGCCACTAATGCGTAACTGTAGAAGTTCCGTAGTGGGTGAGCCGCTTGATTAAGCTACTCATAGATGGCGCTGAGGAGAGATCTTCCAAATAAAAATATGACACAAGGCATTGAAAAATTCGTTAGGTACACCAACGTTAAGTATAGCTTAATTGGTGGAGCGTGGTACGGATTACCGAGGTTGCTGGTTCAAGTCCAGCTGCTTAACGGATTTTTCTTTGCGTAGTCATTGTATGTTGAATTTCATTCTATGAATGTTTCATAAAAATAAAAACAAAAATAATCAATAAATCGATTATTTTCATTTAGTAAAATGACCTCTTCGGCCTTTTTGTTCGAAGTAAGAGTTTGCGTAAAAAAGAGGAAAAAACGCGTGTTTTGATGTGTAAAATAGTTCGGGAGAAGCCATCTTGCAAGTTTTCTTACATAATAAGCAGGAGGTATAAAATATGTTATGAAGATTCAGAAAAACCCAAAATTGACCATTCTTTCTGACGGTTTACTGCAAACAACTTTACGAAAGTGACGTGACAGCTAACTGGCCAACTATGGTAGGTACCTGTTCTTTTTCCAAACGCAATTTATTAGGAACGTAACATACAAATAAATAAATAATTATCATGGGACATTTGACCACCAACTGACCTAGCCCCAAACTAGGCAAAGCCTGTACTATGACTAGATAACGGATAAACATATTTATATAGGTACATGTTAAACATCCAAGACCCAAGAACAAACATTGTGTATTCATCATACAAACATCTGCCCCGACCGGGGATCGAACCCGGGACGTCGAGCTTCATAGTCAGGGTCTCTAACCACTAGGCTATCCGGTCGTCATCAAACTGAAGTATTGGTTGTAAAGATTATCGAATCCTACTTTATAAATTGAATACAAGCCTAATAAGATATTCGCTCTATCAATACGAAACAAAATGATTGGGTATATTTTGATGTCGACGCGGCTTAGATTTTTCAGGTCAACCGAGAATAAACAGACCAAGCTCTACAACTAGAGCTCAAATGCTTATCTTTCGTTTTGTTTTTTATTATGTACAAATAGATCTCAACTAAAATACAAGACTTATTTGTCTCACTTCACCTTTATGAAGAAAAAGTAATAAATGAAGCTATGTAGGTGTGGATTTTTTTTACACAGCATTTTTTATTAACTCTACGATTCTATTATAAACTCTCCTAACCTGACATTGCATAATTTATGATGTAATTTTACATTGAAAAAATATCGAGAAATGAAATTCTGTGCTAGAGTTACAAAATTTTCATTCAATAAGTATAACGATAAATAAATTAAGCACTTTCGGGCGCAACAATTTCCGAAAACCATATAGGTGTGAGCCCGAGATTGAACCTACGACCCTGTGCTTGATAAGACATAGGTCCAACACGTCATAACTCTGCAACATAAAACACTGCACATGGACTCCTGGTACTCGGTTACACAAAATAATATCGATTAAACCAGTGCCACAGATCGCTCTGATACATTTTTTTTTTTTTGGAGTATGAATGCACGGTTGGCAAAGGTGGAGTTTCCCCATAGGATAAGACCATACCGGAGGTTCGACATGATGTGTCCATGAAACGCTAACAGAGCCGATCCCCGCGACGCCACCTGTGTTAACCTACGCAGAGCAAAAACGAATCTATTCAGTCTACTAACCAGCTGCTCAACATGTGACTGCCAGTTGCAGTGGCTATCCAACATAACACCAAGGAATCGTATTGATTGGACACTTTCTATTGGTACTTGATTATATTCAATCATTATTTCCTTGGGGTTGCTTTGGGGCGCAAAAAAATCCATGTATTTAGTCTTGCTCATATTTCTTTCATATTGCTCATATTTATTTGCTTTCAGTTTGTTTTCTAGTAGCCAAGTGTTAATGTTTTTAAAAATTAAATTAGCTTCTGCCTGATAAATTATAGGAATTTGCCGGGAATAATTACAGAGCAGTCGTCAGCGAATAGAAGAATTTTGTAACTAGTTACATTGGGGAGGTCGTTAATGTAAATCAAAAATAACAAAGGTCCCAGTATACTACCTTGGGGCACACACGTGGTAACATCCGCTTGATCAGAAAACACTGTATTTAAAGTTTCTGTTTTAGCACAATAGGAGCTGACTTCTGGTTTTTGTTTTCTATTTGATAGATAAGTTCGTAGCCACTCGTAGCAGTTTCCTCGAATGCCATAGTGGTATAGCTTCCACAGAAGGATATCATGTGAGACGCAATCAAATGCCTTAGACATATCCATGACATATCCATTCGCACACTATTTAATATTTTAACGCAAACGCGATCGAGACGAATTTTGTGCTTTTTAAGCGACTTCAAAAAAAGGAGGAGGTTCTACGTTCCACTGTATGTAATTTAAATTTTTTTTTTTATGTATGTACATCGATTACTCCGTCAATTGTAGACCGATTTTCAATTTTTTTTTTATTTGAATGAGTATACTCCTGAGGTGGTCCCATTGTCACCAACTCATGATCTGATGATAGGATCCCAGGGAGGGCAACCCTCAAATTTTACAGGCACGTACTATGTGTTTCATATATTTTCTAAGGTTATTCAAGTATTTGCGTCTGGTAGTCATCATCTCATGATGATGAGCTGATGATGGAAGGTACAACTCCTTGAGTTGGAGGATAATTCTTAAAATGTTAAATCAACGTAAAATTGTGAAATAAAAATCTTTTAACAAAAAAGTAAAACCGCCTTCAGAAAACAAAACCTTTGAAAAAAACCGTAAAATAATCCTCTAAAATAATGTAAAAAAAATAAAATAAAATAAACTAGCAGTAAGCAGCAGAAATATGAAGTCGGTGCTTCATTCAAAGAATATTCTGCTCGCACCGCACCGACTTCATATTTCTGCTGCTTAGTGCTAGGCCATAAAACTTTAGACTTTAGGCTTTCTGTTGTCCGAAATAAACTTACATTTCACTAAGGGCACTGTACTAACTGGCAACCGCGACGGTCGCAATACGGCAAAACGTCGAGGTTATTTTGAAAAGTCTTCTTTGCGGGATTGAGTCCAGAGGGTCGAGCACGACTTGTCGAATCCTTCGTAATGTTACGGTTATCGTATCGAGACCGAGAAACCTCATACTAAATTTTAGTTCCAAATACGCTCACGGGCGGGCGCTGTTCCAAACGTCATACATACTCGATAACGTTTACTATTCGAATTTACGTGACGCAGGTTTCGAATACTCGTACTCGAGCCTCTGGGAGTATTAGTAACAGTTATGAGTAAAAATCGCAAAAGGTTTTTTAAGCTGACCAGCGATTGTCGCTTATCCTGATGGTAAGCGCAAAAAATGCCAAGAAAAGATGGTAAGGCCAAAAATATTTCAGCAAAAGCCTATCCGCTCTGGCCTTGCAGATATAGATTGTATCTGTCGGGAAGTACAGGCGATGGGAGCGAATTTCATTCTTTGACAGTTTGTAAGTATTGGGAAAGATAAAACGAAAAATAATTAAACACTAGGAACTGAAAACATTCAAGTAGTATTAATTACAGGGAGAAACTCAGTATTTCAGAGAAAGCGAATGAGAAACTTAACTCAATTGGGAAAGATTCTTCAATCTGGTTCAACGTACTGCTTGACCTGTACAGCCTTTTTGACTGTATCTCCGTTTGTAGATTCAGCAATAATTTGGAGGGCCCTTAAGAAGTTTTCTTACGAAGGATTTTCAAAAAATGTCGTGATGTACAAAAATACTTAATACTTTTAAACTTATTCCATGACCATATTTTTACTTACAAACTTATAAATAAAAAACAAACTTGATAATTTTTTTTCCACGTACTAAGATTCTCAGATTGTCGAGAAATTTGATATGCATAATGCATGAAACCAATTACCGTCAACAATGAAACTCGTTTAATTCTATTAACCCCCCGATGCAAAAAGACGGGTGTTATAAGTTTGACCTATGTAAGTATCTGTGTGTATGTGTATCTGTGTATCCATCTGTGTCATCATAGCTGCCAAGCGGAAGAAAGCTAGTTTCATCCAGATGGTTCTTAGCTAAGTTTCAATAAAATCAGTTCACCCGTTTTTGAAATATTGAACTTTGAAATTATAATGTCAGGGGTTTTTCAATTTTTCTAAGTTGGTTAGGTTATTCCTTAAGACAGGAAAATTTATTAAAGAAGAAGACGAAATAACGTCATTTGAAACAGGGTTTTTGTTTATGAAAATGTGAAAGAATACATCGGAATCCTGGACCCCGGATAAGGCTCATCATTCTTTCGAGCTGCGACAGGTGACAGACATTATGAGATTTACTCGTAGCTGCGTGATAGAATTCGCTTTCGCCGTATACCATATCGCTATTTCCCGTGTACTTTGTATGGATGGAGATGGATAGGGCCTCTTTCCTAACAAAGCGTCACAAATAATCATTTTCTTCTAAGTTAGACCCTACATATTATTTAACTAGTGTGGCTCTGTGAGCTATAGATCTCGCGATCTTTCAATATTTTTCGTTTTTAAGGTTTCGTACTTCAAAAGGAAAAACGGAACCCTTATAGAATCACTTTGTTGTCCGTAGTTGTTGTTGTATCTAGATAGACAGACAGACAGATAGGTCTTGTCAGGTAGATATCTGACAAGACCTTTTTTCTCTGGAACGTGTGGAGGTAGCATGCTGAAATTAATATCAAATACTTAGCCAAAGACCGGGTGAAATAAGCGGAGCTGACTGCCAACCTTCACTAGTTGGAGAGGCACTAGAAGAAGAAGAAGACTTAACCCTGCAGTCCTTTGAAGCTGTGAAAAAATCAAACTTCTAAGTCAACGCAATCAAAAGATACAGTCATTAAAATGGTTGTTTCCATACAAATTGCCGTACCCTGAAAACCTAAAGGGTACTTCCAGTTGTGTAAAACATTACCGTGACTGACTGACTGACAGACAACGCACAGCCTAAACCACTGGATCTAGAGACTTGAAATTTGGCAAACATACACCTTGAGTATCCTAGAGGTGCACTAAGAAGGGATTTTCGAAATTCCCACGGGATAGGGAACTAGCCCCTTTTTGAAACACTCCACGGAGCGAAGCCGCGGGGCATTAGCTAGTCTTACATAAGTTTAGGCTATTTATAATATTTGAATATTTAGACTACATCATACATTAGACTAAACTCTAAACAGTGTACAGTGTTTCCTAATACATTGTTATCACCTTTAACTGCTACGTGTTAAGATTGAAGATGTCAACTATTGGGACAGTCAGACCAGTGTCAGGCACAAGGACATTTACCATACTCGTAATTTCCCAAACAAGCCTTTGAGTTGACACAATCGACCCGCACGTCATTAATAAGAGTGCTGCAATTCACGGAGGTGTGCCTGATGATCGGTGTAAAAGGGAAAAGGGTCACGTTTCAATGTCGTAGAGAGTACCTACGGTTATGTAATATTATATACAAGCAACTACAGAGAACTGAGGCCCGAGTACGAATATTAGAAACCTGCGTCACGTAAAATCGAATAGTAGAGTCAACCCACAATAACTCTGCAACGAACTGACAACAGTAGAAATCTAAAGTTTGTTTATGGCAACACACACAACACGTTTTGAACTTTTCATTAGATTAAACATTAACAGGTCGTCGTTTATCCACCATATACCATTAAAATATCTGTCATATTTCGTTTTCTAGATTTTTTTCACCGTACAAAGGCAAAACCTACTAAACACTGGCAAAATTGTCCTCCAATGGACAGAACCATATTAAAAAAAAACAGCGACTTTTGATTACTACTATCATTATTATTTATACTTAGAGAAATGTCTGAGTGACATGAAAAAAGTATTAATTACCACAGGGTGATTTTTCTGGGTTGCTAATTAATATCTTATGCAGACTTACCGTGGAACGATTATAAACGTTATCGAGTTTGTATGACGTATGGAACAGCGCCCGCCCGTCAGCGTATTTGGAACTAAAATTTAGCATGAGGTTTCTCGATCTCGATACGATAACCGTAACGTTACGCAGGATTTGAAAAGTCGTGCTCGACCCTCTGGGATCTTATAGAACATACTTCGCTGACTTATGACCGCGGCGTCACCTCCGAAGTAGTTATACCCTTTACCAGAGGATTTAATATCTGGATCACAAAACCCGAAATCCCGGGATCCCGGTTATATTCCAAACCCGTAAAATTTGGTATTTTATTTGACAAACTTAGAGATTTGCGGGATATTTTTTATTGAAGTTTTGCTGCTTACTTTTTAACTAATTCCTAATTTTAAAATTTCGTTATTTTACTACATAGGTAATAATACAATAACCTAACCAACTTAGAAAAGTTGAAAAACCTCCGATATTGTCATTTCAAAGTTCAATATTTCAAAAACGGGTGAACCTATTTTAAAGAAACTTAGCTAGGAACCATCGTGATTAAACTGGCTTTCGATTTAAAAAAACCGCATTGAAATCGGTCCATTCGTTTGGGAGCTATGATACCACTGACAGATACACAGATATACAGATTTTGTTAAAGTTGGTATTCTGACTTTTCATTATACCTGCCTACAATCCGGAGTCTATCCCGTGAACCCCATATTATCTGTAGACAATTCTGAAATCCCGGGATTAGAAAAAGAGCCGGAATCGAATGTTCTACCTTTATCCCAATTTTCATATTCGTTGCCTCAAAATTCTTGGATTTTCATAGGTATCTAGTCTCACACGTTGGCGAAGCCACTTATCAACCACATGACAGACTCGACAACATCCATTCATTTTGATCTTCTTATTAAACTTTCAGGATCTTCTACCGAGTTCAAATACTTTGAATTTTCAACCCCTCACGTGAAAGGTCAATGGGGCTATCTTTATGTTATTTACCGTCCGTTAGGTAACATAAAGTCACCTTTGGCGAAGAACGCTGTAGCTACAGAGGCCAGAGTACGAATATTCGAAACCTGCGTCACGTAAAATCGAATAGTAAACGTTATCGAGTTTGTATGACGTTTGGAACAGCGCCCGCCCGTGAGCGTATTTAGAACTAAAATTTAGTATGAAGTTTCTCGATCTCGATATTATAACCGTAACGTTACGCAAGATTCTAAAAGTCGTGCTCGACCCTGAGGTTTCTCGATATCGATTCGATAGCCGTAACGTTACGCAGATATCGAAAAGTCGTGCTCGACCCTCTGAAAGAGCTGATTAAAGGATAGAGACGCCAAATTAAAATGAATTACGAAGGCGAATTTGTCAATAAGTAATCATTATCATTATAAAAAGCCGTGATAGCCTCACTAGAGACTTGCCACTGCTTGGCCTATGGCCTCTCAAGCAAAGGGTCGTGGATTCAAACCCGCACCTCTGAGTTTTTCGGAATTTATGCGCGGAATTACATTTGCAACATATCGTGAGTTTTTCGGTGAAATCGTGAGGAAACCTGCACACTACTGCGAAGCAATTCAATGAAGTGTGTGAAGTTCCCCATCTGCACTGGTCCCGCGTGGGAACTAAAGCCCAAGCCCTCTCATTCTGGGAGGAGGCCTGTGCCCAGCAGTGGGACGTAAAAAGCTGGTGATGATAATGATGATGATAATCATTATAGCGCACAGAGTCTATACATAGATATCAACGGGTGGTTTCCCCTCCTATCAAAAGTTTGACCTTACTGTGACCAATGACCATATTTGGTCAAGGCAAGGACGAGATAACCAAGAGTACTATACCAATGCAATGGAGCAGCCTTACCCATCATTACCATCATTAGTAGTCATAGCAATATTAATAGTAACATTGTTGTATTTATAACGCCCGACGAAAATGAGGGTGTTATTATTGTGTATCTGTGAATCTGTCTGTGGCATCATAGCTCCGAAACTGATAGACCGATTTCTATAATGTGTTTTATTTAGTTTTTAATCAGCCACGTCATTATCACTCGGTAAAACAGGTAAATAAAATAGTTTATATTTAGTCTTAAAAAAAAACTGACTTAAAATCGTAATTCTGCTCAATTTTTTTTTTTATTTCATTTTTTTAAACTTCGGTCTTTTAAAATAATTATTTGGAGACTGCCTCCGAAAGTGGTTAAATATTTTTACAAAAACCTAGCATTAATAAATAACATAACCTCAAGAAAACACAAAACTGCCCTTTTAAAAAAAACTTTATTAAAAAGACCTCAGTTAATAATGAAAAAGGAGACTTAAGTTGTCTGATATGTATTACTATTTCTTTTTTGTAAATAAAGGTTGAGTAATAATTTTCATACTTTTATATTGTGTCTTTTCTACGTGAGACGTAGCACTTGATGTTTTTGATTTTCGCATTATTCATTCGTAAGTTAGGTGTCGAAAATAAGCGTAACTGAATGGTTATAAAACGTTTTCTAAGCATCTTATTTTATTTCAACCTAAGTAACTTATACTACTAAACTTATTAGATTTTAGTTTATAGTTTTAATTTTATTATAATCGGTTTTTTATAATTAATTTAGTATGTTATATTAAATAAATATGTTTACTTATAATACCTACCACGAAGTTAGTTTAATTTAAAACAGTTTTTCAAAATATGCACCTAGTTAATTAGCAACGTTACCCCTATTTAATTAAACAAATAATTCTGCCAACACATAAAAATCTCAATAAAAAAATACTAATAAATCATTTATTGAATCAGGCGTTACTTTGCGGAGGTCCATATTTATGAACTAAAAAACAATTACTTTGCTCACCCGCGACCACCAATATAAAATTGGTGCCTGCGGATTCATAGGAATCACATTGCTCCTCTTTTGTTCGGTGTCAAAGGTAAATGCAGAATTTTCCAGAAGGTTTTGTGGTCGCAGGTGAGCAAAGTAATTGTTTTTTAGTTCATACTAATAAATCAACTCCTACCTTTAATTTAATCTAAACACGACACAATTTTCCACACACCACTACCTTCTTTCACAGTTAAAAATCCACCAAAGACGTTCAGTCGCGAAAGACAAAACACTAACGCACACCACTCAAAGTTTTACGATTAAAAAAAATCACGTCACAACGATTCAAAAATCGCGATCTCCCATCGCGAGGCGACGGGCGACCACTCGCACCGAGGAATGGAAACGCACTAGTATTGTACGGTGGAAAGGGAGCGAGATAGCTGCGGTGGTAGCTCGCGAAATCCATAAGCCCCTTTCACACGAATACGTCGTCCAAGTGGCGTTACATTGCGGCACTTAAGCGACTATTTTTAACTAGCTAGCTTCACGAGCCAGCAATGCAGTGTGACTTACTTGTTCCTGCGTGTGTGAACGGGTAGAATTTGTACGTTGATAAATACGGGGCGATTCTGTTCGACATGGTAAAGTATGTTTGTCAATGAGTCAGCTAGTCTTCGACAATGAAGTCTGATGAGTTTTTTGACAAAGTGCTTTGTGGCTGTTGTTTTTAGATGGCCAACGTCAATCGCAGGGAGCACAGGCAATTTTCGGAATAAATCCTGGCCTGTTCAAGCTGTCATGTTTGTGACACGTTTTTGTATTTTATAACGTAGTAAATAAAAATATTATAAAGCAATATTTTTTTGAGGAAACGTCACAGAAAGAGTTCATCGATTGGTATTAACTGAGCGTATAACATTTTGTATAAGTATTTTCGCGTCACGTGTGTAATTTAATGAAGATAGGTACTAATACCACGATAAAAAGCTCTACCTTTTTTGTTTTTTGTTGGTATTTGAATAACAAGGTACCTGTTTTGTTTTTAACCCCCGACGAAAAAGAGGGGTGTTCTGTGTATCTGTGTGTCTGTGTATCTGTGTATCTGTCTGTGGCATCATAGCTCCCAAACGGGTGGACCAATTTCGATGCGGTTTTTTTTTTTCAATTGAAAGCTAGTTTAATCGAGATGGTTCCTACCTAAGTTTCATTAAAATCGATTTACCCGTTTTCGAAATATTGAACGTTTTTCAACTTTTCTAAGTTGGTTTTTCAAACCTGACGTCGCACGCGGACACCGGTCGGGAGATGGAACACGAAATGGGGAGACCATTCTTTCGGAGCGCGAGGTACGCACACTCTTTCCTTCTCTCCCATTATGGTTCTATGTGAAAATAATTATGTTTTAATGTCAAAGGTTGTCAACAACAGTGGGAAAAGCAAGCGTCATTTTATCGAATTCAGGACAGTAAATTCATAATTAGTTATTACTATGCGGGACACACAAAAACGAGATATAAAGTAATGAAAAATTATTTTCCGCTCTAACGTGAATGGATTTAACATTGTACTTACATCCACTTGGATGGTTGTTTCAAAATAATCATTGAAATCCAACGAAGGTTTTTATGAAGCGAGATTTATTTTTATTGCTTTAAAAAGCGAAAAATCCTCATTTTTTAATCCCCGACGAAAAAGAGGGGTGTTATAAGTTTGACCTGTGTATCTGTGTGTCTGTGTATCTGTCTGCGGCATCATAGCTCCCAAAGGGATGGACCGATTTCGATGCGGTTTTTTTTAATCGAAAGCTAGTGTAATCGAGTTGGTTCTTAGCCAAGTTTCATTATTTTCCCATAACATGTATTTACAATCAGTTGCAGCTACGAAACAACAAGTTTACAATGAGTTCTATACACGTTAGAGTATCTTTGATAATGATAATATATATTTTTTTTTGTTTTAAGTGAATAATTATGTTTAACATGGGAAAAATTCAAGAAAAAAAACCTACCTATGGCGGTAAATAGGTACGACGATAGCTACTTATAGATACAAAGCAGATTTCTTAGACTTATAAGACCCATCTGCCGGTTATTCTAAGAATCATGTCAGCGGGAATGTCTTCATACCGCGCCGTGATCAACCAATTTCATGTGTCTAATAATTTCTAATATTAATTCTCTCTTAGTGCTCTCTATTTTACTCAAGCTTATTATATCTGCCAAATTTCAAGTGTTTAATTCTAGTGGTTTAGACTGTGGGGTAGACAGACACGTGACAGACACCCAGTTAGTAATGCTATCAATGTTATGTTCGTGTGGGTCAAATCTTGCAATTTAAATTCGACTCGCTGCCAGTGGTCGGAATTGACTTGAAATTTGGTATGGATGATAGTTTAGGTATAGTACAAGAACAAAATGTGCAGTCGGAAAAAAACTTGTAATATTTTTTATGGGCGATAAAGTGCTTATTTATAATGTATTAGTATGCCATTATATCCGCAGTAGAACTAAGGTTACCGACATAAGTCGTAGAATTGCGAAACATAAGTGGCAGTGGGCGGGGCATATTAATTTCTCGCAGGACCGATCGCCGATGGGGTCAGAAGGTTCTCGAATGGCGTCCGCGGACCGGTATCCCAGCACGACCTGGTAAAGATCGCGGGACCGCGGTGGATGCGGAAAGCACAAGACCGGTCTGAGTGGGGACCCTTGGGGGAGGCCGCCGTCCAGCAGTGGACGTCTTTCGACTGACATGATGATGATTATTATGCTATTAAATCGTGATAAAAACGGTCAAATCAACTGAATTGCGACTTATTGTGGAACCGATCCATAGTAAATGTAAATAGTGTCATCAGAATGCCTCCTATCGTTGTTAGTAATTAAGTTGAATGCATGAATGAATGGCGTCGCAGGAGGGTGCAGATTTTAGGTAAATTTGACGTGGTAGCAATACCAACACTTGTTTTTTTACCTAAACTCTACACATTCCTGAAACACAAATATGGAAGCGGTATTGTTAAATTGGATTTTTGTTTTTTTTTTCGTTGTCAGATTGGTGTTTCCATGTTGTTGATACTGGAAAATATTTTCTGCCGAAGCAATGTTCCTGTGTTATTTAACCCATTTTTTTAGTTTGTTTACTGTTTCGTTATGAGTTTTAAAAATGTTGCCCTACTTTTCTAGGTAAAATAACCTTACTGTCTTAAAAAAATATGAAACTAATTGTATTCCGACGCACTACGAACTTTCTCCTTTTTGGGAGTCGTTTAAAAATGTAACATCAGTCTTAGTTGAAAACAAGCATGTTATTTATGATCTCAATTGGAGTATCTTTTTGTATTTTCTCATAATAAATCCTAAAATATGAATTGGTTTTTGTCTAAAAAAAGGAAGAATCAATAACAAATTTTGTTTTCATTCAATTTCGTTCAGAAATGTGTTCAGAAACGACAATAGTGCCGAGACAGGCCTAACTTCAAAATCTAATGCCATGTAAGATTTTTTTGACAATCATGTTTTCATCTTTGGGGTACTTAAGGCATTATTTAATTGTGGGATGAAATATTAAATCTATTTAGAAAGAATGTTGAACGAGATTATTATAAATAGACGTTTAAATACTCACTGAAGCATGAATACTCAGAGAAAAAATAGCAAACCCCGATACTCTAACCCAGATACTCCATGATATGGATGTGCCATAACCCGTACGCCACGGCTAGCACAGGTGACACGTTGAATTTTTTTCATGTATTCAAATCTCACTTAGTTCATCACTTTTTGCAGTGACTAGCGCCATCTATCTGATTACCTCGCAAACCAAAGACCTTCGAAACTATCAGTTTTCCCACGAACGAACGTTTTTGAACGAGATATTTAGAATCCTAAACTAGTTTGGGGAGGACTGCAACAGAGATCTCTCTCCAGGCAGATATTATGCCTGGGAACGGAAGTCCGAAGGAAGAGACTTGGAAGTTGTATTTATGCAACCGAGTTGAGTAACTTCGTTAGCGAGATGTAGAACAGTGATGACGTCATTCGTGTGTGGCGCTAAGGCGATAACCTTTGGCCTAGGAGTGCCTTAAATATTGCCACTCGCTCCGAAAGCCACTGCGTGTTGCATCCCTTATCGCAACTTGTACTAATAAATTCTACCGCTAAGACTTCGGGTCACAGTTTCTTTTACGACGTTTTCACGGTCAAACGAATAAATATAGATGCGTAACGTTACCGAATACGGTACTAACTTTTTACGAGCTTAGGGCGGTTGCAGAAGGGCGTATTTTGGACGCTCGGTTGATCTCCGCTTACGTAAGCGATTCAGTACAACCCAGCCGTATGGACTACAGAAAAATACGTCATAAGTATTTTTTTTTTATATAAGAGGGGGCAAAAGAGCAGGCGGGATTGCTTGAAATAATGTTTAAAAGGTCTTAAGTTAATAAAGCAACTCTGTAAATTGCCATAAGATTAAAAAAGTAGATCGCCGTCTCGATCGCGTTCGCGTTGAACTGTCAAATACTATAAGCTTAGAACGTTGTCAATACGTGCCGCTAGAGGCGCTCCCGAGTAATTGAGGCGTTAACGCGAACGCGATCGGGACGTTTGGTTGTGCCAAAAATTACACCGTACCTAGTGCCCCGCCGCTATGAAGTCAATCTAAGTGATGACGAGCATTATAATATTGTGGTTAAAGAATGTTATTTAGAAAAAACACAGTAACAAATTCAGAAAATATGCATTTTTTTATATTACGATTTTCTGGTTTTTCTAAGTATTTCAGCGAGGCATTCCGGTCTAATTACAATCTTGGTCCACCTATTTTTACTTTAAATAAATTTACGTGACTCTACCTTACAAAACAATAATAATTATATGAAACATGCGAGTGTTCCAATCACATGCGTTTATGCGTTTCAAAAACGCGCACCCCGCGTTTCCACAGACGAAAAGCTGAGTGGAAAAGAGAAGGCAGAAAAATGCAATTATTTCCACTGACATGGAATGAAGATTTTGAGCACTGTGATTGGTCAGTCAATTCACGGTGCACTCCTGTCCTCTTCTTCTCTCTCCTTTCATCATCTTCAGCCTATTTACGTCCCACTACTATACACAGACCTCCTCACATAATGAGAGGGCTTGGGGCTGTGGTTCAAAAGCAGACCCAGAGGGTCGAACACAACTTTTCGAATCCTGCGTAACGTTACGGTTATCGTATCGAGATCAAGAAATCTAATACAAAATTTTAGTTAAAAATACCCTCACGGGAGGGCGCTGTTCCAAACGTCATACAAACTCGATAACGTTTACTATTCGTTTTTACGTGACGCAGGTTTCGAATATTCGTACTCGGGCCTCAGTGCGAATTGGGAACTACACACACCTTCAACAGACACACAGGAGAGAAGTATGAAGGTTTCCTCAAGTTTTCCTTCACCGAAAAGCTGACGATAAATTACAAATGTAAATCCGCACATAAATTTTGAAAAACTGAGAAATGCGGGCCCGGGTTCGAACTCACGACCCTCTGCTTGAGAGGCCACTGGGCTACCATAGCTCTCTCCTATGCGCTTGAAAAACCCGTCCATCTGTAACCGCCCTACGCCAAATCCGAGGAACAACATTCGTGCGCATAAATACTTGGTAATCTCTGCGGGTATAGCCTTCTGGATGTTCACGGTATGGACAACGTCTTTTTTGGTCGTTATTGGCGTTATAAATAGTTGGGGGAAACTGGCTCTTGTAGCCAATTATACGGGAATATTGGGGGTGGCAACAAAATTGTTGAGTGTGACGTTTAGTGAAATTAGTACAACTGGTTATTAGCTAAATGGCTAAAATATGGGGTGGGATCGTCAATCATGTCAATAACACGTGTTAGGTAATTAGTTAGCTTTTTGAGTAGAGCAAAATTGTTTTAAAGGAAGTAAGGTAAACACTACCTACTTTACTATTGGGAAAAAACATTAAGTTAAAAAATTAAATACAAGCCCCTAAGTATAAAGATTATTGATGATGAATGATGGATGGATCATCATAATGTCAGCCGAAAGACGTCCACTGCTAAACATAGGCCTCCCCCAAGGCTCTCCACTCAGACCGGTCTTGTGCTTTCCGCATCCACCGCGGTCCCGCAATCTCTACTAGGTCGTCGCTCCATCTTGTTGGAGGCCTACTGACAGCTCGTCTCCCGGTCCGTGGACGCCATTCGAGAACCTTCTGACCCATCGGCCATCAGTTTTGCGAGCAATGTGCCCCGCCCACTGCCACTTAAGTTTCAGAAGACATTAAGTAAAAAAAAAAACAAGTAAGTACAAATATTAATGATGATGGATGGATGGATGGATGGATGGATGGATGGGATGTCAGCCAGTCAAACTTTGAGTGGTAAAGATGAACAATTAAATTAGTGCTAACTAAGGTTGACTTTATGTATTTAACTTTGGTGTCCAATTGTGTTCATAAATGGGCTGAGTGCCTTACCAATTACGTTATACATTTAGTAAAGCTGACTTATGTCTTTTACCTAAGAAATAATAGTTGGCTTTCCTTTCCAAGACCTTTAGACACAATTAACTTTTATCCGTAGCAACTAGGTTACATCCAAAATGATCGGCCATCGACTTACGTGTTCCTACTTTCGCTCATAGACGAAATTGGGACTTTGATAAGGGTGAGCCCTTGTTTCGCTTATACTTTATTCGACAAAACTTAAGAGATACAAAAGTGGTTTGGTTGTCTGTAAGAGATCGCTTTTAAGCGATAAGACCGCCTATTGTCTACCATACCTGTTTTCTGTAATCTCTTTGTACTATTTTGTGGTTTTCAATAAAGAATATTTGTATTGTATTGTATTGTGGTTTACGAGACTGTCATGAGCGCTGGGAGTAGTCTCTCTTCAAAGGTTTTTCTTGGATCGGGGGATATTTTTTTTATATACGACAAGGAAGGCAAACGAGCAAGTGGATCACCTGATGATAAATGATCACCACTGCCCATAGAGACGATGGAGACGAGCTGTTGGTAGGCCTCCAGCAAGATGGAGCGACGACCTAGTAAGGATTGCGGGACCGCGATGGATGCGGAAAGCACAAGACCGGTCTGAGTGGAGAGCCTTGGGGGAGGCCTATGTCCAGCAGTGGACGTCTTTCGGCTGACATGATGATGATGATGATGATGATGACTACCCATAGAGACCCGCAACCCCAGTTAGCAGATGCGTTGCCAACCTAGAGAGCTAAGATGAAATGCCCGTAATTACACCGGCTGTCTTACTCTCCACACCGGAACACAACAGTGCAAGCACTGCTTAGCGGCAGGATTACCGAGTAAGATGGTGGTAGCGATCCGGACGGACCTACCACCTGTATCACGCGCATAGTGCCAATAGCTAACGTTTTAATGAGCCTCAGCAGAGCACATTGCTCGTAGAACCGATGGCCGTTGTGGCCGTAAGGTTCTAGAGTGGCGACCGCGTGCTGAAGGCGAAGTGATGGTAGGCCTCCCGCAAAGCAAAAAGCAAAAAGCAACGGACGATCTGGTAAATATCGCAGAAAGATCCTATGTCCAGTAATGGACGTCTTTCGGTTGACATGATGATCCCACGAACAAATTGTCTTTATTTGAACAGAAGCCACTATCAATGGCTTACCAATAATTTACAACGCAAAACTGATTTCCACTACAGCCGTATATTCCTAAAATAATATCCTATCCACACTACACAAATTCGGGAAAATGTAAAGAGCAAATAAATTCCCCCAGTCGCATGGGAGTTGGAATAATCGAATCACCCTATGTAGAGAATCCCCTAACATGAGTCGTCATAAAGAATTTATAACGCCCTGTATTTGATTTTTTTGTTGAAAGGCGCGGGCTTTGGGTGGACTTTCAATCAATCTTAATAAATACATGCAAAAATGTAAATAGCAAAATAGAATTAATTTCTATTGTGAATTTGGCTTCGTGGTAGTAAGCTGATTATTGTTATTGATTAAATAAGTGGTGTATTTATCAGCATGTTTTTACAACGTTTTGTAAACAGTAGATAAAAAATATCAAGACCAGAACTATTATGGAGTTTGAAGGAAAGAGTGTATGTCCTTCGAATTCCAAAAGGAATGACTGAGAAACCTTGCTCCCACCGCGAACTATAGTCCGCTACCGATTATTCTAAAATATCTATACAAAATATACACGCTCGATTGTCATAGAAATCGATAAACTCTTTCCTTCTATCTCGATATTGCTCTATGATAACAATCATGTGGCTCGTGTGGTGGCAAGCAATTTTATATGAAATAACTAACTTATACCCTGCGGCTTTGCCTCGCAAAAGAATAAAAAATAGGCTACTTCCCTAACCCATGGGAATTTTGAGAAATCCCTTCTTAGTGCACCTCATAATCAAGGTACAGCGTCTGTCAAATTTCAAGCGTCTAGCTCAAGTGGTTTAGGCCGTGGGTTGATCTCTTAGTCAATCAGTCAGTCACCTTCCTTTTTTATTTTATAGATGAAAAGAATCATCATCATCATCATCATCATCAGCCTATTTACGTCCCACTGCTGGGCACAGGCCTCCTCTCAGAGTGAGAGGGCTTGGGCTATAGTTCCCACGCGGGCCCAGTGCGGATTGGGAACTTCACACACACCATTGAATTGCTTCGCAGGAGTGTGCAGGTTTCCTCACGATGTTTTCCTTCACCGAAAAGCTCATGATAAATTACAAAAGAATACTTGTGGACCATTAAAAACTGACAAAACTCGTAAAAAGAAACTGTTGAGAAGCACAGAGATAAATATTTTCTTAATAATTAGAAATTAAAATACTATAATTTTATGCCCTGAGTTCAGTGGGTACAATTTTTTTTGAGATATCGATTCATTCTTTTAGAGTACCTATTCATATAAAATATATAAAGTCAGCAACATTCGGAATCAATTGAAAAGTAATCGCGTAATCGAAAGACTTAGTCGAAATCGGATATCAAAATGAGGATATTGAATTATTTTCGATGAATTGACGAAATCTGAATACGATTAGAGTATTGGGAAATCTTGAAGAGCACTTTTAATTTGAAGGGAACGTTTATTAAAACGAAGATTGGTGGCATATAGCATACAATGACATACACCCTTTCCGCTGCAAGTGTCACATTGATATACGATACGGCTGGTGAAAAGGTTCCACAGAGGTACGCGGATCAGTTTCTTCGCCTTAATTTAGGTGTGAGGTAAGGGGAGTCTTTGTTCGGCGTCTGCCTAAAACGTATTATACCTATTAGACATAACGAAAACAGGATATTGACCTTATAGGTTTGATGAGCTCCCGATATTTTGATGCAGTTGCATGCATCATGATCACGGGCAAACTGACGAACGAGGGTAGACACCCGGGCTCTGTCTACCCGCATTTTTGCGCGCCGACTGCGCTCGTCAAACCTATAAGGTAATCGCGGTCAATATCCCGTTTTCGTTATGTCTAATGTAATTAACCGCGAATCATTGAAAACTGGTATTATACCTATGTTGCTTCATAAACTAAAAAACGTAAGAAGCACGAGTTTTTGAATCCTGCGTATGGTTACACGCAGGATTCGAAAACTCGGGCTCAGCTTACTGCTCTCAGTGTTTTGGCAAAGGCAGAAATACCGGTAAAATTATTTACCGTTACAAAATAAAAACCGGTAAATATACCGCTACCATAACATAACTGTATTTTTGAGGGTGGCGGTATTTTGTGAAAAAGATGGGGTTGGCAACCAAATATTTTACCAGTGTTCATAACGTTAACTTCTTGTCTGTCTCTTTACTATATTGCGTTAAGGGCAGAGGATCTGTGCCCTAAGCACGACTTGTCGAATCCTGCGTCACGTAAACTCGAATAGTAAACTATGACGAGTTTGTATGACGTTTGGAACAGCGCCCGCCCGTGAGCGTATTTGGAACTAAAATTTAGTATGAGGTTTCTCGATCTCGATACGATTACCGTAACGTAACGCAGGATTCGTAAAGTCGTGCTTAGGGCACAGATCTCGTAAAGTAAGCTGGCAACGTTGCTTTGTGTTGATGTAGGATATCTTAACAAAGGTAGGTAAGTATCGGTATTTATTTTGATACCTATTTGGTGGTATTGTTATCAAAATAACGTTAGTTTGCAAAATACCGCTAAAAATACGACAAAATACCGGAACATTTCCCGGTAAAGTTATCGGGCCCTGGTTTCAGGGTTATCCTGGGCTTGTGGATGCTGAGAGAAACTCCTTGATTGGTATAACGAGCTTAATGTGAATTTGTTCAAGCCACCCCCCTCCCTCCCCCCGCGTCGCAGTCGTCTTGCTGAAGAGGTACGTGCACTAAGTTTAATTGTAGGTAGAGTAAACTACTCTAATGCCCAACACTTTATTTTAACACAAGAACTGACCCTATGCTTATAAGTAAAAGTCGAACTGAAAGCGTTGAGGCACATTAAGATAAAAGCAATTTACAATGACATTAAATCTAAGCTAAATAAACTAAAACTTAAAACTAAATTAAATCTAAATAAGGCCCTCGTGGCGTGGTGCCGATTCTAAGATTAAGATTAGGTACCTACAAAAATAAAAAGTTATGGATGATTTTAGTTTTCTCTGGTTCAATGACATTCGAATGACAAACGAAAAACAAATTGCTGTGTACCTAAGGCAAGTAAATAAGTGAAATAATTTTAAATCCCAATAAGTTCGCTGAAATTATCAAGACTTTCAGGAAAATCGTTACAGTTCGTTTATCTTTCTTCGTTAACATTCATCGGCCTATGAAAACAAATATTCAAGTACTTACTTTAATATTTATAAGGAAAACCAAAGTTAAAAGCAACTCACTGTAATGGAAATGGACAGATTTTTATATTATCGGTAAAACTTTTGACGTTGTTGCGGAACTAAAGCAATATTTGCCTTCGGCAATAAATTAAAGATTCATAAAATAACATAGAGTAATTAGGATTAATACGAAATTTAGACTTGATTTAAATCTCAAAGGAATTGTAGGTAAGTATGTTTTTGAAAGCTGAAAACATCTTAAATCAAAAGTTGCAAAAAGTTGAAGAGTATTTGGGAACAGTAAGTTGTAGACCTGTATTATAAACGTACAGCAGAAAAAAAAAACTGGCCATGCCTTTTTTAGGAACAGCTCTAAAAAAAAAATTTTTTTTGGTTGATTAGTAAGATTAGTGGGTACTTTTCACTCGGTGCATGCACCCTCATAATGTTTTTATTAATCCTTCACAAATTAAGTTAGCAGCTGCAAATAGTTTTGGAGATATGATTTTTTAAATGTTGTAGGTATCTGAAATTTGCCGAAATCCCGCATTTAAACGTTCGTAACTTACCTACCTTACTTAAGCAAAACTTTTTTTTGTACTTAATACTTAGTAATGCATGGTTGTTCAAATACTAATGGTTTAATTCTAATTGACAGTCTCGAAGTGACGTATGAGGTTTTATATTCCACAAAATTACCGATCGTGTGAAAAAATTCAACTTAGAAATTCAAGTATTAAAAAATTAAAGACAATTAATCAGAATCGATGCATTATCTCTTGACACTGCTTAAACAGTCTGCAATAGACTATAAGGTCGACGATGATGATGAAAGACAATTGAGAGGCTCAGGTTACGTACGTACGTACTAGTACGTAGGGACGTACGTAGTAGTTATGTACGTACGTACAATACGTACGTAGGTTAAATTTTCAGGGCATCACAGCTGCCGCCATCACTCCCACAGCCAGCGCTGATATTTTAAATTTCGATCATAACCATCATCATGTCAGCCGAAAGACGTCCGCTGCTGGACAATAGGCCTCCCTCAAGGCTCTCCACTCAGACTTGTCTTGTGCTTTCCGCATCCACCGCGGGTCCGCAATCCCCACCAGATCGTCGCTCCATCTTGTAAGAGAAATTCGATGTTTTGTATAATTAACTAGAAACAGTAATTCTTTGGCGATTGCAAGCAATGTTCTTGTTGTTGTGGTGATCGAAGATTTTTTTCCTTGACATTCGAAAACCCTTAGTACAGCACAATACGTGGTTGCGAGACAAAAAGACCGACTAGATTTGATTCCGCACATATTGAGTGTGAACGGCGCATGTAAGGGGAAACTAACTTTGCCCTTTATTAGATTTGCCTCACATTTTTTCCCTTTAAACTAAAAAGGCATCATGCTCAAGAGGACAAGTACAGAGGCTTCAGTATTCAAAGAAAAGTTAAAATGCTCAAAAGCATTCTGCTGTTTTAACATGAAACTCAGTTATGTGAGGCACAATCATAGTAAAATAAAACGGATCGCTCACAAGTAGAGTTCATCCTGACAAGTTTCGGACTAAGCCAAAATTCACAACGCTCTGCTCGCGCAACTGCTAGGCGCAACTGACAGCGGCGCAGAGCTACCCTCGTTTTCATCGTCATTTTTAATTAATTATTGTCAAAATTTAGGGTAGCACACAACACTCATCACATCACTTTATAAAGGCTTGTTCACACTAACCTTTGGCGCAGTATTTAACACAGCGGCGTGCAGTGTGCGTTTTGCTGCCGCTGGGTTGTGCGCTTCCAGAGGAAGGACTACGAATTAGTCCAAAACATGTCGGACCCAATTCGACTTACATAAGTCAGTGATCCATTTTATTTCATACATAATTTTGCAGTCTTTAACCCCCGACGCAAAAAGAAGGGCGACATAAGTTTCACGTGTGTATCTGTGTGTCTGCTTGCAGCGTCATAGCTCTTAAATGGACATACCGATTTGGACGCGTGTGTTTTTTAATCGAAAGTTGGTTGGTTGGTAATTGAATCGAACCTGTTTTTAGCAAATTTTCATCGTCACTGTTTCTCCAATAAAATTCTCCATGATGATCGGTTTTGTTTTACTGGAGACATTAGCATTTATGAAATGTATTTGTATAATTATAGTAATGTATGTGTTAACGCATTAGCTTATATCCTGGCTTCTCCCATTAGATAACTGCTCTGGTGACACCCAAAATGAATTATCCAACGTAATAACTATTTCAAAACTGAGACTCGCACATGTTTTAATGAACGGTCATTTCGCTACGAACTACTGCGTCGTGCGAGTCTGCTTTTTGACAAAATGACAAGCTTTTAAAATGATTATAACTTTTTTTTTAATAATTGGCATTTTACATATTTTATTTCTTTTCATTTCATTTCATTTATTCATTGTAAAGCCTTTAAGCACTAGCCTAATAAAAGGTTCTCCCTCCGCCACTCGTCTCTGTCAACGGCAAGTTCCTGCCAATCCGTTCTGAAACCGTCAAATTCATCCCGCCACCTCCTCTTCTGTGAAAAAATAGAAATATTAAAAAGACTGAACCAAATTATACCCGTTTAAAACTAAAGAAAAAAAAAACTGTCCCAAATCATAGGCCATCGGGATGGTGTGTACTATGTATAAATCTTGTATTGCTTCCAAAATTTTTATTCGATTTACAAAAACGAAAGAGCCAAATCAAAGGCACGGAATTCGTGTTCGAATGTATACCTTTAAATCAACATGACTTTTACTAACCTCACTTACAATACTCACAATACTCACCAACCTTCATGTGCATCTTGCAAATATAATCTTTCCCTGGAATATGTAAGGCTGCTTTTGCAGCTCTACAGTTAGTCAAGATAGGAGTTTGGGATAGTAACCACTCAAAATGCTTGCATTACCGCCGTAACGAATGGAAAGATAAAGGCGATTGATGAGTCTTCATAATGCTCGTACGTCAGACATTCATTGTTCGTTACGAAGGAATGTGCCTTTAAAATACTCGTAGTGGACATAGTCACGAAATATGTTTTTACAAGATTTTTAGCATGAAACTACCGTAAGATTTAATCGCAGTTAAAGAAGCGGATCACCCCGTAAACAAGTCGATTACGCCCGACACAATTTTGGCCCTATTCCGTAGTTCTTTCTCTGGTTTCTAGTTAATCTTAGCTTATTGTATAAGTCATGGCTAATCTTTAATCAATAAATACAAGTAGATGTCGGATCAGAGAGTCAAAAATGACTCGGAAAATAACGGCTCACTTGTAGATTGAGCTCTTATTTATTGCACGCAAAATCGCACGATCGAAGTGGCTAATAATATTGCATACTCTTCATCATGTTCTTCGAAACTGTAATCAATGGGCTTTGGCATTTGCCATCTTTTTCTGTCAAACAGTACACGAACGTGCGAGAAACAGATGGCGAATGTCAAAGCAATAAAGATAAGGGTTCTGGTTTGACCTTGATGATACAATTGACAGCGAGCTACAAAACCTTCCCTGCCCTTTTTATAATTTATAGTCTTATCGAAACCCAGGTTTTCCGATAAGTCCCCCTCGAATCACTGGTACCGCTCATAAATTATGAATCCGCGATGCAATCTGGATGGATAACGTTCCGCGATCGGAAGGAAAATATTCAAGGTGAGTTCACGTTGGTATAGATTACTCACCGTGGGTACTACTGAATATTTTGTTGTGTAATGTAGGAAATCGTGACGCGTTCACAGCGAAATCGCTGCGCGCTCGCCTCGCTTTCAACTCGCCCGCTAATCGCATATAGAAGAGAGAGCAGAGTGCCGATGTCTAAAATAAATAAATAAATAAATATCATGGGACAATTGACACCAATTGACCTAGTCTCAAACTAGGCAAAGCCTACTATGGGTACTAGACAATGGATAACTAAACAAATAACTTACTTATATAAATAAATACATACTTATACACGTATTAAACATCCAAGACCCGAAAACAAACATTTGTATTTATCATACAACCATCTGGCCCGACCCCGATCTGGGGATCGAACCCGGGACCTGAAGCTTCATACTCAGGGTCTCTAACCACTAGGCTAATTAGCTTTATTTTCGCACTTAGCATAATTGTCATCGAAGTGCTAAATTGTAGATATTTTGCTATTGGTAATATCTGTAATTGTGAACGAAGTATATTCACGCTTCTTATCCTTATTAAAATAAGTTTCTTCACTTCAAAAGCGCAATGTACAATCAAGTTCGTTCGAGTACCTGAGTCTCAAATATCCTTACCCAAATAAGAATCCATGCATGCGTGTTTTTTTATAATTTATCCCTACATACGGCGTGTCTGTTTCGTGACGATTCTAAATTGGCGTACGGAAATTTTTCATTAAAAATATCTCCTTTCAGTAGGTACGGGTTGACTAATATTGACTTTGATTATATTACGTTTCTCGTCGTGCCTCATGTTTTTTTTTGTTCGTACATTCGAGTAAGCGGAAGTGGAAATAGGGAGACGAACGTTTTCATTTTGCGACAGTACCCACCAATTAAACCTTGACGTATTTATTGACTTACACTTAGGAACGATTCTAAAATTCAAAAAATTCAAAATTCAAAATTTTATTCAGCAAATAGGGTCCCAGAATTAATACTATAATAAAATACTTAATCTAAATGGCTTAGAGATGTATAGTCTCTAGGGTAAATTTAAACTAAATTTAAAATCAGCAGAGGTGTAAAACGCCTCCACGGTCAAATAATAAGTATAATAATACATATACATAAACTGGAGATGTATATGGTCTCCAAATGTCAAATAACAAAAATTGATGAAATATACATTTCATGTCATCATGTCAAATAAATAAAACATTATTTTTGTCAATTGTATTACAATTAGTACGCAGCGGACAACGGCAACAGAGCCGGACACCATACACGAATATCTTCGGGACGCAGCCAAGTCACATTGATGTCCTAATTATCTTCTGTTTTCAGCCTTGGCCAGGTGGTGCCATCACATAAGTATTCATCCACTTTGTAGTATGCTTTTTTCAAGAGAGCGGTCTTTATGTATCTTTTAAATGAATTGTGAGGCAATTCCCATGCATCTACAGGCACTTTATTGTAGAACCTCACGCAATTTCCCAAAAAAGACTTACTGACTTTTCGTAGACCAAATTTAGGGACGGCAAGTTTATGCTTATTCCGAGTGTTGAAACCATGCACATCCGACACTTTCTTGAAAGGTTTGATGTTCTTGTGTGTATACAATATTACATCATATATATACTGAGAAGCTACTGTAAGGATGTCGATTTCTTTAAAGCGTTCTCTAAGTGAATCTCGGGAGCCAAGATTGTAAATAGACCGGACCGCCCTCTTCTGCAGGATAAAGATTGTCTCTATGTCGGCCGCCTTGCCCCAAATTAGGATGCCATAAGACATAATGCTGTGAAAATAACTGAAGTAAACTAACCGCGCCGTTTCTACATTGGTGAATTGCCGGATTCTTCGTACAGCATAAGCGGCAGAGCTCAATCTACCAGCAAGACCAGATAGGTGTGGGCTCCATTGCAAATTGCGATGTAAGGTAAGCCCGAGAAAAACAGTCTCATCCACGAGGTTCAGCTTCTCTCCATTTATTCTGATAGTAGTGTCAACCTGTCTTACAGTTCTAGTTGATTGATTCAACCACCAGGCGTTACGTTCTTAAAAAGTTGCTGGGAATTGAACGATACATGCGACCACCTAGTAAAGATCGCGGGACCGCGGTGGACGCGGAAAGCACAAGACCGGTCTGTGTGGAGAGCCTTGGGGAAGGCCTATGTCCAGCAGTAGACGTCTTTCGGCTGACATGATGATAGCACGTTGAGGATAGCACGTTTCTATAATAGTTACGGTGATTTCCTGAAATAAGCAATTTAATTTGACGGCCGAATAGCCTAGTGGTTAGAGACCCTGACTATGAAGCTTGAGGTCCCGGGTTCAAATCCCGGTCGGGGCAGATGTTTGTATGATGAATATGAATGTTTGTTCTCGGGTCTTGGGTGTTTAATATGTATATAAGTATGTATTCATCTATATAAGTATGTTTATCCGTTGTCTGGTACCCATAGTACAGGCTTTGCCTAGTTTGGGACTAGGTCAATTGGTGTCAAATTGTCCCATGATATTTATTTATTTATTTAATTTTGAATGTCCATCTAAACCTACAGTCACCTTAGTATGTTAATACGAGTAGAAGTACCTATACGAAGTGCGATCCAAAAGTTTCCGGCCTAACAAAGAAAATAAGTAAGTACACAACATATTTACAAAACTTTTTTTTATGTTCAGTGCTCTATTTCAAGACAATGAAAAGAGTATTATCTAAAAAGAAAAAAACAATTGGAAATACATAACATAATTAATGACGTAAGTAAAGTTTCTTTCTTCTTCTCTTTGTTAGATGGAAAACTTTTGCACCTCGTAATGCATGATTAACCAGCGTCTAACTACCAAAAAGCCTTAAATAAAACAGGAAACCCAATTCCTCGCTCAAATGGGATATTTGGTTTCACCTCGATAAAACAAATCACGTCAATTTGTTACCGAACTAAGGAGAGTGGCGGGGAAGACTGATTTCTGAATAAATTCTATACGAATTGCGAATGGTGTAAGTGACTTGTAGCTATTAGCAATTTGACAAAAGGGACATAATTCAAAACAACTCGACTTGTTAACGTGAATTTTGATGACGTGAGTAAACAGAGGCAGTGGCAGTTAAGTGGCAGTGGGCGGGGCACATTGCTCGCAGAACTGATGGCCGATATGGTCAGAAGGTTCTCGAATGGCGTTCACGGACCGGGAGACGAGCTGTCGGTAGGCCTCCAACAAGATGGAGCGACGACCTAGTAAAGATTGCGGACTGCGCTGGATGCGGAAAGCACTAGACCGGTCTCATTGAGACATTTTTTAAACTTACTTTATTCCGGAATAGGTAATAAAATAAAATTTGAATTTCGTCACAATTTTAATGAATGTAATTTTTTTTGAAATATGAGTTTTCATGAACCACAAACCATTTAACAGAGGATAAAGCATATTATTATGCAGATGCCAGATGCAGTTCTTTTAAATGAGCCGATTCTTACGCAGGAGAATATACTCTTACTAAACGTGGACGTATTTTTTTTTAATAAACGCCAGAGATTGCGAGAAATGAAACAAATGCACAGTTTCAAAAACGCCTTATTATTATTATTATTAGCCTGATCTGTCCCACTGCTGAGCAAAGGCCTCCCCCCAATACTTCCACTGTTTTCGGTCCTTAGCAATCAGCGGCCAGTCCTTCAAGGAGTCCAGTTCATCCCGCCATCGCCGTCTAGGTGAACCGGCCAAGTGCGAGTCGGAAAGTTCCGTAGAAAGATTTTAACGCTTTTCCCCAGTGTTTTGAGAAGTCCAGTGTAAGCAGAGCCCTGCTCCTAAGCAAAATGTACGCAGCGTGGGGTCAACTTATATTGGTCCTTGAAATCTAGAGACAGACATAAAAATTTAAGATTTTGAGACTTTTCTGAGTGGTTGTACTATAAGAGCTACCTTCGCACCAAATTTCAAGTTTCTAGGACAACTGGAAGTACCCTTTAGGTTTTCAAAAAACGGCAATTTGTATTTAAACGACTTTTTTAATGACTGTATCTTTTGATTGCGTTGACTTAGGTGCTTGATTTTTTCACAGCTTCAAGGGACCGCAGGTTTGAGTATCTGATATTAATTTCAGCATCCTACCTCCACGCGTCCCAGAGAAAAAGGGTCTTGACAGACAGACAGACAGACAGTCAGACAGACAGACGGACAACAAAGTGATCCTATAAGGGTTCCGTTTTTTCCTTTTGAGGTACGGAACCCTAAAAACAACGTTTTTAGTAGGAAACTGTATCTACTTGTCGACCTTATTGCAAACGTAATCCAATGCCTCTTGTACCCGTAACTGCACCAGCTGTCTTGCTCATACCGGAATACAACAGTGCAAGCACTGCTGTTTAGCTTCAGGACTAGCGAGTAAGATGGTGGCAGCGCACACGGTGACCTCGCACAAGGTCCTACCACCCATAAAACCGCAACCGCACAACAAAACGTTTAAAAATTCGTAAGACTTTACCACTAAGCTAAGCGATTGAGGTCTATCTGTAAATTTTTGTCCGTCATCGGTGGAGAATGACAGGTAGACCACTCGACACTAGCGATCCTTAGCAGATTTTTGACTAGGTATATAACCCTCATTTCCTCGCGCTCATCACGGAAATCACGCTGTACATGAACAGTCTATCTTTCAGACACGAAATATTCGGATTTACATGCGTCGTAACAAAATGAAGGCGTCGCATTACCATATGGGTATCTATGTATGTTCGCAACTTTTTGGTACGCTAATGATATTCGGGGGGGAACTTCGTTCGATGTAACAACGAGTGTAGGTTTCTTTTCGGTGCGCGACTTATTAAAATAGTGTGTAGAGGGGAACGAATATTAAGATAACATTCGACATTTTACTCGTAGAACATTCTGTAATAGGCTCTTTGTTAGAATTAAAATCTAAGCATTAGTACGTACCTACCTTATCTTTAAATAAACATGAAAATTACGCTTTCAAACAGTATTTATAACAAAGCTAACGAGTGCGTAAATTGCTGTTCAAAGTTGCTTTACATCATTAGGACCCATCCGTATGTCAGTTATAAATCAATTTTAGTTGAAAAGAAAAACACAAACCAGGTACCCACGATAGAGGTAGCTACAGTGCCCCACCGCTATGAAGTAAATCCTGACACACGAAGCTATAAAATTTCTGACTATTGACAATGTTAACCATTTGAGAGAAATGCTAGACTTGCATGTTTGTCACACGCGACACTTGTTTGCTTGCTTGTAGCGAGTCTAGCACTTTTCTCCTATGGTTAACAAGCCTGGTGAAACTCTTGTGAGAGGGCAGTCAGATTCGCGATAAAGCTCGCCCTTATATCACGGCAAAACCGCGGTCTTGTGAGAGGGCAGCCAGAATAGCGATAAAGCTCGCCCTTGGATCACGGCAAAACGCCGGTCTTTTGAGAAGGCAGTTAGGTTTGCGACAAAGCCCGCCCTTGGATCACGGCAAAACCGCGGTCTTGTGAGAGGGCAGCCGGGCTCGCGATAAAACTTGCCCTTGGATCACGGCAAAACCGCGGTCTTTTGAGAAGGCAGTCAAGTTCGCGATAAAACTCGCGCGTGGATCACGGCGAAATTGCGGTCTTGTCTGGGCAGCCAGTGGGCAGCCCATCAATCACACCTTATCATAATATCGTTTTACCTATCAGTTCTGATCCAATCTAGTTTTCAAGTATAAAAGTCTAGAAACAAAGCCATAAATATTTCCACTGTCAAGCTCGGAAATGATGGATTCGTCCGCTTTCACACAGTCTATTAATCAATCAGAGCAATTCTTCAAGTCGGCGAAAGCTTAGGAATTCTCGCTCAATTTAAGAAAATCGCGAGTGTCTCCCACACGAAGGGTTCCGTATCCATGCCAAAGATTATCATAGCTACATTTTTTTAAAAGAACTAAACCCGATTTTTTACAGTAAAATTCAATATCGGTCATGTCGTCAGAGGTAAAAAATCTACTTACCAAAAGCCAACTTTAATCGTTACCATTTTTTAACCTCTAACGCATAAAGAGAAGTGTTATTAAGTAGTTTGAACTGTGTATGTACCCACATGATGATGCCTCTAACAGACGCGGCTTATTTAATCAAAAGCTAGTTTAATCGAGATTGTTCTTAGCTAAGTTTTATAAGAATCGGTTAAGCCGTTTCTGAGATACTGAACTTTGAAATGAAAATGATGGAGGTTTTTCATCTTTTCTGTGTTGACGGTTGTGCCATAATTACCTATTATTTGCCATTCCAGCGGCTGTTAACTGTTACGTTTGGTTATGTTTTCTACCTAATTATGGTTCAAATAATGCAGCCCCGTGATAGATGGTCAACCTAGTATCAATCTCGTTAACTCTCTTTGGGTACGGAACCCTAAAACAGATAAAATTTCATGATCTCAGTAGGAGTATCTTTTTGTATTTTTTTCCCCCAATTTTTTATTTTTACGGTTTTCCCGTGAATATCAATTATATTTTTTATAAACTCACTGAAACATGAATACACAGAAAAAAACCAGAAAAATGCCAACCCCGGGAATCGAACCCGGATCCTCGACACTCCGGGTCGTGTGCTTTTCCCCTACACCACGATTGGACATAGAGGAAAGGCCGAATTTTTTCCATGTATTCAAATCTTAGCTTGTTTTTATCACTTTTTGCAGTGACTAGCGCCATCTATGCGATTACTTCGTAAACCGAAAACAACGCACCCTTTCGAAACTTATCAGTTTACCCAGGCTCAACAACGAGATGGCGCACTAAAGCAATCAATTCATGATCTCAGTAGGAGTATCTTTTTGTATTTTTTTCTCCCAATTTTTTATTTTTACGGTTTTCCCGTGAATATCAATTATATTTTTTATAAACTCACTGAAACATGAATACACAGAAAAAAACCAGAAAAATGCCAACCCCGGGAATCGAACCCGGATCCTCGACACTCCGGGTCGTGTGCTTTTCCCCTACACCACGATTGGACATAGAGGAAAGGCCGAATTTTTTCCATGTATTCAAATCTTAGCTTGTTTTTATCACTTTTTGCAGTGACTAGCGCCATCTATGCGATTACTTCGTAAACCGAAAACAACGCACCCTTTCGAAACTTATCAGTTTACCCAGGCTCAACAACGAGATGGCGCACTAAAGCAATCAATTCATGATCTCAGTAGGAGTATCTTTTTGTATTTTTGACCCGGAGTGTCGAGGATCCGGGTTCGATTCCCGGGGTTGGCATTTTTCTGGTTTTTTTTCTGTGTATTCATGTTTCAGTGAGTTTATAAAAAATATAATTGATATTCACGGGAAAACCGTAAAAATAAAAAATTGGGAGAAAAAAATACAAAAAGATACTCCTACTGAGATCATGAATTGATTGCTTTAGTGCGCCATCTCGATGTTGAGCCTGGGTAAACTGATAAGTTTCGAAAGGGTGCGTTGTTTTCGGTTTACGAAGTAATCGCATAGATGGCGCTAGTCACTGCAAAAAGTGATAAAAACAAGCTAAGATTTGAATACATGGAAAAAATTCGGCCTTTCCTCTATGTCCAATCGTGGTGTAGGGGAAAAGCACACGACCCGGAGTGTCGAGGATCCGGGTTCGATTCCCGGGGTTGGCATTTTTCTGGTTTTTTTCTGTGTATTCATGTTTCAGTGAGTTTATAAAAAATATAATTGATATTCACGGGAAAACCGTAAAAATAAAAAATTGGGAGAAAAAAATACAAAAAGATACTCCTACTGAGATCATGAATTGATTGCTTTAGTGCGCCATCTCGTTGTTGAGCCTGGGTAAACTGATAAGTTTCGAAAGGGTGCGTTGTTTTCGGTTTACGAAGTAATCGCATAGATGGCGCTAGTCACTGCAAAAAGTGATAAAAACAAGCTAAGATTTGAATACATGGAAAAAATTCGGCCTTTCCTCTATGTCCAATCGTGGTGTAGGGGAAAAGCACACGACCCGGAGTGTCGAGGATCCGGGTTCGATTCCCGGGGTTGGCATTTTTCTGGTTTTTTTCTGTGTATTCATGTTTCAGTGAGTTTATAAAAAATATAATTGATATTCACGGGAAAACCGTAAAAATAAAAAATTGGGAGAAAAAAATACAAAAAGATACTCCTACTGAGATCATGAATTGATTGCTTTAGTGCGCCATCTCGTTGTTGAGCCTGGGTAAACTGATAAGTTTCGAAAGGGTGCGTTGTTTTCGGTTTACGAAGTAATCGCATAGATGGCGCTAGTCACTGCAAAAAGTGATAAAAACAAGCTAAGATTTGAATACATGGAAAAAGTTCGGCCTTTCCTCTATGTCCAATCGTGGTGTAGGGGAAAAGCACACGACCCGGAGTGTCGAGGATCCGGGTTCGATTCCCGGGGTTGGCATTTTTCTGGTTTTTTTCTGTGTATTCATGTTTCAGTGAGTTTATAAAAAATATAATAGATAAAATTTCACTTTTATTAAAGTTCAGTAAAATCCTTTGAGCAATAAAGCATAATGTTTAAAAGTTTCCAGAGGTTCCTGGAAATGTTTATTTCATGAAATTAGAGGAAGTTGTCGTTTGGAAAATATTAAACTTGGCAAAAATAATGATAATTTCGAACACAAAAACATTTTTTAGAAATTCGCGAATCCCTGTATCCAAGTGTAGATGCTTCTTTGGCAAATGACGCAAAAACAATAGTGGAGACATCGCCCACAATAAGGACAGATCAGATGTATACATTACAGTCACTGTGGATGTATGTTCTTTATCACACTCTTTTAGGAGGCTTTTATCCATTATTGGGGTTCCGTAGCCAAAATGAAAAAACTGGTCTGGCTGTCTAACAGTCTGTTTGCGGCTTAGCTTAGATACTAGATAGCTGTAAATTTGCATGGATATACGTATTAATTAGGCCGACAAAGTTGTAGAATAAAATCTCAAACTTTTTTTTTTTGTACACGTAAAATGGGGATTTTTTTCTTGTTTACCCCATTATAGTTGGATAAGTCTTTTAAAACAAGATCTTTAAGAAAGAAGATTTTTAAGAATACCTAAGTGCTCTAAGATAATTTTTCAATTGAGTGATTGCGAAATATCTATTTAGCTTCGAATTGCTCATTTTTGTCAGAGTCTGTGCAACCCCTGCTGACTAAGCAAACTGTTGTATTTTGAAATGAGAAAAAATTCTTCGCAGTAGGTAGTGTATAATAGTAAATTTTAAAGGAACTCGATAGAGTCACGATATAGTATCGATACAGTCGTGATGCAGAATTCATTTAGACGCGATGCAACATCGATGCAGTTATGCGCTGTAGAATGGCATCCCCTTCACTCTTCCTATACCCGATGTCGTGCGAAACAGTAGGCCAAGCACGAAGTGTACGAATCCTGCGTACGTTACGGTTATCGTATCGAGAAACCTAGTACTAAATTTTAGTTCCAAATACACTCACGGGCGGGCGCTGTTCCAAACGTCATACAAACTCGATAACATTTACTATTCGATTTTACGTGACGCAGGTTTCGAATATTCGTACTCGGGCTTCTGATTTCGAGCTAATGCATCGGATCAGTAGCGATACTGATTTAAAACCGTATCGCGACAATTGTGCGTTTGTATCAATATAACTTAAGTGGCAGTGGGCGGGGCACATTGCTCGCAAGACTGGTGGCCGATGGGGTTAGAAGGTTCTAGACAGGCGTCCCCAGACCGGGAGACGAGTTGTCGGTAGGCCTCCAACAAGATGGAGCAACGATGTGGTAAAGATCGCGGGACCGCAGTGGATGCGGAAAGCACAAGACCGGTCAGAGTGGAGAGCCTTGGGGGGCTTATGTCCAGCATCTTTCGGCTGATATGATGATGAGTACAAAGCAACTGTATCGCTACTGCATCGCTTTCATCGCACGTTGCGGTGACAAGCGGCCACATCAAGCTGCATTCTCGCATTCACGAAACGCCCGACTGCATCGCTACAAAAAGTCACCATGCATGACCTCCCTAAGGTTCTCAAATGCGAATACGTCACAAGATAGTAGGTAGTCAAACGTCGTGTCTTGAGACGGGTGAAATCCTTCGGCGGAGACTAAGATAGAATGTAGCTGACACGTGAAACTGTGCGTGGGCGTTGACTGATTTGATTGAAGGTTCTGGTGACATTTTATTTCTGAACACAACGAGTTACTCGGCGTTTGTGTGATAAAAACATAGACTTAAGTACCAAAGTAACTAGTACTTAAGTAAAAAACATGAAACTGCTACATAATGAGGGTCCTTAAAAGACGAGTGTGTTTTTATGAAACGAGGCGAAGCTGAGTTTCATAATAGGATCACACGAGTGTTTTAAGGCCTAATTATGTCGAGTTGCATACATTACTTTATCTACACACATGTTATAGGTACTCTAAGACGGGTTAAGAAGCCGAAGGCACATCATACCCATACCTGCCACGAATTCGACTGTTTTTTTTTTAATCATAGACAAACATACCGAGCTGACGTTTCGTTAACTGTTTTTTTTTATTGTAAAAATTTTGACTTACATAAAATATCACATTATTATTTATACATGTCGGACTGAACTCGACTTATGTATGTGAGTGACCCGTTTTATTTCACTATGATTGTAAATTACGTTGGTTTTCAAATTCGAAATATCGACTTCGATATCGAAAAGTCATTACAATATCGAATTCGATGTCGTAATGACTATTACTTTACTGCTGGTGGTGGTGGTGCTGGGGCTGGCGCTGTCGGCGAGAAGGAGACGTCGTGCTGCAATGCTGGTCATTTTCTACGGTTTCTGAACCCATTATAGAGGAGTGCGTGTAGATAAAGTTGCTTAATGGTGCTTCATCTTGCTTATCATTTTACCACGTAAGTAACGTGAGAGAGCCTTGGGGGAGGCCTATGTCCAGCAGTAGACGTCTTTCGGCTGACATGATGATGATGAACGTGACGCGACGTAAAAAAAATGCTGCTGTTTTACGTATCCGCTGCCAAACCTTTGGCCTGAGAATTTTTAAGGTGCCGAAAACGCACACGTGCGTTCAAATTTCCTGTAAAATTGCAACAGAGACACTGAGTAAACGTCAAGAAAACGCATATATGCGTTGCTGGCAGTGAATGCGTCAATTATTCGCAATCCAAGTGAAAAGTAGGTCACATAACTCGTTCATAAAACCCATTTTACCCTCGAGTTAACGAGTTAATAATCCACCCTCGCCTGCGGCTAGGTGGATATAAACGTCTTGGGTAAAATGGCTAGTTTTATGCATAGTTTCACAATCTACTATTCTCGTGCTCCTCTGCCGCGCGCATTATTTATTCTCGATCAAGGACCATAAAACCAAGAGGACTGCCAGTATCTATACGATGTCGAATTCCTTTGAAATAATAAGCCTGCTGTAGCTAGTTTTACTACGGAGGGGTCTCTGTACCATTAATTTGGTATGACATTTAGACCTCTGGCTAACACAATAGCGCCATCTAAATTCGTTTTTTCTTTCAGTTCATAGATGGTGCGGCGCTATTATGTTAGCCAGAGGTCTAAGTGTCATACAAAATTAATGGTACAGAGACCTCTCTATAGTGAAACTAGCTACAGCTAGCTGGCTCATTATTTTACAGGAACGCGACATTGTATAGCCACTGGCAGTCCTCTTGCTTTTATAGTCCTTGCTGTCGACCCTACCACAGCAAGCAAGTTATTTCGGCAGCTTTCTGAAAGTGTTATTTTTTATGGTTATTCAGAAGTGTTATTCCCTATATTATTTAAAATGAAACTACCATGAGATTCGCTCATAGTGAAATATTAAGGATCATTTACATTATGTAAGTCGAGTTCAGCCCGAAATGTTTCGGACTAATTCGTTGTCCTTCCTCTGAGAGCGCACGAACCAGCGGCAGCGAGACGCATACTACGCGTCGAAGGAAGGAAGGATGCTGGGTAGGTATCCCAGAGGAAGAACTACTAATTAGTCAGAAACACGTCGGGCTAAACTCAACTTATGTGCGTAAGTAATCCGTTTTATTTCACTATGTTATTCTCTATAGTTATTCATTTCTGCTTCAGTGCTGAAGTATCAAATCTGTTGTCTATTTGTAGGTAGTACGGTAGCGTAAATTTACTAAACTGAACTTTTTACTGCTATGTTTAAAGGCTTCACTACAATAAAAGAATCTTCAGGTCTAATAATTGGTTTTATTTCCACTTTTTCAATCGGTAGCGTTACGCGCCAAAAGTCCTAAGTCAATCTCCTCGTCTTTTTTTTTTTCTTTCACCGCTGACAGATGTCACGCGTTTAGAAACAGCATCCATCATATCAGTCAGTATTTATCTAACAAAACTTAACTACACCTATAACAAATTTTAATAATATCTAACATGTTAAAAAGTACAGTGGATTGCGTGAGTAGCATCGGCAGAGGTTGAATGTAAATGAAGCTTAAGAATCAATACTAACGAGCCAATGTGACATTGGTTATTATAGGTTTCTTAACTTAAAGTACTTAAAGCGGCCAGTATCGATTGAGTTACGTCGTGCTTAATAGTTGATATTTATAAGTATGTATTTTTAGTGGTAGTTAGTAAAATGGTACTGACCTTGTTGTACAAAAATAGTCCTTCACAATACCGTGAACCGTTCCTATAAATTTCAAAAACTTTGCTAGAGGTGCCATTAGGAACACGGTCTTGTAATTAGAAGCAAAACGCATTCATTTAGTGCTTTTAGGGACGGGAGGGCGGTCCACAATCGTACCGTGGGGAAATGAGTTTCGAATCCTAGTATGTAATTACGCTAATCGATTCAGCAAAGGTGAAGGGATACAGTAGGTTGGACGTGAATAAACTAATTTGACTGAAGGCTTCACCCACTTATTACTTTGTTGGATGGACGACCATTAAAAGGGTTGCTGGCAGCGGATGGATGCGAAACGCCGAAGACAATGTTGTGGCGCGTCATGGAAGACTTATATACGAACTAAAAACAATTACTTTGCTCACCCGCGACCAAAAACAAGCACAAGACAAGACGACATAATATCTCCAGCTGTGGATTGTTAGGGGCATTTTTAATATGAAACTACTATGAGACTAAATCATAGTGAAATAAACGGATCAGTCACGTATATCAGTCGAGTATAGTCCGACATGTTTCTTACTAATCCGTAGTACTTGCTCAGCTGCGCCGAGCCGCGAGAGCAGAGCCACGGCGCGCAGTTTACGTCTCGCTGCCGGCGAAGCGTGTGCTCCCAGAGAAAGGACTACGGATTAGTCCGAAAGGTGTCGGGCTATACCCGACTGACATATGTGAGTGATCCGTTTATTTCATTATGTTAGGGGCATGACGATAATAATCATTTTTTAGATAATAATCACTCAGGTCTTATCATCATCATGTCAGCCGGAAGACGTCCAATAAAAAAAGGCCAATTTTAAGTTACGTTAATATTTAAAAAAATATCCTCCAACTCCTAACCGTTAACGAGTTGTACCTTCCATCATCACCCCATCAACACGAGATGGTGACTACCAGACGCCGCTTTCAAAAACATAATAATAATGAAACACATGATACGTGCCTGTAAAATTTGAAGGCTGCCTTCAATTTCCCTGGGATCCTATCATCAGATTCTGACTTGGTGACAATGGGACCAACTAGAAAGTATACCCTTTCAAACAAAAAAAGAATTTTTGAAATCGGTCTAGCCGATCCGTCTTCGTGTAATCGGAGAACATACATAAAAAAAACATTCCAACGAATTGAGAACCTCCTTCTTTTATTTGAAGTCGGTTAAAAATGTGCTAAGTGCTTTATAAAGGTTAAGGCTGCTCCCGTCAGCCTCCTGTCATTCCGTTATTAGGAATAAGGTCTACTGAAGCTCTATCTTCATTATGCGAACTGGTCACGTTGGACCTATAAATTAGACGAAATATTTTTGAACTTTAATTACCTATCACATTTCATTTCGTTCTTATCGCGTTATTTATTACGGTTTTACACTGACAGTTAATAGGTAATAATGACAAATGCCGTAGACATTATCGGTAAAAGTTGTGTGTTATGTTGTGACAGCGTTTTTTAAACTCAAGTTGTTGATTATGGATGACAATTAAGTGATCTTTAATATGAAACTCCTGTGAGACATTAATGAGTTGGTTTGAAACATGTATCTATGTCGGACATACCTTGACGAAAAACAAGAGCCGCTGTAAATCAGTTTTACGAGCACTTGTGTCAAAATTTAAAATCCAGTTCAAGACATAAAACGTCATTTAAATCTGTCAATCCATGCATTTCGAGGCGACGAAATCACACCTTGAAACTGAAAATACATTTTAATAATTACATAATTTTTCACATGCATTTTGAAAATCTAAACTCAGACACTGACTACCATGGTTTTTCTACCTACGGCTACTTACATAAATAGTTATAAGCTTTTGAGTAAATTTTACCATGCTTCGAACATGTACCTATTCAGCCCGAAACGTAACTTTCGATACTACTCAAGAAAGAACGTATCTATGACTTATCGAAATAATATTTGTGAATGAGAATATATCACGATTGTTATGAATAAAACATCAACCGATCCTGATTAATGGTCAGACATATAACTAATGAGTTACGAGTACATAAGGCAGGATTGCAGGTCATAAGTTATTCCGTGATATACATTATGTAGCAGGCGGGAGTAATGACTTCTGAATAGAAAAGTAGTGTTGACTTTAATTTTAATCGAAAAGCTACATTGTATATAATATACCACTGTTTATCAATTCGAAGATAGCCACTTGAAATAGCTGACTGAGACTGTACATTACTTTGTATAATTTGTATTACGATTTTAAGACAGTCAGCAACGGAATGAGGAAGCTTTTTTACAAATTCTGAAAAGCACCCCATATCCCAAATAAATGGAAAATTCAAATGAAGGCAAAGGTCTCACCAGAAAAATGAACCTTTGATTCGAACCTAGATCTTTAGCAACCCGCGGTAACGCGCCGTGGTCGAAACCAAGTACCTTCGAGCAATTGGTGGTTACCACGAAAAACCTATATTTATATTCACGCTTAATTGCTCGAATGGCGTAATTGGTCGAAGCGCGTTACCACGGTTTGGTAAAGATCTAGGTTCGAATTCTAGTTCAACAATTACTTAACTTTCTGGTCTTTCTGTATAGTTTGGAAAAAAAAATTACGCGATGACCGTAAAAATAAAAACACAAAAAGTTAGTTTTTACCTTTTTAATGTCAAAAAAACATCGTCGTTTTTCATGATAAGTATTTTTCATGTGTCTTTATGACTATAGGAAGCGAATCATTAGTTGCAGTGCTGCTGGAGCGCGCGCGATCGATGGCACACACGTGATTCCACTGTTTAGATTAGACACGGGAATTCCTCTATCGACTAGCATAAGCAGTCTAAGTTACTGACTGAAGCGGAATCTATTGCAAGCATTAGACTTATATTTTTGGGCAACCATAAGAGGGTCGTACTAATGTGCCAAGAATCACTTTAAGCGTTAACGCTGAGCTAAGCCAGCGAAATTCAACCTCAATCTTGCCCCGAATACGTACTTTAAGAGACCAATATAGCATCTTGCGTTTATAGTTTGAAAATTTCAATCGTTTTGTTTTTGTCAAAAATGCAGAACAAAGAGAAAAAAAAGACATGTATTAACATAAACAATAAAAATAAAATAAACAGGTATAGAAAAAAAAAACGTAAATATTAAACAAAAACTCAAAAAGAAACAAAAAAAAATTCGTGATAACCTGTAATTAAAAACTAATGCTACAAGGAAAAAGTTATTCCAAATTTCGTCAGCCATGTTTAAAATTCAAGGTCATTGACCTTCTCATCATCCGCTACCCTCTTAAGCCTTATAACAAGGATTAAATTGTTGTATTGGTATCACTGAGTCTACGTTTAATTTTGATATATCGCCTTTGTGGTTAGCGCGTGACATTTTTGCTCCCCATTCCATGTGGGGTGATATTGTGAGATGGGGCGTTGGCTAATAATTTAGGATTAATGGTTTATTGTATGACAGGAGCCTAGGAGTAGTGTGGAGAGGGATTTGAGATGTCGTTAATCATAACTGTGCTTAAAAACGGTTTGGTTAGTGTGAGCTACTTTACTTTAAAAAAATCTGGGAGCTCTCATTAAATGAGATGAAATTTTATGGCATGGTGAAATTAATCAAAATGCAGATTTATCATATTTTTAATAAACTCACTGAAACAAAACCGTTTTTTTTTTTATGCAGATTTGTTTTTTTTTAAATTGAGTATATCAATAATTTTGAATTAGGGCCTTAAACACTCTAGTTAACCGATCACAATGAGAGCAACACTATACCACGACACTCAAACCACTAGGCTATCACGGCTTGATATAAGCGATAGCCTAGTCGTTTGACCTATGGCCTCTCAAGCAGAGTGTCGTGGGTTCAAATCCCGGCTCGCACCTCTGAGTTTTTTGGAATTTATGTTCGAAATTACATTTGTAATTTATCATGAGCTTTTCGGTGAAGGAAAACATCGTGAGGAAACCTGCACACACCTGCGAAGCAATTCAATGATGTGTGTGAAGTTCCCAATCCGCACTGGGCCCGCGTGGGAACTATCACCCAAGCCCTCTCAGTCTAAGAGGAGGCCTGTGCCCAGCAGTGGGACGTATAAAAAAAAGGCTGATAATGAGAGCTTTTGAGAGTCAAAAATCCGCTGGGGTCGCTAGTGTGTCGAGTGAGGTCTATCTGTCAATTTCCACCAATCATGGGGCAGTAGCTCCTCATTGGTGGTGAATGACAGAAAAGAATCTCTCATTCGTCTCATCAGGAATATGCTTCTTTATTAGACTTTTTATGACAATTTGATACTTATGTACCTACCTATGTGGAAACAATGCATTTGTTTGGGGGTTGAAGTCGTGAAAAATAAAATCGTAAAATAAATTACAAATTGAGACACCAATTGTCGCTATCATTCTCAAAAGTGCGAGTAACGATTTTTTTTTCAAATTTTTCGTGGTACCGTCCCCCGCGGCCGCATCCCCCTCAGAGACCCTGCGTTCCGGTTCAACAGCATCGTCTCTCTCTCTCTCTCTGCAGTCTTTTTACGCCCCACGGTTGGGACCAGTGACTCGAGCACGAGTTTTTACCAAGGATAGAGTAGTAACGTTATCATATCGCCTTTCAAACGTCAAACCAAACGTCATTCAAATTTTCTCGATGACGATACGATAACGTTACTACTCGATTCTGGTGAAAACTCTTTCTCTACCTACTGGTCTCCTCTCAGAATGTAACTATTTGATATACCTACCTATTGCCTTTCATTAATTTAACTAGGAATTCGACTTAGATTACGACATTTCCAACTCATTATGTTTTGTTTGAAATCCTCTGCTGTTGCAATGCTCTCCGTATTTTGCTAGCAAACGTACGCCGTTGACTATTTCAGTCTGTTAGTGTGTTAGTAGGCGTACAATGCACGTTGCCATAGTAAAATAGTATAAAATATGAAAAATGAAAAGCGTGACTGGAGGAGATCCCTTGGAGAGATACGTCTATCTTTGTAGTATTTGTCTTAATCTTTGTCGACTATGATTATTTCTTTATTTTTGTACAATTAATCGTTTACAACTTTACCAATGATGAGGAGGAGTTCTAGTTCTAGATGAAACAGCTTTCTCAGTTGATTATCTGATTTTAATTAAGTTTTTAGTTTATAATACGTACTACTTTTAACTAAACATAATGCTACCTATGATTTCTAAATACTCAAGATAGGAACGCAGCTAAGCCAGGTTGAAGAGATTACCTACGTTATGACGTATGATTAGTGACAGATTGTAACAAATACGAAAAACAGGGACCCACCCTCGAATCCAAGGGAATGACTATAGTAGTATACAGTAGTAGGTAGTTGTTCTATTGTACAGCAGTGTACGGCGTCCACTGTAATCCCACTTACACAGCGCAAGCTGCAGCGAACCGGCATTGTTAGTAGTTGCGCCACTTCTGTGCATCTTTGTTTTACCAAAGATTCAATAATAATAATGTAATGCATGCAAAGTAGGTACACGCAATCAGTGGCGGCTTGGTAGATTGGCATCCTGGGCGGTTTTGTATTGAGCAAACCAACCTAAAACAAAACACTTAGATGGAGATTTTGTGCGCATTCTTTGGCTGTAGATAGGTATTAACAAACCGAGATTAAAATACTCTTCGGAAGTACAGTGAGCACAAAGTACATATCATAAATAAATACAATTAATTGTAAGTCAATGAAGTAGTTGTCAACATAGGTAGGTACTGCAGTAAACTATTTGTATGCTGTTAAATGTGAACGTGTAGTCTAGTCTAACCAGTCTCGTTAGTACACTAATAATATTATCTACTTATTTTATTTTCTCTGTACCAGGTGATGATACGGACAGCTCTGAAGACGATGGTGTTATGGTTATGAATTATTAATTTTTGATGGTGTTCCTAAACACATAATTATATTTTTTACATTATCTGTATTTTTTTCTAAGCAGGTAATGTTATTATGTTTTTTTAAATAAGTATTTTCGTTTATATGCTCACTCTACCATAATTGACAATGTCATAAATTATGTCATTTTATTATTATTTTTGTTTTTGTTTGTTTTGTTGTAATAAATCATTCAAATTCGTGTACCTTAAAACAAAAAAATAAATATTATTTTTTCATGTCATATTATTGTTCTCTGCTGGTTGACAATAATGTATGGGGGATTTTTTGTTTAAAAAAAAAACTTCACGGGGTTGCTCACTTTGACTTACTCAACCAATGGCTGAAGCCTTGACGGTTCATTAAAACGCACCTTATAGAAAAATTTTTTTTTTTCAACAATAAAATTCTAAGTACAACTTTTTTGCAATTTCTGTTCTCTTTTTTCGAATCAATTGTAGTCGTATTCACATTACGTATATCATTCGATATTACACACTGGTTATTTGTAATCTAATTGTGTTGTTTCGTGGTGTTCAATAAAGAATATTTGTGTTGTATTGTATAATAACAGTAAGGATTAAACTAACAATCCATTTGACGACCGGATGGCCTAGTGGTTAGCGACCCTGACTATGAAGCTTGAGGTCCCGGGTTCGAATCCCGGTCGGGGCAGATGTTTGTATGATGAATACGAATGTTTGTTGTCGGGTCTTGGATGTTTAATATGTATGTAAGTATGTATTTATCTATATAAGTATGTTTATCCGTTGTCTAGTACCCACAGTACAGGCTTTGCCTAGTTTGGGACTAGGTCAATTGGTATCAATTTGTCCCATGATATTTATTTATTTATTATTACTTATTTATTTATTTAAAATTACACAGCTATATTTATAATTACGCTTCTGTATTAGAGAATGCGACTCATCCATTTAAATCAACGTTGTGGGTGCAGCGAAACACTGCACGCGTGCATGGCCCCTAGAAATGTTACAATTTGTACGCTCCTGTATAATTTGAATGCACGTGCTCTAAAGTTCTATCGTTACCGTTACTTTTAATTTTGAAATAATTATTTAACATTCTCTGCTGTACTTATTTTTCATGGCGCAGACGTATAAACAGCAGGGCTTGAGGACGTAATGGAATCCAATCTATGTAGAATATTTATACAATTTGTTTATTATATATTTCCAAACTTACAAACTACCGTGAGAATCAATCATAATTAAATATAACGGATCACTCACGTATATAAGTCGAAGGACTACGAATTAGTCCGAAACATGTCGGGCTAAACTGGACTTGTATACGTGAGTGAGCCATTTTATTTCACCGTGATAGTGGATCGAACGAACGAGCCTTTACAGAGTGATGTGATCAATGTAGTATGCTACCCTGCATTTGACAATAATAATAACCTAACCAATTTAGAAAAGTTGAAAAACCCCCGACATTGTCATTTCAAAGTTCAATATTTCGAAAACGGGTGAACCGATTTTAACGAAACTTATCTAAGAACCATCTCGACTAAACTAGCTTTCGATTTGAAAAACCGCATCGTAATCGGTCCATTCGTTTGGGAGCTATGATGCCACAGACAGAAACACAGATACACAGTAACAGTTTTCAATGATTCGCGGTTAATTGCATTAGACATAATGAAAACGGGATATTGACCGCGATTACCTTATAGGTTTGATGAGCTCCCTGCTGATTAGGGAGCTGATTAGGGAGCTCATTAGGGAGCTCATCAAACCTATAAGGTAATTGCGGTCAATATCCCGTTTTCATTATGTCTAATACAGATACACAGGTCACACTTACAACACCCCTCTTTTTCGTCGGGGGTTAAACATGACGATGATAACGAGGGTAGTGGCGTACCGCTGTTGCGCCTAGCAGTCGCTCGATCAGAACCGTCTCGCTGCCGCTGGGTCGTGCGCTCCCAGAGGAAAGACTTAACTCGACTTATGTACGCGAGTGATCCGTTTTATTTCACTATCATTAACACCCATCTGTTTTTCATTGGGGGCTTAAAATAAAAGCAATAGGTACCTACAGCAAAAACAGTTAATCACATTAACATAACACTCGCGTTATTAAAACGAGGCATTCAGTTCTAAATCCACAGACAAGGCTCAGTGTACACGGGGGTGCATAAACTATACACAAAACATGTTGCTATACAAAGTACTTAGGACGGGAGAAGGCCTAATAGAGAACTTAGAAAAGCTGGAAGGCCTCGACTTTTTAATTTCAACGTTCAATATATCAGTATCGGCTGAACCAATTTTTATAAAACTTGGTAACAATGACGATTAAAGTGGGTTTTATTTTACAACGAGCTTATGCTTTGGCCCCGTGAAATAATTCAAAATGGGTTAGTTCCCTATCCCGTGGGAATTTCGAAAAATCCCTTCTTAGTGCACCTCTAGGATACCCAAGGTACATGTTTGCTCAAGTCCCTAGGTCCAGTGGTTTATGCTGTGCGTTGTTTGTCAGTCAGTCAGTCAGGCAGTCAGGGTACTGTTTTATGTATAGATAAGTTTTGTTTTAAGAAAATCGTTTTCAATGGGTACAAGGTTTGTTTGCCAACTGTACTTTTTGTTGACTGTAAGTGTTTGCATTGTCATCCAACTTTCATTTCCATACCAAATCTCAAGCCCAGCCGACAACTGGAAGAAGGTTAACTTGCAGGATTTGACCCAAAAATATGTACATTGCAAGTTAATTCATAGCCTGCCGTTGAGAACGCACGACTCGGCGGCAGCGAAAGGTACACTGCAGCTCACAACTACGATTAGTCCGAAACATGTCGGACTAAACTCGACTTATAAGAACTTATACATGAGTGATCCGTTTATTTCACTGTGGTAAGTTTGTCAGAACGTGAAGAAAATCATCCCTCGCCCTCCTATAAAATTATAAATTGGCAAAAATATGTTTGATGCAACTCATAGTAAAATAAAACGTATCACTCACGTATATAAGTTGAGTTGTATACGTGAGTGATCCGTTTTATTTCACTATGATTGAGTCTCGTGGTAGTTTCATGTTTAATGCAACTCTCGAAATAAGTGCTAAGTGACCAGGATAGGCTTATGCCCACTGCTAATAATGCATTCATTGTGTGCGTGTGTACTCGGCCTTAGTAGGGATTAGGGCTTGTGTTCACCGCTTTAGCAGTTAAAAGCATTAGCACTATGTTTTTACGGTGTTAGGAGACTTAGAACTATTTAGTAGTTATTTTGAGTAGCTGGAAACTAACTTGTTACAAACTTCTCCTCTTATTCATAGACACCTTGTTAAGCTTTCTTACCTTATCATTGGTCTCTTTGTGTGTCATTTTGTCATTTGTCTTTGCCAGATACAGACACACAAACACACAAACACTTTCCTAATACTGGTGAAATCACAATTAGCAATTAATTATTATTAGTATTTCCAATTCAAGTGACAATGGAAACGTTAGTAATAAATAACCTAATTTAGCAGAAACAAACGAACTTACGTACAGTCAAGGAATTTAATTCCTGACCCACCATAGAACATTTTCATAGTAAACGTCATAACGATTTTCCTTGACAAGCAATGCGATGTATGTCTCTATGGCGCTTACTGTGAAAAGGTCCCATGGTGGGTCGGGAATTAATTTCCTCGACTGTACTTTCGTCCAGAACTTACAAATAAAACACAAAGACAGCTTTACTGTATAGTGAAGTTTCATAATAAAATTAGTCTAGACACTGGCAGATGCAATTTGAGTCTCAGATGGCGAGAACATTTTAAATGATTACAGAATAAATTGAAAGCGGTATAAATACGTGATCAAGAGTTTATATAGAACTGCAGACTACAATAAGGACTGCCAGTTTGTTTATGGTGATGACCAACGAAAAACTAGTGGCTCGGAGTGCTTTAGAACTACCTCATTTTTGAACATAATTCGTTTTTTTTATTAATAAATAATTATGCATTGACAAAAAAACCTATATAATTAATTAGCAACCTGCTCACAAAATTTCATGAGAATCGGTTGAGCAATGCGACCTTTAGAGGAGCTCAAGCTTCATAGTCAGGGTTTCTTAGTATTAGGCTATCCGGTCGTCAAATCCGTTTGAATGAATACAAGGTGGCTCTCAAGCACAAGCAAGTGTCATTCCCTGATATCCGGTTTTTAAATAAAGAGTCGTATGTTCGCTTGATCCTTGAAATAAACCAATGTTAATCGAAAAAAGTAGTGTTGTTTCGATTAAGTACGATTTTTCATCTTGCAGCCAATCAGTAGGTAGCTACTATTTTATTTATGTAAATGTTTCAGGTTTAGTTTCACCAACCTTACAGTCACGGCAACACTTAAACCTAATTGTTCATCATCATGTCACCTGAAAGACTGCTGAACGGCGGTCTTCCCCGCGGCTCTCCACTCAGACCGGTCTTGTGCTTTCCGCATCCACCGCGGTCCTGCGATCCTTACCAGGTCATTGCTCCATCTTGTTGGAGGCCTACCGACAGCTCGCCTCCCGGTCCGCGGAAGCCATTCGAGAACTTTCTGACTCCACCCACCGGCCATCAGTCCCACTGCCACTTAAATTTGCAATTCTTCGGGCTATGTCGGTAACCTTAGTTCTACTGCGGATATGATATCTATCATAAAACTAATTACAACCTAAAAATAATTAAGATTGGCATTTTAACAATTTATCCAATCAACCTTATAATGTTTCTACTAAAATTAATTAAAATACTAACAACCGTGTCATCCTTTGTTCTCCATAATAGTAGGGTGCTCCCTCCACTTTCCAAGTTAAATAGTGTTCCCAAAATAAGCACTCGTACGACGTTAGTAGACAGGGATGGGTAGGCGAAATATAGAGGTAATTATGTTTAATATTCTATGATATCGTTCTGACGTTGGTATGTAAACGTCAGAATTATTTCACATAGGAAATCTCTGTCACCGCATTATTTTGTAATGCTGACGAACCAGTCGAATCAGCACTTTAAAACATTATAAGTAAAAAGTAAGTAAGTAGGTAAACCCTTTACTGTGCAGGAAATATTTATAGAAGGCGGTATTATCCCATTATGAGATATCTATCAGTCAACCTCTGTAGGGAGGAGCTATTAATATTATAAAATGACGAAGAGTGGGTTTACAATTACAAATTGTAAAACCCATGCGGTTTTCATGTAAGTACCTACCAAGCCAACCCATTAAGTTGAAATTATTAAAAATAATGTTTTCAGTTCCTAAATAATTATAGACCTCCGCAAAGTAACGCCAAATTCCATTAATTAAAAATATTATAATATTCGCATCCGTAATGATGGCTCGAACAGAACTCGAAAAGCATGTCGAGTCGTTTCGAGTACTATTAAGTGGTAGTTGATTGAAGTATCTCGTAGGCATTTTCATTAAACTACAAATACACCTACACAGACACGTATCGGAAAATTATTGACAAACAGGGAATGCTTTATACAATTAGTTTGACAGTTTTAAATGATTCGCGGTTAATTGCATAAGGGCAGTAATAAAACTTTCGAAAAATAACAATAATAGCCTAACCTAACCTACTACTAAATCGTACTGACTGTAATACTAAACGTGCGAAAACTCCAAGTCCGACTCATTCGGAAATTTAGTATTTTAGTAAGTTTAGTTTTTCAGTCTACCGGTTTATTATTTCTCATTACATAAGACATAAGGTAATCGCGGTTAATATTCCCATTTATATCTTATGCAATTAGTTTGATTTCCAACGACCCATCGATGGAATTTTAATAACGTTTCCAAAACGATATTTAATTCTCGCCAGAGGCATCTGCACACAAATCTAGTAACCATTAAACCTTGACCTCTTGACTACCGTACAACAAGACACTTCCTCGTGAAATTTGTGATTCGTTAGCAAATTGGCGGATCGGTTTACAATGGGCGCCTGATCACCTTTGTCATTACCAAATTAGTTCTATGAATCGAGAGGTATTACAATTTTAGTAGTGTAGGTTGATACTGTGGGGGTGCCACACGTTTTGCGAACGTAGGACATTACATTTTGAATTTTGATGTTCAAATGATAAATTTTGTAAAACAATGTTCTTTCACTATACTTCGTTTATTTTAGCACTAAAAAAAGCAAATAATCTTGACGACAAACATGTTATTAAAAAACGCCTTTTAAAAATAAGTAACACCAATTAGCAATAAAATAACAATGAGATTTAATTATTTACGTTGCTATAGTTTTATACGTAATGGTTACTTATTTTTAAAAAGCGTTTTTCAATAAAAAGATTGTTACTTCTTTATAATGCTACAATGAACGAAGTATAACTTATTACTGTTTCACGCAAATAATTCTGAGAGGATTTTGATGAAACTTCAAAGCAATTATAGTTTATACGTTAGATGAACACATAAGCAAATTTTTGTCCCGGAAAATTGCATATTTAGCTTTATTAAATTAGTACGAGATAGTACGTACGATACGGGTGGACCAAAAAAAAAACTAAAACTGTATATTTAAAGCTGTACGCCATCAATGCTGTACACCAATTATTTTGATTACTTAGCAGACAAATCTATAAATCTAACCAATTTTGATTAGGTATTTGACGAAACAGCAGAATGACAGTGACAATTTGGTCCAGATTGCATACCTCGCACAAGGTTCTGCCATCTGTTTTATTCTGGCTTAGCCTGGAGTGTAATGCAGTAGAAAAAATACTTATCTAGTGGCGTACTTTATTACTACATAGTATCCGTGATTACATTGGTAGCCGTGGTCCCCATAGCTGAGACATAGAAATCGAGGGGCGCCATTTTATCCCCAAGATTTATCACCGCTGTAATGTATTGGAACAAATGCTTTGTTCCGCGATTGAGTTTAATTAAATGAGGAATTTGATTTATCAGCATAATAGGCCGAGGTGAATGTGGAAATTTTAACTTAATAGCCAGAATTGAAAAAACATTGCCTGTAGTGACTGATTCTACTTATAAACATCAAGAGGCATAAGAGTTTCCAGTAAGAACCAGTTGTTTTTAGAAACTGGGCTTAAAATGTTTTCATGATCTCAATTCGCGTATCTTTTTGTATTTTTCCCATTTATTTTAGTTTTTACGGTTTTCCGTGAATATCAATTACACTCATATGACATTATGCTAATATTGGTGTAAGGGTATGCGACGCGACGCGGAATGTCGAGAATCCGGGTTCGAATCCCGGGGTGAGCATTTTCTGTTTTTTTTTCTGTGTATTCATGTTTCAGTGTACTGACAGCGTTTAATTATAATTAAAATGTTTTGCTACGACATGAGTCTTATCAGGGGTAAAGAGGAATAGAAAATTAATCATGATTCCATGTGTATTGTGAGATTAATTATTTAACAAAATGCTTTGGAGTCTTCTAAATGATTCCCCATCTGATGTAGTCTTCAACAACTTCGTGCATTCTCTCCAGGGCTAGTTGGTTCGGTGCCACGGTCATGCTTTCCATGGTTTCCATGCTTTTTGCCTGTGGAGCGTTTTCCGGTTCCACCATCAGAATGGACATCAAGCCCATTCCTAACACTAAGCCTAATGTCTTACTCTGAAAAAAAAATTCAATAAGTTATATAATCTACTTATGTTTATTCTGATAAGGATTTCTTTGACTTTCGGTTTCACTGACATTATGAAAGAAACTTATTTCCAAATTGGGATTATTACTAATCAAAGTAAACTTGTTTTCTATCTAGCCAGAAACTTTTGTATCTGCCCGTTCATTATTTATTGTATCTTTTTTTTTAAATAATCATAGAAATCCAAAACAAATAATTTATGAATCAGAATCTGATGTAATTTTGTTCACTATTAGATTTTAGTCATGATAAAAAGCCATGGTAACAACAAAATACTCACTAGAAAATATTAATCGAAAACTAGACTAATCACAATCATCACAATAATTAAAATATTATTTTGCCTCAACTCCTCCTAGAGTATATAGAGTGACAGAGATAATGAACAGGTACCTAGTTCAGCACGTATTTAATCGAGGAAGTCCAGGTGAACACTAAATAGAAATTTAATAAGCGTCTTAAATTCATTGCTTCTGGTAAGTAGTTAAAAATAACACCTACTTGATTTTTTTCTTAAAATCTTCACAGATGTGATCACCTACAGTTGTTTACTCACTTGCTGAAATATTTACGGTTCTTTATCTAAATGACTAAAATTATATAGATAAGAATACATTCCCGTTACTCAATATTGTGACATTTAAATGACAAGAAAGAGGAACTTACTTCTTCAAGTTGCTGTTCAAAAGTCTTCCTGGGAAATACTTTAGTAATATCGACGTGAAGATTTTTCAGCGCCAGTGCAGTGGTCCAAAAGTCGTTGATTGAAAATCACTATTCTGGCGGAATTTCGAATCTGATCCACACCAGATAAAATACATCAGATCGGCAACCAGAGGACCAAAGTGGAGAGTTTGATAATCGAGAGGTACGATTTCAATTTTCCCATCCTGGAAGTTGACGATAATGATTAGACTTCTAAATTTCAGACTGCATTTGGCAGTTGGCTAGAAAGCTGTGGATGATACTGCGTTTAATACAAGCAAAGTGGTGTGAAAATTAAGAAGTATCAAGACTTAAAACTCCAACGATGGACGGTTGAGGGCTGATTTCATTGATTGATAGAATGATTCTATACTGCAGCTGTGCACTGCTGAAACTGAATGTCAGTCTGTATTGTGTTACACTACAAAAAAAAATTATTTCACTTGTAGAGAAATCAAGTGATACAAAAATTACTTAGGTTACGTATCGTTTGTCCGAAAAAACGTTCCACCTTTTTTCGTTTGTCTGAATGTATTTTTTTCTGAAACTGTAAATATTTCAGGATTTTTATAAAACAAACCTAATCTAACCTAAAGGGTTCTACACGATGGTTCTAAAATAAATCCTGGAATATTTACAGTTTCAGAAAAAATGCATTGTGACAAACTAAAAAAGGTGAAATAAGGCGAAGGTGAAATGTTTTTTCGGAGTTGTGATAAGTTACCGATTACTTACCTTCTCTCGGTGCATTAAATTACTAGGCCTATAATCGGCGTGGATGAGGAATCCTGTGTCAATTTTTTTCCATAAGATAGCCATATCATCCAGTATCTTTTCTTTTTTCAAATACTTCTGTACTCTGGCCTTATACTCCTCCTTAATAGCCTCCTTCCCCATTTTTAAGGCTTGATTGATGTACACTTCTTTCATGTTGTCAATAGCATATATATCCAATCCTATTTTTCTAATGCTTTCAAATTCTTCTACATTTTCTTCTTTAGCTGTGATTCCGAGAGCATGAAACTTAGCCAATTCCGCTACTGCTGCGGACGCATAGTCCCAGTCAAATGGCTTGAATCTATCATAACTTTTAAATCCACTTGCTGCAAGATTTTCAAGTACTAAAGTTTCTCTATTGTTAGTAGAATCTTGTCCATAGTATTTTGGAATATAAAGTCTATCATTTGTTTTGACGTCATGTTTATCGTAAAGTTTTTCATAGGCGACTACAAGTTCAGAGTAAAAGACTCGTTCTGTGTCAAAAGCTTTAGTAATCATGTCGCCAGATGCCCGTAGAGCTTCACCAATGCATGCCACTTTAGCAAAAAGCTTGAGGTCTTCTTTTTCTGGTGCTGATATAGTGGCTATGTGAAGTGTGCTGGAATAGTTGGCCCCTTCTGATGATATATCTTGTATGTCAACACTTCCATTGATGTAGCCCCTTTTCTTTGCTATGTTATTAATTAAAACTCGTAGATTATAATTTTGTTCTGTCATTATGATTTTAGACTTTCACTGATATGTTTTAATTCACCTAAACGATGACTCGACTAGCAGTTGTAAATATTGAAATTATTTATATAGGTGCCTCATTAACGATAAGAATTCTTATCTACAATTGAAGACATACTTAGGATTCCGTTACATACTTCATTCAAATCGCACACATCATTTATTATCAAACTATCATATTAAGTGATTGCAGATGACTGCAATCACTTAATATGATAGTTTGATATGATAGTTTGTATGGTTATTGTGTATGAACACAATAACTATACAAAATATAGCGTTCTTGACACTAGCGACCTTATTACGAGCCAGATCAACACACACGTGGCCGATTTATATTACAATCATGGTTACTCGCACAATCTTATTATTATTATACAAGATAAGACAAGAGTAAATGAGATATCCTGTATGTTTGCAGCTGTAAATTAAATCAAGATATACGTAATAATGTTAGTTGTTGATTTAGGCATTTCAAGAAAAAACGAATTACGAGTTGCCTACTACGAAGTTACGAATGAAGAGATACTAGCTGTGGCCCGCGACGTCGTGAGTGTAAACATCAGTTATCGCTATTTCACGAGAACAATGTAGTTTGTGGAGTAAACAAGAGTCATTACGTCCTATTCTGTGTCAAAGGCTAATGCCACGTCAAGATTATTTCAATCGTTGAGGGAACAAACAATCATAAACTTATTAATATAATAAAATTATTAGTTAGGATTCCTAGTTAGAGGGAGGGGGAGCGTTTGGAGGGTTAAATGATAAAGGAAAAATATGAGGTTTGATGAAAATCAACTATTAAGTAACCTAAATTTATTTTAATTTTATTTATAAGTTATACTTTATAACCATAATTTTTATTTAGTTTAAGGTTCTTAAGTAATTTACTTGTTTCTTTTGGTGTATTAAAAAGTAGAATCAATTTAAATTTTACAAAAAAAAAAAACCTTAGCCCGTCGGAAGTATTCATAAGAAATTTAAACTGTGTTTGTATCATTCTGTATTTTCTGTACAATAAAGCGTTTACTTACTTACTGTATAACCTAAAAATAAAAAACTTGAATTAGGTACTTCCTTTCTGGTTTTTTTAACGAAACTACTGAACATTAATTTGGACATTTTATCACTACTAAACTGTATCTTACTATAAAAATTTATTTAAATGTACCTTGAAAGCTAGTATTATGACTGTAACAGTAATTACGCAGCAACTTTGCATTTTATCTAATCATCCACTTAACAGTAATAATATTTTCTAGTAGTGCCAATAAGCATTTACAGTGTTTTTCAACTAAGATGAATTCTGTGACACTTTAAGAATTTCCAAATTAGGCATACTTACTATTTTCGTAAAATAATTTTGAAAAATCGTTTTTTACATTTTGTAGCAATATTTCAATAACAGTGAATACAATGGATATTTTAAATCTCGAACAAAACTCAGCGAGAATTTTCTATACTACAAATTACATGTTTTTGCTGATGTTTACATTGACATCTTTAAAAAAATGCATAATAGATGCACTTTGAACATAGACGCGCCTTTATACGTATACTAGTGTGCGCGAACGCTGATAGAAGATTTTGAACCACAGCAAATCTATAGTAGTAGGTACTATTGATTATTAGAAAAAATCGATAGATAAGTCGACAGAACTTCTTTATGGAACATCTCTAAAACTGTCAAACTGGAAACGTCACGGAACTCATCGTAGTTGAAAAACACTTTAGTAGATAGTGATAAGGTAAACATAATAATTATCATCATTAAGCCGTCAATTGTACCTATACCTACCTACATACATACATAACCGTCGAGTGCAGAAATATGATTGGAAACAAAATCTTCCATTACAAGTATTTGTTAAAGCCAGTCCTGTCTCGGCACTTTATCGTATTCAAAACGTTGTGAGAAGAATTATTGGAGCAGAAATTGGAATGACAGGAAAGAGGAATTACCTATTGCTGATGTTGGTTAGAAAAAAATCAAATCGACACTAGAAAAGCGCTTTAAAGAGACAGTTTTTAAATGCTTCACGGTTAATTGCATTAGACATAATGAAAACGGGATATTGACCGCGATTAGGTTTAATGAGCTCCCAATATTTCGATGCAGTTGCATGCATCACAGTTTGCCCGTGATCATGACGCATGCAACTGCATCTAAATATCGGGAGCTCATCAAACCTATAAGGTAATAGCGATCAATATCCCGTTTTCATTATCTCTTTAAAGAGGCACTTTTAACATGAAACTACCGTGACATTCAATCACAGTGAAATAAACTTACCAGTATCACTCACGTATTGTCAGTGGAGCATAGCCGACGTTTTGATCTAATCCGTGTCTTCGCCGGCAGCCAAACGCAAACTGCGCGCTGCTGTGGTTAGTCCAAAATATGGCGGGCTATAATCGACTGATATAACGTGAGTGATCCGTTTATTTCACTGCGCTTTAAGAGCATTAAATGATAAGAAACAACAAGCGCACGACTTGTTTTGAGCGCATTTTAAGCAGGCCATCACCGTCACCACCACCATCTTTACAATTGTCAGTTTTATAATTATCACAATTCGAACTACATTTCTTTGGCAATTGCTCTTCAAGTCAGCAGTAGACACCGAATTGTCGATGAAAACTGACAATTGTAAAGTTGGTTAAATAGGGGCCTGTTCTCTTTAATGGCATGCGCTTTGGATAACTAGAAATACAACCTGAAGAAGTCTTGGGCCTGACAGTCGACAGCGCATGCGTCAGGATTAAGTTTGTAATACTAAAATTATGTCTGAAAATCGAACGCCTATGAAAATGCACATGAAGCGGTGGCCGGCGGATGCACAGGTGACGTACCTAATCGACTATTTATCGCGATGACCGCCGTCCGCTTTCAGACTCGACGGCTAAATACAAGAGTATTTTATTGACATTTTCAACAGCATAATAGTACAAGTACTTACATAAGACCGACTCCGCAAAATCATTTATATAAATAGCGACTCTTGCTACGACACAATAAAGCGCAAGTCAGGGCCGCACAGCGCTAATTTCCTAAAGTAATATTCACCTACAATTTGCCTCTTTTTCTATCGTGTATCTCTTATCTCTTCTGACTACGTTAGGGTTGCCTTCTCTTAAAATTACGTATTATTAATCTGAGTATGCCCATGAAAATGCCCATATTTAGTGTCCGATAGCACAAACACTTGAAGGGATATCGCTTCTGTTTGTATTGTATGTATCGGTATTGTTTCGTTCATAAACACTTTTGTTTAAAACTGACGAAAACCTCGATTCGGGACACTTTTAGGCTCGTGGGGGAAAGAATGCACCCATTGACACTTTAATTTCTATGCATGGGGAAGTTAAAAACATCAAGTGTCCCCAAATGGGTGCATTCTTTCCCCCTCACGAGCCTGAAGGTGTCCCGAATCGAGGTATTCTAAAGAATGGACAAGGTTTTTCGGTGGGAATAGTTTCTATGCATGGGGAAGTTAAAAATATCTTCCCACCGAAAAATCTTCTCCATTCATTTTGCCAAAATTCCCATGCATTGAAATCTAATTTGATTGAACAATACACGTTATACGATGTTAATTGTACGTTGAATAAATGTTTTTTCTTTCTTTCCTCACACGGCATTTGAGACTCTCCTCCTTTTCGAAGTTGGTCAAAAATAAATTAACAGTCTGTAAATTAATTCAATCCTGTCATTTTCAGGAATACGTTTAGTGTAAATGTACTCGGATGTGTTTGTTAAATAAATCATGTCATCAGGATGACAAATGGCGAGGGCTGCGGCTTGTTTTAGTTATTAAGATGTCACAAATAAATGTTACGGTTTTTATCTGACAACAAAAGTTCTTCATTTTACAGTGCAGAGAGATGACATATGTATAATTGCTCAATGGAATTGTTTTAAAACATGTTTTTTTCTTTGGTATGGTTTTAGATTACACTTGGACAAGGTGTTCTGCAAATAGAATTAATTATAAATACCTGAATACCTATGTTCATTTTGATTGCAATATTAGAATTGTTTGAAAGGGGGTCGTAAAAATTTTCGTCTTTTAAATTTATTTTTTGCAGTTATTTTTTTTGTAGGTATAGTTTCCGAATTATAAATAAAAATGTGGGTAATAAAATACTTTTCCATCTCCCCCATAAATTGGCAAAGAAATAAATCTGAAGCTATCACCTTGTACAATAGAGATAATATAAAGATAACAGGACAGGAAAATAAAACGATGTCTCTAAATGGCACAATTTTTCACAAATCACGAATAATTACATTAGTTTCACTATCTGACAAAAGATGGCACTGTCCGCATGTTCGTCTAACCTTCATTGAAAAACCTGTGCCACATGAAACAGCACAAATATTATAGCGAAATAAACGGATCACTCACGTATGTCAGTCGAGTATAGCTCTACATGTTTCGGACTAATCCGTAGTCCTTCCTCTGGGAGCACACTTGAAATCAAGGAGCACCTACGCTACTAGGTAGGCTAAAAAAAAAGCAACACCTGGTTTAAAAACCGGCCAAGTGCGAGTCGGACTCACGCACGAGGTTTCCCCAGTGTTTTAGGAAGTCCAGTGTTAGCAGAGCCCTGCTCCTAAGCAAAATGTACGCAGTGTGGAGTCAACTTATATTGGTCTGCGAAATCTATTTACAGACATAAAAAATTAAGATTTTGAGACTTTTTTGAGTGGTTGTGCTATAAGAGCTACCTTCACACCAAATTTCAAGTTTATAGGACAACTGGAAGTACCCTTTAGGTTTTCGGATTTCGGCAATTGCAATTGGAAATAGCATTTTCAATGACTGTATATTTTGATTGCGTTGACTTAGAAGGTTGATTTTTTCACAGCTTCAAGGGACCGCAAGCTTGAGTATTTGATATTAATTTCAGCATGCTACCTCCACGCGTTCCAGAGAAAAAGGATCTTGACAGACAGACAGACAGACAGACAGACAGACAGACAGACGGACGGACGGACAACAAAGTGATCCTATAAGGGTTCTGTTTTTTCCTTTTGAGGTACGGAACCCTAAAAACTACAAATTTTGTCATTTCCTGGTTAAGTCTTGTCTTCAATAATTGGAACAAACTCTGAACTTTGAACTAGTTAAACACTTCGCAACGTTAAACTCGAAGGGACAGGTAAAGCTGCGAAGTTTACGTTTATTAGTTAAAAAGTTAAAGATTGTAGCGAAAGTAATTTGACCTGAATTGATAACGTCCCAATTAGTTAACTTACCTACATTATGTTACACATCCTTAACTTGGCTTTAACCGACGTAAAAAAGGAGGTGGTTCACATTTGGTCTGGTTTATTTGTGTTTCATAGAATATGACTCGACGATGATTCCATGTAAATTTTATCAAAACCGGTTAAGAAATTACAGTTTTATTCACTTTTGAAGACAGCTTACGTTTCTGTTTTAAGAAATTATTTTAAACCTGGATTAGTAGGAAACAGCCGTGATAGTGACCTATGGCCCATCAAGCAGAGGGTCGTGGGTTCGAGCTCCGTCTCGCACCTCTGTGTTTTTTCGGAATCTATGTGCGAAACTCAGGAAACCTGCACACTCCTGCGAAGCAATTCAATGGTGTGTAAGAAGTTCTCAATCTACACTGGACCGGCTTGGTAATTATAGCCAGCAAGGCGTCACATTCTGAGAGGAGCTAGGCCTGTGCACAGAAATGGGTCGTTTCTTTGTACCTATATCGAAATACTCGTAATAAGCAATTTTAGTGAAATAAACGGTTCACTCGCGTATGTCAGTCGAGTATAGCCCGACATGTTTCAGACTAATCCTTAGTCCTTCCTTTGAGACCTTCTCTTTCTCGTTACCGATTAGTCGGGCTATACTCGACTGACATACATGAGTGATTTATTTATTTTACTACGATTGAGTTTCACGGTGTAAATTTTATCGTTTGCTTTTTTATCTAATTAACTACACACGCAACTAAAATCTTATTTACTTTGTTACCTATTGTTCTTATCTTATATCTTTATCAAAATGCTAACGTCAGTAATGGCGAGAAACGCAAATATTTGCAATAATCCGTTATAAAAGAGGAAATATTCAGCAAAAACACTATTCACAATTTCATGCCGTTCAAGAATTACGTGTGATAAAAGACATCAGTGAAACTGTGTATAAAATAAAAATGGCGGCTGAGAATAATAACCTGTTACATTTGTTAGATAACATTGCAAAGGAAAATGGTTATGTCAATGGACACATAAACGTACAAGACATATCATCCGGAGGCGCAAACTATACTAGCTCTCTTCATCTAGCTACTATATCGGCACCTGAAAAAGAAGATCTCAACCTTTTTGCTAAAATCGCCAACATACATGAATCTTTGAGATCTACTGAAGAGACATTGGCAAAAGTATATGAAACGGAACGCATTTTTTATTCACAACTCGCTGTGGCTTTTGAACGACTTTACAACAAACATGGTGTCGCCGTGGAAGATAGGATGCAATTACCAAAATATTATGGACACCAATCTACAGAAAATAAAGAAATATTAGTGCTTGAGAACCTTGCCGCTAGCGGCTTTGCCAGTTTTGATAGATTAAAAACATTTGATTGGGATTATGCAGAAGCAGCTGTTAAACAACTGGCGAAATTCCATGCTTTGGGAATAGCCTCAAAAGAAGAAAATCTTGAAGAATTGGACAAAATTAAGGCAATCGAAATGGACATGTTTAATCTCACCATGAAAGACATACTTGCACAACACGCTTATAAAATTGGAACAGAGATGGTTAAAGAGGAATATAAAAGCAAACTGCAGAAGTTTTTTAATAAAAGGGACTTACTTGATGACTTCGCAATTTTATACAAGATATCTGATCATGGTTACCTCATTCACACAGACTATAGGCCTAGTAATTTAATGCATCGACAAATAGTTAGTATTTATTTTTGAATTAGGTATTCCACAGTTTTTGAAAAAAAAATTGATTGAGAAATGCGACATGTAGAGAAGAAGAGACAGACAGACGGAGGATAGACATACGAGTGGATTCTTGCCCAATCTGAAACTCTTAATAACCTAACCAATTTAGAAAAGTTGAATAAATAAATAATAAATAAATATCATGGGACAAACTGACACCAATTGACCTAGTCCCAAACTAGGCAAAGCCTGTACTATGGGTACTAGACAACGGATAAACATACTTATATAGATAAATACATACTTATATACATAATTATTAAACATTCAAGACCCGAGAACAAATAATCGTATTCATCATACAAACATCTGCCCCGACCGGGATTCGAACCCGGGACCTCAAGCTTCATAGTCAGGATCTCTAACCACTAGGCTATTCGGTCGTCAACCCCCGACATTTTTCATTTCAAAGTTCAACATTTCAAAAACGGTCGTTAATTAACGACCATCTTACAGATGAAGTCGAACGTGTAACTCACTGGTTTAGTAAGAGCATAATATTCACTCTAGTGAGAGTTTATCTCTCAAATTGTTGTTTGTGTATGTATGTATTCTGATAATTTATACAAGAGCTAGTAACTTCTTCATTTACCTTTTTCATTTACTTAGAACTATCTACAGATAGTCATATTTACATACTTTTTAATTACATAATTAAAAAAATTACACTTTTCAGAATGGAAAAGTCGAAGTGGTCCCTCTGGATTTTCAAACTCTTCACTTCGGGACTCTAGTGGTTGACCTGTTGTACCTCATATGGTTGGGATCTGATTCGAAATTCCGTCAAAACCACTATCAGCAACTATTGGAGCTCTACTACGATGAACTAACCGTCGCTTTGAGGAATCTTCACATTAGTATCAATGAAGTATATCCAAGGAAGACGTTTGAACAAGAACTAGATGATGTAAGTTTCAAAAAATTATTATCATCATTATAATCATTTGCGGATGGTCCTACCACTGCCTGAATCGCTACCACTGTCTTACTCGCTAATTCTGCCGCTAAGCAGCACTGGTTGCACTGTTACCCGACATTGTCAATTCAAAGTTCAATATTTCAAAAACGGGTAAACCGATTTTAATGAAACTTAGTTAAGAACCATTTAGATTAAACTAGCTTTCGTTTAAAAAAAAACCTCATCGAAACCGGTCCATCCGTCTGGGAACTATGACGCCACAGACAGATACACACAGACACACAGATACACAGCTCAAACTTATAATACCCCTCCGTTTCGTTGAGGTTAAAATATGGAACTTTGAAATTACAATGTCGGGGGTTTTCAACTTTACTAAGTTGGTTATGTTTTCTTACAATTTTTTTGTTCTATTTCAGAGTAAGACACTCGGCTTGGTATTAGGGTTGGCTCTATCGCCTTTAGTGACCGTAGATCCGGAAGACGCACCGGCGTTTGAGAAAAGCGAAGATTTGGCCGTCGAACCCAACCAGCAGGCCCTGGACAAAATAAACGAAATTGTTGGCGACTACGTTAAATGGGGAATCATTTAAAAATAACAACTCTATGGCCCCATTTCTCGGAACTCATTAGACTAATAATATTTGTGTTTTGTTTCATTTTGTCGTGTAATTTAAGAGACAATACACTAATATTATTAGTCTGATAAGCTTAGGACCACTAATGACAAATAGTTATATCTGTGCGGCAAATGTATGTTTCCATGCAACACCTCCGCCTCCACTGCTACACGAATCAACACATGCCACACAGACCCAACTATCACCACCACCACTAAACTAAACGCTGACGCGTTTCGGCACTCTCCACGAGGCCATTTACGAAGCACAACAACAACCGCTCAACATGCCACTACTTCCACTACTGACATATGTAAACCATGTACTCAACTTAGTTAATGACAAAATCAACGTACCCACTAATATTTTATAAATTCCAAACTACCCTTTTATGTAAGTTCTAAACTACCCTTTTTTTAAAAAATGAATTCCAAACCACCCTTTTTATTTTTATTTTTAATTTACGCCAGGTACCCCGTTATTTTTAACCGAGTACGGTAAAAAGAGAAGTTATGTTCTCATCATTACTATGACACATTATTAAAATTAGAACCAAGCTACATTGCTTGCTATATAAGCTATTATTGCTTGGAAACATACATTTGCCGCACAGATATAACTATTTGTCATTAGTGGTCGCGGGTGAGCAAAGTAATTGTTTTTATTTCATAAATACGGACCTCCGCAAAGTAACGCCTGATTCAATAAATTATAAGTACTGTGAGCTGGTGCCTATTTACGCACCGCCGTTGGGTGAGTGTAGCCCTAGTGGCTCAAGCTGCGAGAGGCGTAAGAAGGGAAGACACTAAACTTGTGTTTTAAATAATTTTTATTATTTTCTTCAATAAAAACGGATACACGACTTTTCGTATGAAAGCCGGTGACGGAGTGTCGCTCATGTTTTTTTGTCTTTTTAGACACTTTGCATTCGTATTTTAAAATCAACGAACACAATCATCAAACAATGAGCGGCCTCTTCACAGTACCTACCTATGGGATATTGACCACGATTACCTTGCTATCGCGTAGTTAAATGTCTAGTGTAATTAACCGGATTTTAGTTTTAGATTTAGATTTATTTATTTCACAAGAACATATGGTTTACATGGATGGTCTTACAATTACAATAAATACAATCAGTCCCTTAACATGTTCAGCCATGGGTAAGAGGCGTGTGATTTTTTTGAAGTCAACATTAACTCTACTCTAATAGATAAATTCATCATAATACTTAATCGTCAAAATTAATACAATTTGGAATTTTATTTAACTGACAGATTTAGGCCCAAGTTTTAGATTATCGTGTTTATACAGAAAAGAAAATGTAGAAAAAGTAATAATAATAAATTCACATACCGATAGCATTATACCTATGAACTAAAAAACTATGAAGTAAATAGTTATATCTGTGCGGCAAATGTATGTCAGCATTACACCTATGTCAGTTACAATGAAAATTTGTGATTAATAAATTCATCAACACTGTAAAAGCAAGCATTACATAACAAATTATACAACTTGTTTTTAAAGTGGGACTTCGGGAGCATCTTTAGTGTCACCGGGATTTTATTAAATATTCTTGCACACATATGAAAAGCGCTTTTTTTCCTCAACATGAGTTTATGAGGGGGGATAATTACCTGGTGTCTATGAGACCTGTTTGTCACTTTATCTGCAGAAGGGAAAAGTTCCATATTATTCTTTACAAAAACTGCTGCTTCGTAGACATATAGACAGGGCAGTAGCAGCAGGTTGAGTTTTTTAAACAGAGGTTGACATGATTCACGGCGCCCTGCTCCACAGATGGTTCTAATGCATTTTTTCTGTGTGATAAATCCGCGATCTGCATCTGCAGAGTTTCCCCACATGATGATGCCATATCTTAGAACTGATTCGATGTAGCCGTGATATGTCATCAAAGCCGATTTTGATGATACCGTCTGCTTTATTCGCCACAACGCAAAAATGAATTTATTTATTTTTTTACAAGTTACATCAACATGCTCTCTCCAGCTACAGTGTGTGTCTAAATGAATACCCAAAAATAAAGTACTGTTCACTTCCTCAACGCTCTCATTATCATGTTTTATTTTTAAATTGATTTTTTTAGCTTTGTGAGTTCTAAACTGCATGAATTTGGTTTTATTTAGATTGATGTGTAAGTTATTACAGTTTAGCCAATCAATTACATTTTTTAAAGCCGTGTTTATATCAATTTCGAAGTCTTTTAAATGTGTTTTTTTAACTATTATAGAGGTGTCGTCTGCGAACAAAATGCAATCGTGGTTTATAGATTCATTTAAATCGTTTATATATACTAAAAATAAAAGCGGTCTCAATATACTGCCCTGCGGAACTCCAAACGCGTTTATCTTATACTCAGATTTATGCGTAATGAGGCTATTTTCTTTAATTGCATCAATTTTAACACATTGTTTTCTATTGGACAAATAGCTTTCTATCCATAAGTATGCTTGTCCACGAATTCCATATTTGTCTAATTTATTCAATAGGATTTTGTGACATAATGTATCAAACGCTTTAGACATGTCAAGAAACAGAACACCTACTGGTATGCCTTTATCAATGCTTTCTGTTATTTTATCATTTAGTTTAAAACAAGCTAGTGCAGTGGACATATTTTTTCTAAACCCATTTTGTTCCGGTTTTAAAATGTTATTTTTTTCTAGGAAGCTTTCTAGTCTATTATGCATGACTCTTTCGTATACTTTTGATAAAACAGGTACTAACGTGATTGGTCTATGGTCGCCTAATTTTAGTTTGTTACCCTTGTGGGAAATATTCCTTGTTCCAGAGACATATTTATCAAATTCGACAGGTGGATTGAAATTACAGATGATATTTCTTTCAGAATTTTAGATGGTATGTCGTCATATCCGATAGCTGTCGTATTTTAAGAGAGCAGATGATTTTATGTAACTCTTGTGGAACAGTTGGTTAGAGAAAAATACTTCGCTGATGAGCATTTATAGTTTTAGGGCTTACGGAGTGGGCTTTTTTAGTGGTTACATTATTTAGGTTTATGAAGTAGTCGTTAAATTCATCAGCAATTTTTCGAGGGCTATTTATTTTAACTCCATTTCGATCAGTAATGCAAGTTATTTCTCTCATTGATGTTTGATTGAAATTGCCTCTAACAACATTCCATGCAGCTTTGCATTTATTCAATGCATTTGAGATGAATGTGGTGTTGCAGATTTTTTGTGAATGTGCAATGCACTTCTTTAAGATACTTGTATATTTCACTAACCTGTCTTTGTTTGATACTTTGTTTTTTGGACAGTTACGGTATTGATAGTACAGTATTCTTTTCGTAGCACAACTATTTTTAAGAGATTTTGTCAACCATTTCATTTTTTTCTCATTTGTTGATACTTTTACTTTTATAACTGGAAAGCAAAGGTTATGAAATAGAGTAAGCAGATAGTGAAACACGTCAAATGATCTATCTGAGCATTTTTCTTCATAGATTTCAGAGAAAGAGAGTTGGTTAAGGCAATAATTAAACTTAGCAATATTTTCATTACAGTAGTCCCTTTTCGTTATAAACCATTCTTGTTCAGACATTTTTGTTTTAATTTGGAAAGTCAAAGTTTGAGCGGAGTCATGATCGGACAATCCTAGCTGAAGGGTCTCGCCACGTGCTTCCTTCATGTTACTCATAATGTGATCGATACAATTATTCTTACGTGTAGGACTGTTTATGTGGTTGTACATTTGATAAATTTCAAGTATGCTTAAATATTCTTTGGTGGCTTTATTATTGACAAGTGTATTTATATTGAAATCGCCACCAATTATTATATTTTTATTGCGTTTAGAGCGCAATAAATTTAGGATTTTTTTTATTGTATAAGGAAAATAGCGATGTTTGAATCTGGAGTTCTGTATAGACAGACTATAATGATGTTACTATTGTTATGGTTCACAATTCCACAACACTCAAACTCCTTCTCTAGCGCGAATTTTTGTATATCTGCAAGATCGTTACTTAATATTGACTTTTGCACCATAATGGAAACACCGCCCCTTTTCTTGTTTTTTCTAGAAAAGAATGAAGCAAGCTCGAAGTCCTTAAGGAATAGGTTGTTTTCTGTGCCTGAGCAAATAAACATTTCTGTAAAGCAGAAAACGTTGGGGAGAGTATTTTTATGTTTAAAGTCAAGATAATAATATCAATTTCATCTCTTTTTGAATGAACGCCGGCTATGTTTTGATGTAGTATACACAAATTATTGTTTTGAGATACGAAAATTACTATTGCTATTAGTGTCAGTTTGTCTGCTTGTTTCTGGTAAACTGGGGGTCGTGGCGTCAAATTCTTCAACACATCCGTGGTCGTCTTGGCTCGCCTTCATGCTGGCCTCTGGCATAGAGAGGGTCCTGACTTCAGGTTCCGCTGTGTATTCTTGTCCGTTTATTATTTCTGATGACTGCGTGTTTGCTGCTTGCACGGGCCTTTATCAGGTTATCTCTTAAAATATGTCTTTTTTTAAGTGATTCCATATCCATGAACTCAGAGACCGCCAATCCCGTATTTCTAAAATTGTATTTATTGTTCAGTATATAGTTTTTCATCCTTTTGCTAATTAATTCAATTTTTAATGGCCTTCGATAACCACGCTTTCCCACACTTGATACGCATTCGATAAACCCGTTGATGTCCGTACCCAGGAGGTCATGAAATATATCACTAACCCTTTGGATGAGATTGTATTCGTTCTCATCAGTATACTCATTCAATCCATACAGGATAATTGTTTTAGTGCGGCACTGCTCCTCATAAGTAAAAGTATTATTTTGGGTTTGAATTTCCACTTATTTGTTAGAGGTCAGCCTCATCACACGACATGTTTGTGTCCTCCATTATACGTTCTATATGTTTCATACACGCTGGAGATGCCGGGGTATTATTATTTTAGGGGCGACGAGTAATTAAGTCACAGGACGGACATTTCCAGAACACTTTCAGCTTATCGCAGTGTTCCCTAAAAAAATTACAATTTTGGGCTCCACAAAGATAAAGACATGAGTGCTTTCCACACAATCATTGAACCATACCTAGGCACAACTTGAAACAAATTTTGAAATACTCAGTCGATTTTGAGAATATTTTAGAAAAACATTGAGCAAATAATTAATATTTTGTATTTCGCACACCTTAAGTGGCAGTGGGCACATTGCTCGTAGAACTGGTGGCCGTTGGGGCGTAAGGTTTTAAACTGGCAATCGCGTACAGGAAGGCGAAATGTTGGCAGGCCTCCCGCTAGGTGGACGGACGATCTGGTAAAGATCGCGAGAAGCAATTGGCCGCGGGTAGCACAAGACTTAGGGAAGGCAGTGGACGTCTTCCATCTGCAGATGATGATGATTTTTTTAGAGAGCAATTTTCAAGAACGCCCGACGCGAAAGAGCCCACGGGGTGTTGGTATCTGATCATAGATTACAACAGGGGATCGGAGCGGAAGAGAGCAATTCAAAGAGAGAAATCCCCGAAGCCTGAGTGGAGCTTTCCAGCTCTGTGATTGGTCAAATCACAGTTCATTCCACACAGCACTCAGCTCTGTGTCCATGGAAACTTACCCCACGAACACCCCAGCAGTATGAAGAGTTTAATGAACCATAATTACAAAATTATAAACGGGTTCTGCATCACATTCAAAGCTTGGAGACTGTAATATAATTACCACGGTCCAACTGTCACTACTGCTGCTACCCTAAGCTGCCTTGCTAACATAAAAAAACGTAACTGACTAGAGTTTCTTATGGACATATGCTCTTTTAGATTAGGAAGGCAGTAAAGCGGTCCGGTAAATCGAATCGGGTCTCAAATTACTAGTTTGCGCGCATTGTGATTACTAAACACACTTGTAAACTCGAGGGAGTAGGGACAGTAAGGAATAGAGGGTTGGCGATAGCCGAGCTTCATTTACGATGCATAAAATATCATTTTTGAGTCAAATGAGTTGATGACTGATGTCAAAATAATATCATTTTTTAGAGTTCCGTACCTCAAAAGGAAAAAACGGAACCCTTATAGGATCACTTTGTTGTCCGTCTGTCTGTACGTCTGTCTGTCTGTCTGTCGGTCTGTCTGTCTATCTATCTGTCTGTCTGTCTGTCAAAACCCTTTTTCTCTAGAACGCGTAGAGGTAGCATGCTGAAATTAATATCAAATACTCAAACCTGCGGTCCCTTGAAGCTGTGAAAAAATCAACCTTCTAAGTCAACGCAATTAAAAGATATAGTCATTAAACAAACTATTTCCATACAAATTGCTGAAATCCATAAACCTAAAGGGTACTTCCAGTTGTCCTAGAAAATTTAAATTTGGTATGTAGGTAGCTCTTATAGCACAACCACTCCGAAAAGTCTCAAAATCTTAATTTTTTTATGTCTATCTGTAGATTTCGCTGACCAATATAAGTTGACTCCACACTGCGTACATTTTGCTCAAGAGCAAGGCTCTGTTAACAAAGGATTTCTTAAAACAATGGGGAAAAGCGTTAAAATCTTTCTACGGAACCCTCGTGCGCGAGTCCGACTCGCACTTGGCCGGTTTTTTAATAAAGTGGTGGCTCTAAAAGTGGTATTTATGAGGGTATGCATCGTGCGGAAAGCAATGATATTACATGCATGTAAAAAGAGGTGGATTGGATATGTCATCAGCACGCTGAATATGAAGCGCAGAAAAGGCTGCAATTTGTAGGGCCACAGTCGCTCTCGAAAAAGGTCCAAATTTGAGCGCAAATGTCGAAATGTTCGGAACACGTTTTTCGATTGTTTTGTGAGCAACATCATTGGTGGAAGGTTGGATTTTTCGCTCTAGTGTTTTTCTAAAGCCCCGGGATAAGGCCGCGCGCGCCTGGCTCACGGCTCATTGTAATTTTTTCGCAAATGTATTAAAAAACGTCGTTTGGTATACGTGCTGAAGTGTCATTTTTAAAATGAAACTTTCCGCATTTGTGTTGGAAAGTACTATTACCACTTTCATGCCAACCAGTCAATAGTGGCTTAGAAATGGCAGCTATGGAAACATTGGTTCAAACTGCAGCAATTATAGAATAAACAATTTAATACGGCACCATGTGGTTACGAGAAAGGGGGTTTTCTAGAAATTACTTTTACGCCTCGTAATTACAAGTTTCAAGTAAACATTAAGCGGTAAATTTTACACGTTTAGTTGACTATTAATGTCACAATACAGCCGTTTGCTGGTGAAAATGAAATACTATCATGTCATTACCTTCTAGTGAATTGTTAAGAATAAATACAAGTCTGGTGGAGTTTATTTCTTTTTAATTTAAAATTTAAAAAAAAAAATTATGTGTTGGGAAATTTACACCAATTGACTATTAATTAAGTCAAGGGTAAGCAAGCACTCCCTAACTAAGGAAAGTTTATGGTATATTTCTATTACGGGCATTTTCGAGAATCACATGACCGATATTTTAGCACTATTATATTACTAATAACCGCAATACCTTGCAAATACTTAACCTGTGTGTGTTCTAAATAACATGAAAATTTCATCACTACGATACTTGAATGAAGACTATTAAATTCACTCATTCTTTCATACACATCTACGATAATGACACAACACAAAACGCAGAACAGTTGACTTTAAATTCCCCCTCTCAAAGTGGTCAACCAATCTCTCACAAAGCTTTATCTACACTTACATCAAAATTAAGTTTTTCGAAAGGCAGTACTAGTCTCAAGCCCGTATTGCTTTGTTTCGGATAAACAATGGGATCCAAAGTTAATGAAACGTTATTCGTCTGGCTTGTCTCTATGAGCTTCTGGATCTCGGGACAAAGCATTTCAATTTGAGTTGCTATGGTGTCAAACGGTTCGGATTGTGAGGCCGTTACATCTTGTTCTTAAAGGGAAAATTAAATTCGAGAGTCATGCTTGGAGGTATTTTATTTGTAGCTATTTTTTGGTTTAACACATCTATACGAAACAGTGATACCTGTTGCATAATGCATCCACGCAGTCAGCCCAAACGCAAGTCGTTTCTTTTTTTCCTCTCGACCTTTACAATAGGTTGACAAAATGCCTGCAATTCCTATATCCTACATAATTATGCGAAGAATTTGTACCTACTTATAAGCGCCATAAGATACACCCGTACTGACCCCGCTTTGAAAGTAAAATCAAATTTCTCAGCACGGTCGCAGCCCAAAACTGGAAATGTATCAAGGAGTCAAATTGGAAAACGACCCCCTCCTCGGACAGCCAGTGACGATACCTAAACTGTACCAAAACCAGGTCAAAATTAAACAGAGCACGCACAGTCGCCGATTCAGCGCACGCGACACACATGTCACTCCTGTGGGAACAATGCGACAGAGATTATCTTCCACATTAATCATTGTAATCGCTAGCCAAAATAATGTACTCCGTATAAAAGCGGGTTTATAGGTGCAATTTGGAATTCAAGGAAGATTTCCGGTCTTTTGTGTGATTGTTTATCAGCGTGGATAAAACCCATGCATTGTCTTATTAGTTAAGTATTGTTTGCAAAGCCTTTGGAAGATGTCGTGGTTCGACTTGCCGCTTTTAGAGTACCTATTTAAAGTTCCGTTTATGAACACGTGATAATTTGTGTGTAAATTAATTTGAAACTTACAGAGTTTCGTTGAAGGGACGCCTATTACTAAGTTTATCTTTGATAGCGAGAATCCAGTTATACCCATAAAATAGTACCGTGACTGACTGACAGACAATACAGCCTAAACCACTGGACATAGAGAGTTGATATTTGGCAAACATATTACCTTGAGTATCCTTGAGGTGCACTACAAAGGGATTTTTCGAAATTCCCACGGGATAGGGAACCAGCCCATTTTGAAATATTTCACGGGGGCAAAGCCGCGGGACGTGAGCTAGTTCGGTTTCTAGCTGGATGTGAACACAATAATAGTTTATGCAACTGTTACATCGTGAGGGTCTCTAAAACACGAGTGTGGTTTTACAATAGGAATCACACGAGTGTTTTAAGGCCTAATTATGTAGAGTTGCATGCATTACTTTGTCTACACACATTATTATAAGTATATAATCTAAGATGGGTTCAGAAGCCGAAGGCATATCATACCCATTACATGTCACGAATTTGACTGTTCTCTTTTTAATGATAGACAAACATACATATACATAGATGGAGCGACGACATAGTAAAGATCGCCGGACCGCGGTGGATGCGGAAAGCACAAGACCGGTCAGAGTGGAGAGCCTTGGGGGAGGCCTATATCCAGCAGTGGACGTCAATCGGCTGATATGATGATGATAATGATGAGACAAACATACCGAGCTGACGTTTCGTATCAACTGTTTTTTTTATTGTAAATTATGTTGCATTAGACATAATGAAAACGGTGTATTGACCGCGATTACCTTATAGGTATGATAAGCTCCCGATATTTCGATGCAGTTGCATGCATCATGATCACGGGTAAACTGACGGAACGAGGAATATCGGGAGCTCATCAAACCTATAAGGTAATCGCGGTCAATATCCCGTTTTCATTATGTCTAATGCAATTAACCGCGAATCATTTAAAACTATTACTTATTGTAAATTATGTTGGTTTTTGAAGATGTTCCAAATTTGAAACTCTTAAATTTAAAATTATGACGTCATATTTCATACAAAACTATCTGCACAGAGCGATCTTATTGACATTGCAAAGAAGTTACTAGTTTATGGAGTAAGGAGTCAAGTCAAATGGCCATTTTAATTCTGTGCAGACGACGTCACGAGCAACAGCTAGTAATTTTAATTCTGTGCAGACGACGTCACGAGCAACAGCTAGTAATTATGGAGGTATCTAAAGGCGAACTGTACTCAAACATTACTAATTCAAAGCCCCGTACCTCGTATTGATTGATTGGCTTTCAGTCAGTAATCAGCCAGTAATTAGTTGTATTAGCAGTAGGTACCTAGCTACTTTAATTAATCACTCTGTAGTCGACAATTCAAGGACACATTAAATTTAATGTACGATATAATTACATAGCTCTATAAATTGTGTGATTTATATACGTTTCAGATCTTCTGTGGTGGAATTAGGTATTAGTTGATGCCTATAAGGTAATGTTCTACCAATGAGACTTAGACTATTAAACTACGAGACCACCACATCACTTGGGATAAAGGACATACTTATTTTGTTCATCATCATCATCACCAGCCTTTATTACGTCCCACTGCTGGGCACAGGCCTCCTCTCAGAATGAGAGGGCTTAGGCTATAAGTTCCCACGCGGGCCCAGTGTGGATTGGGAACTTCACACACATCACTGAATTGCTTCGCAGGTGTGTGCGGGTTTCCTCGCGATGTTTTCCTTCACCGAAAAGCTCATGATAAATTACAAATATAATAATATAATATAATATATAATAAGACATAAATTCCGAAAAACCTCTGAAGGTGCGAGCCGGGATTTGAACCCACGACACTCTGATTAAGAGCCCATAGGTCAAACCACTAGGCTATCACGGCTTATTTTGTTACTTACAACTTATACTTATTTTATTATTTTTGATTTATTATTGACAGTTTAGTTTGCTACTTTTAACATGAAACTACCGTGAGATTCAATCATAGTGAAATAACCGGATCACTCACGTGTTTCAGTCTAGTATAGCCCGACATGTTTCGGACTAATCCGTAGTCCTTCCTCTGGGAGCACACTGCCCAACCTCGTAACTCAGTTTCATGTTTACAGGAGGCTACAAATTTAAATTACGCAGACAATTTCACCTTTCAACAGTAGGTAGGTACTGTGAGCTGGTGCCTATTTAGACACGGCCGTTGGGTGAATGTAGCTCTAGTGGTTCAAGCTGCGAGAGGCGTAAGAAGACGGAATATAACACTTGTGTCTTAAATGATTCTTATTGTCTTTTTCAATATGAACGACGACTTTTCATATGAAAGCCTGTTGACAGAGTGTCGCTCTTGTTTTGTGTATTTTTAGATTGTTCGTTATTTAAAAATACGAATGCAAAGTGCATTCGTATTTTTGAATAACGAACACAATCATCAAACAATGAGCGGCCTCTTCACAGTACCTATTTTATCCGTAGGTACCTCGGAACTGAAAAGACAAAAACAGACGTCTGAACTAACCCAAATCTTTCCTTCGCTACCGAAATGGTTACTAAATGTTTATAACGGCGGGGCGGGTATCAAAGTATTCCCGTAATGGCATATTATGCCAATCCATCAAACCAGAGCACCATTGCGCATATGTGCAAACGGATTTATTACGAAACAACTGGAACTGATGTCTGTACGTATTAGAGGAACTAAATAACCTAACCAACTTAGAAAATATGAAAAATCCCCGACATTGTCATTTCAAAGTTCAATATATCAAAAACGGGTTAACCTATTTTATTTAAACTTAGCTAAGAACCATCTCGATTACATTAGCTTTCGATTAAAAATAACCGTATTGAAATCGGTTCATCCGTTTGGGACCTATGATGCCACAAACAGATACACAGATACACAGGTCAAACTTATAACACCCCTCTTTTTCGTCGGGGGTTAAAAAACATGTCGTACCAAATTTAAACGTGCTTGGAGTGAAGTCAGTCAGACTGATGGGAACTTCAGAGGCGATTTAAGTTGAACCGTACTGTATACTTTGACACTTTCGCGATTCTCCAACAGTTAAATATGTAGGTAGGTAGGTACATAATTAAATGTACCTACAGTTATAGCAGGGGTAGAAGTGAGTGGTGGTGGTAGAGTTGATGGTAGTGGTAGAAGTAAGTGGTGGTGGCAGAGTTGGTAGTGGTGATAGAAGTGAGTGGTAGCAGTAGAGTTGGTGGTGATGGTAGAAGTGAGTGGTCTTAGAAGAGTTGGTGGTGGTGGTAGAAGTGAATGGTGGTAACGGGGCTTTATCGTGAGCATGTTCTAAGTGCTATAAAGACCAGTTTAAGAACTTTAATATGTTAAAAAAAGATGATGCTGTTTTTGTTTACAAACAAATGTCCGCTTCTTGGGGCTTAATGGTCGGTTTTCGGATCGTTTTAGTTTCAAAGTAAGCTAAATTAGATAGAATGTTTGTAAACACAGTTGTTTACTTAGTAAATTCAACCGTTATCTCAAAACAATATGCGTGATGTTTTAAAAGGAGGATTTAAAAACATTTATGTAAAAACCTGGTCTTTATTTTTCTAGAAAAAGACTCTTCACATTGAGATAATTAAGCAATAATCACTTTCGCACACATGCACCGGTAAACTTAAACTCCATGACAAATCTAGCATGCTGGATCCCTACCAACCTGAGCGCCGAGTGTAATCGCCGACCAGGCCAAGAAATACGTCTCGATCGCGTTCGCGTTTAACAATTCTCATACTATTTGACACTTTAACGCAAACGTGATCGAGACGTATTTTGTGCTTTTTAATTACACTAAGGGCACTGAGTGTCAAGAGTAATCGACGAACAAAAAATACTCCTCGATCGCGTTTGCGTTAAAGTATCAAATAGGTACTAAGAGAACAGTATGTTGCCAATACGTGCCACCAGAGGCGCTGCCGATTTGCCTATAGTAATTGAGGCGTTAACGCGAATGCTATCGAGACGTTTTTTTTGTAATTTATTGAATCAGGCGTTACTTTGTGGAGGTCCATTATTTATGAGCTAAAAACAGTTAAGTACTTTGCTCACCCGCGACCACAAGTGACAAAAAAGTTATATCTGTGCGGCAAATGTATGTTGGCATGCAACACTGAGGCGGAGTGAGGAAGAGTTAGTTTAGTTTAGTAAGTGGATATTTTTGTTTTGTGATTAACTAAATTGAGTACAAGGTCATAAATAATGTCAATGTGTAAATGGTGGCATGCTGAACGGTTGTTTTGGTGCTTTGATAATGGCCTCGTAGAGAGTGCCGACACGCGTCAGCGTTTAGTTTAGTGGCGGTGGTGATAGTTGGGTCTTTGTGGCATATTGTGTTATATTTTGTCACGTGTGGTCGCGGGTGACCAAAGTAATTGTTTTTAGTTCATAAATATGTTTTTGTGTGTAAAAATTACACTAGAGGCAAAATAATAAATAATAACATGGTAGAACGGAAACTCCCGCTCCGGACGGAATCAAGGTCACGATATTAGAGTACTCATTAAACGAGCTACTCAGTCAGGCTGTCACGCCGGCTCGCCGCACGCGCGTTTGGTTGTTTATAATTTGGTTGTTATAGTTTTACGTGAGCCTGTACCTATGTATTTTATTTTATATCTGTAGGTAAGTATTACTTACTTAAATCACCTTAAATGGTATGGCACTTATGATAACTTCTTATTTAAAAGAATTATGTAGGTACGTAATGATTTATAGATCTCATATTTTGTAAAAGTAGAATAAAATAATGATTACAAAGTAAAGAAAAACTTATAGGTATCCTAGCGATATTATCTTTAGACGTAAGTACCTAATATTTAACAGCAAGCAACCCTAGCAACGCGCCTGGACGACAGAGGGGCGTAACAACATGAAGGGGGAAGTAGGTATATAAATGGCGGCGTTTTGGACTTAGTCAAAAGAGATTCCTATGTTATTATTTATTCATAAGCTAGAGGCTCAGATTCAAAATACCTTGCAGCACATTTTGATTATCATCGCCTCCTCATCGGTACGCGCACCGCCGCGGAGTCGCTCTGTCATTCATCATTCTCATATCTGCGAGATATGAGATATTTTTGGTGACAAAAACTTGAACAAAGGCGAATCCAAGCGTCCACTGCGAACATTAGTTTTTCTTTGTTCCAGTTATGGTTGCTGAATTGAAGTCCTTACAATTTGGTCTAGAATGCTGGTTGTGTGGTGGAGAAACGCCAGTTTATGTTATGTATGTTGATAAAAAAAAGGTAGGTAACAAGTTTCGTTGCTTGAGTCAATACCTTCTTAACCTCCGACGAAAAAGAGGGGTGTTATAAGTTTGACCTGTGTGTGGCATCATAGCTCTCAAACAGATTTACCGATTTCGATGCGGTTTTTTTTAATCGAAAGTTAGTTTAATCAAGATGGTACTTAGCTAAGTGTCGTTAAAATCGGTTCACCCGTTTTTGAAATGTTGAACTTTGAAATGAAAAATGTCGGGGGTTGACGACCGAATAGCCTAGTGGTTAGAGATCCTGACTATGAAGCTTGAGGTCCCGGGTTCGAATCCCGGTCGGGGCAGATGTTTGTATGATGAATACGATTATTTGTTCTCGGGTCTTGAATGTTTAATAATTATGTATATAAGTATGTATTTATCTATATAAGTATGTTTATCCGTTGTCTAGTACCCATAGTACAGGCTTTGCCTAGTTTGGGACTAGGTCAATTGGTGTCAGTTTGTCCCATGATATTTATTTATTATTTATTTATTCAACTTTTCTAAATTGGTTAGGTTATTAAGAGTTTCAGATTGGGCAAGAATCCACTCGTATGTCTATCCTCCGTCTGTCTGTCTCTTCTTCTCTACATGTCGCATTTCTCAATCGCGACTCTCGTGAAATTTTGTGAGTAGGTTCGATACGAATTTTTGGTCTATTCGTTTTTTATTAATTAAAAATAAACTAAAAATGTTCAAAAATGCACCCACCAACTACTAAAACATCAAAGAAATGGAATGTCCCATTTTTTTTTTTGCTTATTTTAAAGTGAACTGAACAAAAGTTTGACTTTGATTTTTGCACCGTCGGAAACATTTACGGTCATTTTTGAGAAAAATCTGTTAGAAGTCATTATATTTTCCATGTCATTGACTGTCATATTCAAAAATAAATTGCGCTCAATGAGGCATACTTTGCTACATATTGCAAAAACAATACGGTGGTGCGTCAACCCCTACTACTGAGTAGCGAGGTCCCTTATCCTTAAGTACCTTCAGTATTGCAGATCATTGATCTCTGTTGTACAAGCATGCTGGAAAAGCTTTTGAGAAAGTAATATTGAAAGAGTTTAATTGTCGCCATTTTAGCGCTGACGGTAGGTAATCTTACCGCCGTTACTTATTTTGTAAAAGTAGTTTTCAATAAAAATATTACCATTTTTTTAATGTCGAGAAAAAAACAGACATAATTAAAGCAATGATAATAAGACTGCGACTTAAGCTGTCAATTTTATTTAGTTTAACCACTTCCGCTTGTTTTGACGTCCGCAGTATTTTATGCATGTGTAGTGAATTTTTTTCTAGGTTAAATTTGACCTACTTCCAGTAATTAGATTGACTTGAAAGGTACGTGGATTACAGCCAACAAAAAATATAGGTAATCAGCGAAAAAGCTTGAATTTAAGTGTTTTTTAACCCCCGATGAAAAAGAGGAGTGTGTCTATCTGTATGTCTGTATAATATCTGTGTGTCCGCGTATCTGTGTATCTGTATATCTGTGTATCTGTCTGTGGCATCATAGCTCACAAACGGATGGACCAATTCCAAAGCGGTTTTGTATACGAAAGCTAGTTTAAATCTCGATTAAAGGTTCTTAGCTAAGTTTCGTCAAAATCGGTTCACCCGTTTTTGAATTGACAATGTCGGGATTTTTCAACTTTTCTTTACCTACTCGGCGGATGCAGACTAAATCAGTATAATAAAGAACTGAAATTTCATATAATGGTCTAGCATATCTAGCACAATATTTATTTTATGTCATTGTAAATGCACGCCTTATAAAGCCAATGCTAATACGCGTACAGAGGGTGAGTTAACATAAATTGACAGTTGGGGTGACAGGGGTCCTTGCGTAGGGTAGCTAACTTTGTTAGATCGCGTATTAGTGGCCATAACATTTTCGTACTGTTGACAGAAAATGATTGTAAAGTAGGAAGGGAAGCTTTTATAAAGTACTCGTAATTAGGCAGTATTAGAAAATGAAAACGTAATTACTAAACAGATTTGTTGCATTCACTATTCATTTTAATTAGGCATGCTTTGATAGTTTGTAATTGTTGAATACTGAAATGGTATATGGATATTATAAGTCTCATGGCATTTCGAAACGTAACCAAGTGGCAAACAAAATTGTATTACATGCACCTGTAACGTATTATTCAAAACAGTGTGTTGCCCGCGACTTCGTCTGCATCAAGTACTGTTAAGTAGTCTAATGATAACCTAAGATATACCTAAACATTATCTTACAAAGCCGTCTAGTCGTTTCAGCGTGAAGCGGTAACAAACAGACAGACAGTCGGATAGTTTGAAATGAACAAAATACAAAAAATATATAGAAATGGGCTCGGGTTTTTGCATTTTTGCGGGATTTTACAGCAACGATTTAACTCTACCTAATTCGTAAAACCTGGTTTAAGTCTGACAGTTCTATAGAAGACAAAAACACAAAATGCTAGATTTGTCATTCATTGTACTTCACTGCCTTTATAACTTCCCTCTTAGTTCTTTAATTTAAAATTACCTCTAAACCAGACTTATTTATAACGTCCTAGCTGTTGCCCGCGACTTCATCCGCGTAGATTTCGGCCATCGCTATCCCGCGGGAACAATAATAAAGTTCCCAAATAAAAAATAGCCCATGTTATTCCTCAATATTCAAACTATCTTCTTACCAAATTTCATCTAGATTGGTGCAGCGGTTTTCCCGTGAAGAGGTAACAAACAGACAGAGATAGAAAGTCGGAGAGAAAGAAAGACGGAGTTACTTCCGTATTAGTTAGGATAGTTAAGATGGACGGGCCCCTCGGTAATCCGTTCTTTTTACCAGTTTTATTTATGGCACTAATTTTAGTGACAGCGATAAGAGCCACGCGCACGGCCCGCGCGGATGCCGCTGAGGGTCGAGCACGACTTGTCGAATCCTGCGTAACGTTACGGTTATCGTATCGAGATCGAGAAACCTCATACAAAATTTTAGTTCCAAATACGCTCACGGGCCGGCGCTGTTAAAAACGTCATACAAACTCGCTAACCACCAGGCTATCCGGTCGTCGTATTAAACATTTTTCATGTGTTCACTGAACCCTTTATCCGTAAACAATCTCAGTGCGAATGTTGTTCACAATCTCACACACTAAATGCCACGTGCAGCTCCCATAGCAGAGATAAAGGTCCCCCAGCGAAGTATGTCTAGCGCAATGCGACCACACACACACACACATATGCATATACGTTCAAAGTCCGGGTTACACCAGTTGGTAGTGCAGACGAGCGATCGACATACGACTTTTAAACCCCCGACGAAAAAAGAGGGGAGAGACCTGTGTATCTGCGTGTCTGTACCTGTGTATAGATACACACACAGGTACACAAATACACAGACTCAATCTGTCTATGGCATCATAGCTCCCAAACGGATTTACCGATTTCAATGCCGTTTTTTTAAGTCGAAAACTAGTTTAATCGAGATGGTTCTTAGCTAAGTTTTATTAAAATCAGTTGACCCGTTTTTGAAATATTGAACTTTAAAATAACAATGTCGAGGCTTTTTCAACTTTTCTAATTGTTACGACTCAGATAATTAAGTATCAATAGTAAGCTTATAATAAGTAACTATTGGGCTCCGTTTTTTTTTCCATAAACTGAATCTAGAAAGAAACACAATAATTATCAAACTTGCAGTCTTTATTGTCCAACTCATTCGGGATCACACGATTATTACTAGATTTGAGTAAACGTCCCAATTATAGACAGATTAATTGCAATAATTTGCAATAATTGCTTGTCACCTTAATTGCTACGTATTAATATAGAAGGTGCCAACTATCGGGACTTTTAATATTAATCAATGCTCTGTTAAACCGTTATAAAATCAATCATGGAAGATTAACGATACTTTATTCTATCATTTCACACATTACACGCCACGTGCGATGACCATGGGTAAAGTTAAAGATTAATTGTCCCACTTCCGCTCCCCGTTATTGTAATTCCCCATGACGCCTGCATTAAGACCTGCTGCAACCATTCGATTGTAGAAGTATTTGTATTGCACCCATGCACTTTGAGCACAACAAGGTACATATATTTTCTTAACCTATTATTATATCACTATATTATCAATGCAGTAAATAAATATGCAAATAATTTATAACAACAAAATAAACAAACAAAATGAATAATAACAATAATTAAATCTAGAACCTGAAATGGAAAACGTCCCCGAGTCCGCTACCTCGGGGCAAGGGTGCCCAAAATAATAGGCGGCGTTGCTTCTTTGTGTAGCAATGCCTTAACGTTGGTCGAGGAACGCGCCAGCCCTTTGGTCACCTGTAAACGTTGGTCGAGGAACGCGCCAGCCCTTTAATCACCTGTAAACGTTGGTCGAGGAACGCGCCAGCCCTTTGTTCACCTGTAAACGTTGGTCGAGGAACGCATTAGTGACAAGAGATGGAACTATTTTCTGAATCAATGAAAATAATCGATTTATTGATTATTTTTGTTTTTATTTTTATAAAACATTCATAGTATGAAATTCAACATACAATGACAATGCAAAGAAAAACCCGTTAAGCGTTGTCTGTGTAGTTTCCTTCCCCGTAGCTACATTATATATTATATTCAATGACCACCTTTGATAGCCATGGCTTTATTAGCGCTATCACTATAAACAGAGAAACTCCTAGATAGGTAAGTGATCACTGGTGCCGTACACCAAAATACCAGAGGAATTACAGATAATGTTGTTAACTAAGAGGACAAAAACGAAAATCCACTTGTAGCCATAATTATCCCGGTTATCTTTCGCATTCCATCAGAACACAGACTGCACACACTGTTGTTTACACACAAGCCCTTATTTCACCAACTTTTATATGACAATTATAACTACATTTCTTTGACAATATGAAGCGCGCTAAAACAAAAACTCTTCAAGTCAGCAGTCGACACCGAATTGTCATTGAAATCTGACATTGAAGTTGGTGAAATAGAGGCCTGATCCAGCGAGAAAGATAATGATAATGATTCGAATAAACTTGGCATAAAATACTCAATTACTAGTAAAGCGTACGACTGAAAATCTGTTCGTCTACTCTTACAAGGATATTCAATAACGATCTGTGATAACGATAGCGTTATGGGAGCTTTCTGCAATACTTAAGCCGTGATACGCCTGGCGAACATCCACACAACATAAAAACTGAGCGTCTAGAGTAACTGACGACCAAAAAAACGCGTCTCGAACGCGTTTGCGTTAAAATGTTAAATACTATGAGAATAGTTCGTTTGACATTCTGTTTAATTCAGATGTTAACGCAAACGCCATCGAGACGCTTTCTTTTATGGAAAATTAAGTACTCTAGACTCCGTGTCGTTGAGTGAGTTGACACTTTGATTGAGCGGAAAATGACTGTATTTAGATACATGCATTATAAAAAGTAAATTTTATTTAAGAAAGCATGCAAAACTACATGTTAGCAAACCTTATACTTAACATGTCAGTTTTATACTTATAAACTACTCTTGGGACTTAATCACGATACGACGAACGTCGAAGTAATTCTATTTTAAAATCATTTTTATATCGTTAATAAGTCCAGAAACATTATTAGTATGAGGAAGAATCGCAAAAGTTTCAAAGAATATTACGTACTTTCACCAATCGATACAATAACGTCACTTCTGAACAATATCCAGATGTTTCATAAGGTCGTTGTCAAAGAGCCGCATTTCAATAGTTAGGATCATTTTGCTCGCTTTTATAAGCGCCAATAACAATGATTGGTTTGATGCTCTCAGGATTATTTTAAGAAAACTTCACAATATAGGTAAGTCATACCGAGAGTTTTTCAGGTTAAACGTAATTTTATCTTTACAAAGTTTGTGAAATACAAATTACCTGTGTGCTAAATTTCACCGCTTCTTCACATTTTGAGTTCATTTCTGCAGCTGCCCGCGTATCTATCGACCAATTCATTCAGCGAGTCAGACTCCAACAGCTTTCATGTTTAAAACATCTGCAACATCGAATAGGTACCTCGCCTCCGTACGAAACATCTCAACAATGCACCGCTCTTTATTTCACAATGAACTTAAAATGGAAAGCATAAGGTTTTCCAAGTATTCGAAAAATATGCAAAGTATCTGAACCTGCAGAATCCCAAAAAGGAAAATTAAATGCCAAACGAGGTCGGCATGAACGTGGGCATTTCTTGTGAATAAGTTGAAAATGAAAAGTCATTTTTGCTGTACTTCTAATTGTTATACAGGTATTTATGTTTGCCAATATCATTATTATTGATTTTATTAGGTGTTGCTATAATAAGCAATAAAGGTACTTTGACTTTGAACTTAAAATATTACTTGTGCTATGTTGTTGTTGAAGTAAGTTCGATGTAATTAGTAATTACTCTATAAAAAAAATAATATTCGGAAATTGACAAAAAGCAATGTATAGGTATATAATATAACTAATAACTGCAGAGGGTCGAGCACGACGTATTCGAATCCTGCATCACGTAAAATCGAATAGTAAACGTTATCAAGCTTGTATGACGTTTGGAACAGCGCCCACCCGTGAGCGTATTTGGAACAAAAATTTATAATGAGGTTTCTCGATCTCGATACGATAACCGTAACGATACGCAGCATTCGTAAAGTCGTGCTCGACCCTCAGTTTAGATGTCACAAAGATATAGAAAATATTATTATAGAGGACGGACACAGAATAGTAAATATAGGTTGGTGATCGTTAAAGTATCGGTAAGTAATGTACCCAATTACCGTTTTCATTGTAATTGCAGCACTATGTCATTTTAATTGTTGAAATTTTCCAATATCTACCTACCAATAAATATTTCATCAAATGGCTTCACCACTGCCACATGCATTGAACTGCTGCCAGGTCTCAGCAATGTAGCTATACGTATAAACTTTAGTAAATAACTTCTACATATAAAAGTTGAAAAATCCCCAACCTTTTTTATTTCTAAATCTATTATCTAGAGAACGGTTGAACCCGCGTCCATGTCGGTCAATCCGTTTAGGATCTAAGATGCCACAGAGACATAGGTAAGTATACAATTGAAACTTATAACCCCCCTTTGTGGGTCGGGGATTAAAAATAACACTACCTGTGAAAAAAAATTAAACAACAGGACTCTACGTCTTGCCAGCTGAACATGAAGAACTGGCTTTAAAAAGTGTAGAAAATATACCAGAATATAATATTTTACACATTTCTGATTCTGCAAACATTTCAGCCATCTTCCGTCATGCATTAGAATAGAATTTCCAACAATGAACAAAATAAAATACATACAGCTTCTTTAGAAATCTAAAAGTATGTTGGCAACACAGCCACAGAGTTTATTATTAGGTTTGCTAGCTGTACCTATATAGGATTCAAAATGGCACTCAGATATTGCGGAGCGATGACCTTAGATAATAAAATATCACTACGCAATTTCTGAACCACTCTGGAAAGCTGACATACTGACGTGACAGCACAAAAAATTATCACACCATTTTGCTCCATTCATACATAGTTAAGTTATTAATAATCTCAACAGTTGAAGTAGGAGACTTTGACGCTAGAGTGTGCTAAGATATTTTTAACCTCTGTCACAAAATGTGTAATGGGTGTATCTCTGTATCTGAGCATCGGTATGTAGCATTGTAGCTCCTAAATGGATGTACGAATTTGGACGCGGCTTTTTCTAATCGAAAGTTAATTTAATCGAGACGGTTCTCAGTTAAGTTTTATAAAAAACCGTTCAACCGTTTTTGAAATGAAAATATCGGGGTTTTTTAACTTTTCTAAGTTTGTCAGGTTATTTACTAACAGTGGTAGATAAGTACTCATGACATACTGGCCTCATTTTAATCTCATATCTTTCTTCGCGGGTCCAGGAACTTCCTCAAAGTTACCTGGAAACTGCACTTCATCATCGATCTCATAAAATAATAAAAACGCCATAACACCTTTCAGAACCATAAAACCATTTCTCCCTGTCCTCATAAAATTTATTGGACCTAAAAAAAGCAAAGCAAATCTTCGGAAAACTTAAGCAATTATCGTCACTCAATTTAAGGCGACGCCTGGAAAGAAGCATTTGAAATAAATGATCGTGGATCTTTAAGAAATTGGGCTTTTCAGAATGGGATGAGACAGGCAGTTAGTCAATGGGAATCAACTATATTCGGTTAGGGATGTGTTGGTTAACTGAATCGACTTTTTTCCTAGGGACGAGCGATGAGTGGGTGTATTTTTTTTTAATTTTACTTTTTCTTTTTTACCGTTGACTAAGTTGCGGGATGGAAACAATTCACAAGCAAGAAGTACTTATAACATTAAAAAGGTAATGTTATATAGGTAGTCTGCAATTTTAAATAAAGTGCAACAAGCTAAAAAACAAATAACACTCAACACCCTGGGTAATATTGATGTGTTAAAACATGCAATAGTAATGAACTCACCAAAATAGCCATTAGAAACTTCCGGTCACAAAAACGAAGCAAAATAGTTCAGCAGAAAGTAAGTTTTTTCTGACACCCTGCTTGACACAAGATTTTGCCCTTTCCGTCCCGTGGGCATTTGCGAAAGGGATTAATGCTTTTTCTACGATGGCTGTTAGTGAGCTGCAGTATGTATATCACCAACCCTCTGCAAAACGGAGTCGTTGAGTGCATAAACCAGTCGCTCCAGGCTTGCATGTCACCAGTGAAATGTATAACCTGTTTTATCATGTCGCATCACTACCAACGGCTATATATCACGGACCACAATAGACCCCCGGCCGATGAAAGACGCGCTTTTGTTCGAGGGGGGTCCATTCAAACTCCGATATTAAGAAGATACGATTATTTCGCTGAGGTTTTAGAATGGGCGGTCGAGAATTTTGAAACACTGACCTTATTGTTTGGTGCGGTTGCCAAACGTTTTTTACCCGACTGCGATATGCAAAGGAGGGTAATGTGTTTAACAGCCTATGTATGCATGTATGTATGTATGTTTGTTCCTTTGTGGCTCTCTAGCGACCGAACGCGTATGCCGATTTTAATGGTTCTTACGTCAATCGATTCGTATTAATCTTGTTCAATGTGTTTTTTTTATGTGAGCTGAATTCTCTGAAATGTTTTTTATTACTCCTGTAGGTATTTCAAAGTGGTGGCACTAGAGCTTGTAAGATTTCAAAATAATTATGAATGAGGACAATTTTATAATTACTGTCTTCTTTTCACGTCAAAACTGTTTTGAGTTACGGATCATTCGGCCAATTAAATAAGTTAATTGTTTTTGCATTTGGGTTTTTTGCTTTTATAATTAATTACGGTTACGCTATTTAGTTTCATTAATGTCAACGAAATGAAAAAGTACCTGAACCAAAAAGTTACTCATAAAAATGTTATTTTTAACAAAATCATTATTAAATTTCCTGTCAAGTACATTTCCCGTCTTTCACACGGTTGCGTCCATTCAGCTAAAATTATTATCTCAGTTAAAAGCGCAAAGGATCCGGATACTGGGTGGATTTTGAATCGTAATCAAATTTATTATAATGTGATTCAGTACCGTTAATAGAATACCCACCATTTTAATTAGTTTCCATTTATTTAATAACGGTTTGAATTTCGTTTTATCTTTAGTAGTTCAGCCAGATGTTTTGATTAATTGCATTGCATACCTTGTGCAAGGTCCGTCCGGATCGCTACCACCATCTTACACGCTAATCCTGCCGATAAGCAGCAGTGCTTGCACTGTTATGTTCCGGTGTGGAGAGTAAGACAGCCGGTGTAATTACGGGCACAAAAGGCATTTCATCTTAGCTCTCTAGGTTGGCAACGCATCTGCAAACCCTCCGGGGTTGCGGGTGTCTATGGGCAGTGGTGATCACTTGCCATCAGGTGACCCACATGCTCGTTTGCCTTCCTCGTCGTATAAAAAAAATACAACTTAGGTAACTACCCAAAATTCAAAATGTGAAACGTAGAAAGATAGAGAAAAGCATGTTTTATTTTTGTTCCCAATATGGCCACGTTCCTTTCGGACCCAGCCAATACGATCGCGCGGGTTAATTACATGTCATTGTCAATTTAATGACACATGTCACTATGCTTCACTTTACAACATGCTCTACTTTTTCAGGCCTGAAAGGGATAAAAAAACCGGCTAAGTGCGAGTCGGACCTGCGCACGAGGGTTCCGTAGAAAGACTTTAACGCTTTTCCCCAGTGTTTTAAGAAGTCCAGTGTTAGCAGAGCCCTGCAGTGTAAGCAAAATGTACGCAGTTTGGGGTTAACTTATATTGGTCTGCGAAATCTATAGACAGACATAAAAATTTAAGATTTTGAGACTTCGGAGTGGTTGTGCTATAAGAGCTACCTTCATACCAAATTTCAAGTTTCTAGGACAACTGGATGTACCCTTTAGGTTTTCGGATTTCGGAAATTTGTATGTAAATAGCCTTTTTAATGACTGTATCTTTTGATTGCGTTGACTTAGAAGGATGATTTTTTTCACGGCTTCAAGGTACCGCAGACTTGAGTGTTTAATATTAATTTCAGCATGCTACCTCCACGCATTCCAGAGAAAAAGTGTCTTGACAGACAGACGGACGGACAACAAAGTGATCCTATAAGGGTTCCGTTTTTTCTTTTTGAGGTACGGAGCCCAAAAAAATTACTAAATGAATATACTTTTAGGTGTCTATTTAACGATATTGAAATTAGTTTTGAATTATAATAATTTTGATTGTGATTCAAATTTCGCCCTCTAGAACAAGGCTTCTCAAACTTATAGCCCAACGAACCCCTTTTCAGTTTCTTGTACCGCTGCAAACCAGTTTTGAAACAAATTTTACGAAAATAGTAAGGGCTATTTATTTATGTAAAAGTTAATACAAACATAAAAATAATGTTAATATTGTTGATAACTAACGTGACGTGTGGGCTTGTTTCTTGTGATTATTACAAATCGAGTCAATTTCTGGGGCAATTTTTGACAATTTTAATCTTTCTTAATTCAACATCAAGTAAATTTTCTGCACAAGTAATGGATTAAATTAGGTAGTTCCTCCGTGAAATAGTGTACTCTGTAGTAAGTATAGTCATGCAAAATAGCCACATCTGCGCTAAGTATTTTGCACGAATATATTACACTACTTTGAGGAGGAGCTAACTAATTTTGTCGATAACTTTCTTGTAACATGGACCTCCGAAGAGTTACGAATGAAGCTTTTTCTTAAGTGGGTCAAGCTTAACTTGCAAGATTTGACCTAAGTAAAAAAAAAAACATCATCATCATCAGCCTATTTACGTCCCACTGCTGGGCACAGGCCTCCTTTAAGAATGAGAGGGCTTGGGCTATAGTTCCCACGCTGGCCCAGTGTGGATTTGGAACTTCACACAGATTATTGAATTGCTTCGAAGGAGTGCGCCGATTTCAATTTCTGTATCTGGTTTTTATTATGGCCATTATATACGTATTATTACTAACCCTCTAGCATCATTGGGGAACCCCTGGGGGGTTCTCGAACCCTACTTTGAGAAACCCTTTTCTAGAAGTAAATTTGAAATTCACTTCAAGACCTAGTCACACATGAAAACATTACACAAGCGAAGTTTAAACAAACGTTCTGATAAGTACTGAAACTGCTAGTCTAGGAAAATATGATTTATTTTCATTTATAGTGTAAACGTTTGTTTAAACTAAAATTTAAATTAGGTCTAGTTGATTTAAGGTCTATTAGAAATTAACGTTTCAACCATTCCCATCGTGATTTAATAGTTTCTTATGTAATTATTACACGCAGATAAATACTAGTGGCCTTATGAGCTTGCTGTAGACCTCGGGAGATAATGTTTGTGAACATTTTTCTCTTATTTTTTTTTATTTAACAAAAAGTCGTGATAGCTCTCAAGCTCCGGCTCGCATCTCCGAGTTTTTCGGAATTATGTGCGAAACTTGATTTGTAATTATCACAAGCTCTTCGGTGATGCAAAACATCGTGGGGAAACCTGCACACTCCTGCTAAGCAATTCAGTGCTTTTAGGTCCAAGCTTCAATAAAATGGATCCAAATTCCAGCGGTCATTCCCAAGCCGACGAATGAGGGTAATAAAAATATTTTTTTATTACGTCAGGTCGTTAAAATAAGTCACACCTTATTGTTTTATTGTCCGCGCATGATAAAACCTTTATGCGGTTATGACAGACGTAGGCAGCCATTTTTCATTGTAATGCGCAGTCGATGACACTTCTGGGAAATCTATAGGTAGAAATAAAATCGAACTTTCATTTATACTGTTACCACAAATCACTTTATACAAGAGGAGCAGGCAACCCTTGCTTTCCTTTGCCAAGGAGTTTGCAAACAACGACAGTCTTGGTAATTTCTTATTTCTGTGCGTCTTTTGCATTTCTGTGATGGACATGTTTCATTGTAAATTTGTAGGAACGTAACAAATTTTGACAAGAGTTACGGCTGCGATTTCACAGAGCTGAGCCCTAAATCTGAAATTCGAAGTTAGTGTCTGACCGTCTCTTTCGCTTTCGTGTTGACGTGTTCGGATAAGTACCTATTACGAAATTCGAATTTCAAACTTTGCAATTGAGGCTCTGGACGGAGCGCAGGGAGGAAGACCAGTGGAAAGTGGCGAGTGTCTCCGCTAACGCAGAGTGGCGATTTTGAGCACTGTACGTAATTCACGGTCCACCAATCAGCTCCGAGATAGTTAAAACGGCCATGTAAACGTGTGTCATTTATTTTGTGCTGCCAGTGTATGCAAGGCAACGACATGAAGGAAGATAGACCGCGAGACGGACGGACGATCTGACACAAGTTGCACGGAGGAGGGACTTGATGCGAAAAGCATATATGACAGCAGAACTTGGAAGAAAATGAAAGAGACATATACTCAGCGTTGGGTAGTAAAAGGTTGAAGAAGAAGATGAAGAAAAAGGGATGAGAAAGTGTGTGCAAGGTGTATATTAATTTAGAATATTCCAGCGAATGGTTATGCAAGTTTATAATTTTATTAAAGTTAGAAAATCTCCGATAAAAAGGTTTACTACAAGAGTGTTCATTCCGCTATTACTCGTACATACCTAATTATTTTCTGAATTGTACCGAATCCATTTTACAATGCCTTGTATTCGTCTTCCCCCTAGCATTCGAAGTACCTACAAAAAAATGTTTGTGTGCTGAGATTTGCTAAAAGCAACTCTCGTAATACGAACCTTCTTTTTTACTAAAAACTGACCAGTGATTGACCCCTATCTCCCTTGATGGAAGGTGCAGATGAGGCCTAAGGTGTAACTCACTGGTTCAGTAACAACCTATTCACTCTAGCCTTGAAAAGACCTAAGAGCTTTACTGTGACTGTAGTCGCAAGTCTTTTTTATAGGTGTTTTGATACTTTCAGATTGCCTGACGAGGGTATTTCCCTGAGGCTCGTTGATTAATAAGACGTCCGATACAATATACCTACGTATTACAAACTCTTTCTTGTTACTGAAATAACACTTAATTCGGGTAAGTGAGAAAGTATAACGTTTGTAGCCTGCTGCGTATCAGGTTAAATGTAATGATGGCGGAAACAAAGATTACAGAAAAAACGTTAATCAACAATAACTCTTCATCTTATGATTGTCCGGAATCGCTCTGTAGTGCTCTGTAGTGCACGCGTGCCATTTTGTCGCTTGTCGCTCAGTGCGTCCTCCTCTGATTCCGTCACTACGGCGCGGCGTGCTACATGCGCTGTAACCACCAGACACAAACCACATACACCACACCACCAGTTACCAGTAATTTTGTCGCTTGTCGCTCAGTGCGTCCTCCTCTGATTCCGTCACTACGGCGCGGCGTGCTACATGCGCTGTAACCACCAGACACAAACCACATACACCACACCACCAGTTACCAGTAATTTTGCTTGTCCTTTTTTTTGGTTTGTTTATCACGTAGTGTTCAGCAAAGAGTTACGACGAAAATGTTTGTGGTAAAACTATTCCGGTAATGTCATACCTTTATGAAAGTTTAAATATCAGAATTATTAAGAACTTGTAAAAAATCTTTCCTTTATTATTCCTGTTAGGCCTGGTAGACCTGTGCTGACTGGTGTGGACATTAACTTAGAGTTGGTATTACGTGAGACTATACAAATACTTCGAGTTAATCTCGAGTTAGTGTTAAGGTTAAATAATGTCGGCACAAGCCAGCCGACAAATATTATACCTACAAGAAAAATGAAATTGACGCTGTTTTTATAATACTAACTTTTGTATTTTTAGAAGTTTTTCGTGCTAGCCACCAATTTCTCGAATAGCGTATGTACGTATGTATGTATATCTCTTTATTGCACATAAAACAAAAAAATACAGATAACAGAACAAAAGCAAATGTACAAAGGCGAACTTATCCCTTAAAGGGATCTCTACCAGTTAACCTTCGGGCGATTGACAGGACATCAGAAAAAAGAGTAGACATACAAATAAAAGTACGAGGATCCGGAACCTGAAATTAACCTAATTACCTAACTAAAGCATTTAAAATACACATACATAGAAATACAGATACACTCTAGTACATACCAATAACATAACGATAAATAAATACATATCAAGAAGTATACACTACATAAAATATATATATACACGAACTAGAGAACACACAATATCCAATTAAGAGGAACCGTCAAGCCAGTACTTCCTCAAGTGATTCTGCAGGGTGGCAACAGTTTGCGACTGCCTGATGTCACAAGGTAACCGATTCCACAGTCTAACAGCCTGCACGGAGAAGGATTTGGAGTAGGATTTGGAATGGGTGACAGGAAAAGAGAGAGAGGGATTGTTACTCGACCGTAAACGGTTCCCGGAACCAGTGGCCAAGTAGCTAAATCTTTCCGAGAGGTAGTAAAGGGACTGTAGCGTAATTTGACTAGCGCGATACCACGGTTTGGTAAAGATCTGTGTACAAACCCCAGTTCGAGAATTCATTTTTCTGTTTTTTCTTAATATTTACACATCAGTTTGAAATTTGGAAAGCCGTTTTTATAGTTTTGTATTTTCTCACTCCGTGAAATCAACTACTAGACCTCATTTTTCCAACCTTACCAACCAACCTTACCTTACCTTATCCAATTTACTTTATAATACAGACGATTAACGAAATAAAGTATCCAATCAGAATTACTTGTGGAACCTTAATCTGACCACGCACTATTGGCAAATGACAGCTGAAACCGCTGACCTTACATAGAGCGTTCTCTTTGTGAAAGAAGACACTTTGTCTGCAAACCGCTAGCAGAAATAACATAGTTTGAGGTTATGTAATTATTTTCATTTGTACGAACTGAAATTGGAGAGATGATTTAAAAAATGTGTGTGCTATTTTTTTTTAAAAGTGCTTTTTATTTTCGGGCGTTTTTCTATCAGAGCGAGTGTAATTGCCGACCAGGCCAAGAAATACGTTTCGATCGCGTTCGCGTTAACGTCTAGCGGGACGCATCGACAACAAACTATTCTGATAGTATTTCACATTTCACGCAAACGCGATCAAGACGTTTTCTTGCGTAAATTTTACACCAGATGCTCTACATACCGTTAGAAACAACATTCCTTTGTTTTTTTCGCTGAACTTTAGCCGACATGAAATCATAATAAGCGTTAGACCCGCAAAGTGTCAAACTGGTTCTTATCTGTAATTTTTGTCAACAATATCGCCTTTCCAATTTCTCGCCTGTCTGACCTAACCCTGAACTTTCTAAGTGACGGTTTTGTCACGTCACTTACGAGGCTAAATGCTGTGAAAAGAGCTCGAACGCACGAAAGGTTCGATTTTCCAACTATTAACTTGGATACCCTGGTTAAATTGAGGTTTCGAGGACGTCAACGACAGTTTTTATAAGTTTACCTTTATCGTCGTTGCTTTGAAAGTCTATGCGCTAAAAAAGTGGATCATCATCATCATCATGTCTGCCAAAAGACGTCCACTGCTGGACATAGGCCTCCCCCGCGGCTCTCCACTCAGACCGGTCTTGTGCTTTCTGCATCCACCGCGATCCCGCGACCTTTACTAGGTCTCGCTCCAAAGTGGATGCTACTTTTCAAAGTCATCATCTAGTCGAGAGTAATAATAGCAATGTGTTCTGTTTCGAAGAATAGAAAACATACTCTGTTCCAAATTGTTTTTTTTTAACATACCTACACTGTAGTATTGCTGGGACTTTTTCGTAGACATTAGGTAGGTAATATTTTTTTTTGGAATATCACCATTATCAGCCTACTTACATCCCACTATTCCTGCGTCAACGTAACACCATGCTATAATCCGTGTCAACTAAATGCGTCTAGTGAAGTCAGTTACTTGTAGAGGAAGCGAGACACACAGAGACTAATGGGAAAGTAGAAACATCTTCTGTAATGGGAGATCCATACAGTAACTGCTGCCGCACGAATGGGCCGGCTCGTCCGGGGAAGTACTCACCAGCCTCTCGCAGAAAATCGGCGTGAAGCAACAGCATCCCTGTTGCGTTCCGTTCGGTCAGTGAGAGAGCCGGAAGCTCGATCCAACCGCCCCCCCCCCCCCCATTCCTCTATCCCTTTTCTCTCTTGTGACTCTCTTGGCGATTCTGGTTCTCATGGGTGGCAGTTACCGATTACCATCAGGTGACCCGCTTGCTCGTTTGTCTATCTTTCAATAAAAAATACTTCAGACACGCATTTAACTTTGAAGCGCTACCCGCTGATTTACAGCGGGTAGCGCTTCAATGAATGTTATCGTTGGTATTTACCAACGATAACATTCATTCAACAAACTGGCACAATTATACTGCACCGTCCCATTTTTCAAGCTTAAAAAAACAAAGTGCACGTAAAAAAGTAATTTGTAAGACTTTGGACTAATGGCGCCGAGTGCAAAATAAGTTTGAAGATGTTAAACCCGACATTATTCTTCTGGGCTCAAAAGTTCTTAAGATGGCTGAGAAAGTGTTCCGTAGTGTATGTGCAATTACCTTTTAAGAGACAGATAAAAATAATTCAAAAATTAGGCACGAAAAGAAGTGAAAAAATTAATTTGCAGTTGCACGTGCGTAGTTACGCACCGATTCTGGTCTTGCAATATTTAAGATGAATCATGAGAATCAAGACAGCAAACATCAATCAACTGCTAGTTTCGAAACAAATAATATCTTTTCCCATGATATTGTCAAAATTTCTGTGCATGGGTTACCTACCCATTTTATTAAAGACACTAAATAACTCAGAAAATTTGTCAGCATTGGCAGCTGTTCTGTACCTATCTATCTAATCTATGGTTAGGTACATTTTTTAATTTGTGAAATACTTTACATAACAACTCAATTTGGTACTAACTATTGAGTTGTTATGTAAAGTATTTCACAAAAATTAGATTTAGCACTGGCCATTCAAATTATTTTTAGCAAGATGTCGTATAACCTGATAGCCCGGTATTATACTTGTGAGAGAGTAAGTTTGCATTTACATTGATGTGCTCGATCGTCTATTTCTAACATCTTAGCTTCACGGCCTTGCAATGTAATGTAACTTACACAATTTTCTTACTACTGTAAATTCGAGGTTAGGGTAAGAGGGTTCATATGTTGCCAGTGATAAAGATGGGCTTAAGAAAGTTGGTAAGTCTGTGCCTCGTGAATGATGCGTCCAAAGTTTTGGGGTCGTATTACAGCTTCGATAGCAGTAGTTTAGAGTTTTTTTTTATACACGACGAGGAAGACAAACGAGCAAGTGGGTCACCTGATGGTAAGTGATCACCACTGCCCATAGACACCCACAACCCCGGAGAGTTCGTAGATGCATTGCCAACCTAGAAAGCTAAGATGAAATGCCTCTTGTGCCCGTAATACACCGGCTGTCTTACTCTCCACACCGGAACACAATAGTGCAAGTACTGCTGCTTAGCGGCAGGATTAGCGAGTAAAGATGGTGTTAGCGATCCGGACGGACCTGGCACAAGTTTACTTTTTCTTTATATTAAAGGATCCATTATGAGACAAACACCATTTTGCTAGGCTCCGCAAAGTAAGGTAGGCAGGATAAGTGTGTTATATTTTATAAATATATCGATAACTTCTTTGTTACGAAAGCGGTAATTTTATGGGTCAATCAACTTTTCTTTGATGATGCCACGGAGATGGTCCCTGGGTAACTCGTCTAAAATAAGATTTTGTAAGGCAACACTACAACAAACGTTAAGAGTTATATGCCAGGCTTCATGCTTCATCTCCTAAGCATGCAAATCCTGACTGTCGGGGGAGTGGGGTCTTGGAAAACCATATTTTTAATGAGTTACCCAGAAACCATCTCCATGGCAATGAGTATCAATGGAAAGTTGATTGACCGTTTATTATAGTAAATTTTTCGTGACAGATGAAACTTTTAAACTTGAAGTCGTTAAAGTACGTGCAAGCATTGGCATCATTGACACTCTTTTGACACTTTTATTGCTATGAAATATTTTTTTCTTCACACTAATTTAAAATATACATTAGAACTTCGCAGTAAGAAGTTACTTTGACAAAATAACTGCCTAGTTTCTTAAGATGCCTTCTTCTTGTCAATTATGGTAGTAAGAGACGATTGTAAACTAGATCTTTGCGACTTATTTACGTCAATCAACTTTTAAGTGTTGCTCGTTGCCATGGCGACGTCTCCTCGGTCACTCATTAAAAGTATAATTTTCTAGGGTACAAATCCACTAAAAGTTACGAGTTATAACAGTTCTAAGCCTATACCTTCATGCAGTTTCTCGTAACCATGCTAGGATAATGTATACACGACTACCATTTCCTTAATACGAGGAAGTGTATCACTATTGTCTCCTGAGTGACGAGACAAAATAACAACACTAAAACGTTGATTGACCATAAGTATTTTTTTTAATTATTACGGCATACTTAACAACTTTGACGACCGGATGGCCTAGTGGTTAGCGACCCTGACTATGAAGCTTGAGGTCCGGGGTCGGGGCAGATGTTTGTATGATGAATACGAATGTTTGTTCTAGGGTCTTGGATGTTCAATATGTATAATAAAGTAGCGAATTTATCTACATAAGTATGTTTATCCGTTGTCTGGTACCCATAGTACAGGCTTTGCCTAGTTTGGGACTAGGTCAATTGGTGTCAATTTGTCCCATGATATTTATTTATTTTAATTTTATTTAACTACATAGGCCAGCATTTATGCTATAAATTACACTTATAATTAAGTAAGTACATGTCTAACAAATTGACTATTCCATTTTCTTAAATTCACACACGGCTCGGGAAGCGGGTACCAATTTAAATCCCCGTTTTAATTTTACCCAGAACGTTGATGCTGACGAGACGAGGAATTAATCATCGTCAAGTAAACCGAGTTCATTATGATTGATGACAAATGTCATCGGCTTCCCTTGTTTTAATTTTTTGATGACGAATGACGCATTTTTGTGGGTTGACGTAGAAATAGGCTAATGATGTAAGCGTTGGATTGTAGGTATTGGATATTTAAAGTGTCCAAATTTGAGACTCGATTTCGTGATTGTGTGAAAAATGTTTTCGTAACTCTTATCTCTGAGAAGTACAATATTTGATATTAGTATTATAGTTAATGCGTGACCTACCGCTAAACCCAAAGTTTAGAAATCTGTAAATCTGTTACATAATAATTATCATGTACTAGTGTGTATTTTTAATTTTGGAAAAATAAATCTCGATTCACGTTTCTTTTACATCACCCAAAACATTTACCAAAAATTTACTTTCGGTTAAGTGTTTTTTCATACTAATCCTAGTTTTCAAAATTGTCTTCATCATCATTGTTTCAGCCGGTTGACATTCACTATATTATTTACGAGTAAGTAGGTACTTCATTTGTTTTGGCATTAAAAAGAACGAAACTATCTTGTCATATATTTTTTTAACCGACTTCAAAAAAAGGAGGAGGTTCTTTATTGAAAAAATAGTGATAAATAAATAAAATGAAATAAAATACGTTTATTTCGGACAACAGAAACTAAACCCTAAAGTTTTATGACCTAGCACTAAGCAGCAGAAATATGAAGTCGGTGCGGTGCGAGCGGAATATTCTTTGAATGAAGCACCGACTTCATATTTTTGCTGCTTAGTGCTAGGTCATAAAACTTTAGGCTTTAGTTTGTGTTGTCCGAAATAAACGTTTTTTATTTTGTTTTATTTATTTATCACTAGACATAACGAAAACGGATATTTACCGCGATTACCTTATAGGTTTGATGAGCTCCCGATATTTCGATGCAAACCTATAAGGTAATCGCAGTCAATATCCCGTTTTCGTTATGTCTAATGCAATTAACCGCGAATCATTTAAAACTGTTATTTATCACTATTTTAAAGGATTATTTTACTTTTTTTTTGAAGGCGGTTTTACTTTTTCTGTTAAAAGATTTTTATTTCACAATTTTACGTTGATTTAACATTTTCAGAATTATCCTCCAACTCCTAACCGCTCAGGAATTGTACCTTCCATCATCAGCTCATCATCATGAGATGATGACTACCAGACGCAAATACTTGAATAACCTTAGAAAATATATGAAACACCTAGTACGTGCCTGTAAAATTTGAGGGTTGCTCTCGATTTCCTTGGAATCCCATCATCAGATCATGACTCGGTGACAATGAGACCACCTCAGGAGTATATCCTTTCAAATAAAAAAAAAATTTGAAAATCGGTCTACAATTGACGGAGTAATCGATGTAAATACATTTAAAAAAAAATACATACAGTGGAACGTAGAAACTCCTCCTTTTTTTTGAAGTCGGTTAAAAACGCTTTTTTTAAATAAGTGACTGTTGCGTATAAAACACGGACGGTGCACGGTGGAGCAAACGAGTCCTCGAATGGAGACCACGAACAGGGAAACGTAGTGTGGGGCGTACTGAGGCACGATGGACGGACGACCTCAAGAGGGTTGCTGGCGGCGGATGGATGCGAGGGGCCGAAGACAGAGTGTTGTGGCGCTCCATGGAAGAGGCCTACGTCCAACAGTGAACTGCTGTGGGCTGATGATGATGATGACGTATAAAACATTAAAAAAATATATTAAACCTAATTGTTATTTAATTGTTACTTATTTTTAATAGGCGTTTTGCAATGTCAAGATTGTTTCATTATTTTTAATTCTAAAATAAACGAAGCATAGAAAACATTATTCTTCCCCACCTATAAAGGCATCTTGAGGTCTTGAGCCGTTTATAAAACTTGCCAAGTCTATTATCTTATTTACAAGAAACACACAAATACACGAATTTCCATAATTAATGTAAATTAGTTTTCCAGTGAACATAAGGGAGTTAATTAACATAAACAAGTACTTATGCCAATCATCGCTCATACACATACGATACCGAGTAAATATATATTATTATATATATATATTATTATTATATAATATATTATTAAGAGGATGGGAATTAAAGCACAGTTGGTATTATCAAAACAGTATGACAAAATGATATAATACTCATCGACACAATAAATCGCCCACCCGAATTTTAGCATTTTTTGTAGAAGCAGTCATTGATTTAAATTCAGTTTTCACAATAAGCCCGACTTGTTTCGGAAAAATCCGTAGTCCTTCTGGCAGATTTGTCCAAAACATATACATACTCGACTGGCATACGTGAGTGATCCGTTAATTTCATTATGCTCGAGTCTCACGATGGTTTCATGTTAAAAGTCACAATATTCTTTTGAAATTGGGTGGGCGATTGTATAAATACATAATTTCGGAGCAAAACATCAAAAATGTTAGTCGGCATTCTTTGCATCGATGATTTCATTCACAACTATTCGGATGTTATGGAAATTATAATTGATGAGTCTGCAAGATACGTTTTTTTTATGACGTCTAGAAATACCTAGAAATAGTTTAGCTAACCTAAAGTGGCTCATAGAAAGAGATGTTGGAAATTCTTCATAATCCGAGCTAGAGACTGTTGGACAAGAATGCATTAGTGAATAACACTATTTTTTTTTTTAAAAGCCGATATTTGACATCCGTAATCCCAATACAATTAGAGTCATCATAATTATGTCATAATGTCATAAATTGGACTGGGATGACAGCTGTCAAATATCGGCTGTTAAACAAATTAGGGAATCTAACTATAGGTACCTACTGTTTATAAACTGAGTACTGTCTCTTCTTGCCGGCGGCCTCGTTTCGAAAATCCCTGAAATATTATGAAATCATTTCCATGTCCCTAGATACGCTAATAAAGAGATACAAAAGAATTTAGTCTTTATACGATAAGATGTTTTCTGTAATGGGAGAGCCTGACTGTAGTTATTTGCTGACGTACGAATGGGCCGGCTAGTCCGGGGAAGTACCACCCTCGCGCAGAAAATCGGCGTGAAGCAATAGCACCCCTATTGCATTTCGTTCGGTCAGTGAGAGTCCGGAAGCCCGACCCCCCCCCCCCTTTCCTCTATCCCTTTTCCTCCGAAAACGGAGTAGTGACTCTCTAGGGGTTGCTGGTTCTCATGGGTGGCGGTGATCACTTACCATCAGGTGGCTTGCTCGTTTGCCTCCCTCTTTCAATAAAAAAAAAGTAAAAAAAAACTTCTTCTAAAAACTTACTTGGTTTTTGCTTTAAAACCAAGTTTGAACATTTTACGATACGACTAACAGACATGTAAATAAAGACTTAAAAAGTCTTAGCATATTTTTATCTGACTACGACTTAGTCTAACTAACCTAACCAACTTGGAAAAGTTGAAAAACCCCCGACATTATCATTTCAAAGTTCAGTATTTCAAAAACAGGTGAACCGATTTTAATGCAACTTAGTTAAAAACCATCTCGATTAAACTAGCTTTCGAACAAAAAAAACCGCATCGAAATCGGTCCATCCGCTTGCGAGCTACGATGCCACAGACAGATACACAGATACACAGATACACAGACACACAGATACACAGACACACAGATACACAGACACACAGATACACAGACACACAGATACACAGGTCAAACTTATAACACCCCTCTTTTTCGTCGGGGGTTAAAAAGGAGAATTACTACACGTGTGTTTGTTTCAAATATTTGTTTGTATGTACTTACTAATGCCTTGTTTATTTTTTCCACTCTAACAGACTACACGAATGGACTGATTTCAATAATTAAGACGACCTTGGGTGACTACTAAATACCTACATAGATTAAATAAAACTCTTTCAGAACCTGTAGTAAAGATCCTCTTGAGCTCTCTGAAAACTGTAATGATATTTTATCATTAATTTCTCCGAGAACATAAATAAAATGTCGGTAATACCAAAGGAAAGTGTTAAAACACGATATCCTTAAAGCATTATAACTTTATTTACATAATAAAAGCAATTTACAATGACATTAAATCTAAGCTTAAACTAAATAAACTACAACTTAAAACTAAATTAAATCTAAATAAGGCCCCCGTGGCATAGTGCCCAAAAGGCTGGCAGCGTTGCCTCGCTGAATAGCGATGCTGATTCTTTGAGACAGAAAACTGCCAGCCCTTTGGTCACAAGTTGCATCAACTAAGCGCTCTTATAACTCAGAAATAAGCTTGTAAGCGCTGGGACCCCATGGACCCAAAGTTTCAGACCCGATTTACAATTACATTATACAAACCCACAGAGAGACCTAACCCGCCTAAAGGAATGCTCCTTAATTATTTAATAAAACTGAAGCCACATCAAAGCGTCTTCTAAATATACCCAAGTTTCACCGTCTAAAAAGTAGCTCAGTGTAAAAAGCGACTAAAAAACCACTAATGGTTCGAAATAACTAAAATAGCTAACGTACACAACGATTTCATGACTCATAAATTTCAACTTAAATACGAGAAAACGCTTCAAGCGCTTCCTCATTTAGTATTTCGTTAAACACGTTTCAGTCGAATTTAGTCGTATTTCGAGCGGAACAAGACTCAAAATTCTGGACCGGCGGACATTTTATTTGTACTGACATTTGTAAATTAAATACTGTGACATCAAAAAGGCGTCTAAGTTTTAAAATACGCTCATTCAGTGGCCTCTCATAAAGCAATAAAAGAGAGATTAGTGGCTTTCAGACAGCCAATTTAATTCCGGTCTGGAGCTTAAAAATGATTTTACGAAACTTGACGTATTTTGTTAGGAATTAAAGAGCTCTTTGACGTTTTGACAATGTTTCCTTGAGGGAGGTTCGTTGTTAATTCGATTGCTACTAGATTTTTTTTTGTATTTTTAACGTAATTGTAATCCATAGTCTGTTCTATTGCCGCTACACACGGGATAATGTTAAAAAAAATGTTTTAAGTTGTGAAGAATTCCGTGTCTTTATTGAAGTAACTCTAATGATTTGGTCTTTGGTAGAGTTATCACACCTATAATAAGGTGTTAATTTACTCCAGATTAACTGTCATATTATAAGCGTCTTGAACAATTTTACTGACGCTGAACGCTGAAGTCGTCAAATGACAAGGAAACAATTCTCATATTTACTTTCAGAACGTCCACGGAGGATAAATATTCAACAGTTTCATTACATTAAGCGCCTTAGAAGTTGACGGTTTTCTTTAAAACCATCATTGAAGAACGTGCATCCGAACAATGGACTTAACAAACGCAGCTCTGCTGCTAACCTAGCCGGGCCATTTGCAAATACAAGAACTCCACAAAATAACAAACAGAGCAGAAAAAAGGTACAACGACAATACAAGGTAGCAATAATCGGCGTTATCGCTGCAGAGCGATCTCTGACAGGCAACTATGATGGAATAAAGGTAAGAATAGATTGAATTAGGACCAACTACATAAGATTACAATTCCACAAGACAAACGTTGGCCCAAACAAAACAACAAACATTGGATCCAACGAAGCAATCCCCAGAGAGGCTCACGATAACTCACTCGTGGTTGTAATAAGATAACTTATTATTAAGATAACTTATTATCTTCTTATAGTGAGAAAATTAATAAGGACATGTGATTGACGCTTGCCGTAACACGCGTGATCATTTTGTTTTATTTTATGTCTAACTAGCTTATGCCTCACGGCTTCGCCCCCGTGAAATTATATCAAATTGGGCTAGTTCCCAATCCCGTGGGAATTTCGAAAAATCCCTTCTTAGTGCACCTCTAGGATACTCAAGGTATAAGTTTGCCAAATTTCAAGTCTCTATGTTCAGTGGTTTAGGCTCTGCGTTGTCTGTCAGTCTGTCTGTCAGTCAGTTAGTCAGTCAGTCACGGTACTGTTTTATAAGTGTAGATAAGGCTGAGCAAAGGAATCGCTTCCGTTGAACGCGTTTTTAATTATGACTAGCTTTTGCCCGCATAAAAATGAACACAAAATTCAACGAAGACTTAGAAATAAATTAGATTATAAATATTCACAGATTCAATGGATTATAGTACGAACCAACCACCCTCTGGACACCAAATGTCAGGGCGAACGTTTCCGAAACGCATATGCTCATTTGCACCTATAAATCTCTCTAGCCTCGAATCGCGGCTCACTTTCGACCAGATGACAAGCGAGATGACAAGCTATGAACCTATCACGACGCATTCCCCTGGCCCGTTCACCGCGGCTTTTTTCGTAGACTTTCCAAGTCAATTATAGAAGATGCGGTGTCCAGAGGTCCGTGGTTTGTAGACTTGAGTAATTAAATTTAATTTCAGCGTGCTACCTCCACGCATTCCAAAGAAAAGGGTCTTGACAGACAGACGGACAACGAAGTGATCATACCAAAGGGTTCCGTTTTTTTCCTTTTAGTTACGGAACCCTAAAAAGTAGGTATAAAAGTCAATTTTACTTAACTTTACTAACGGTATTCGATTCAGCTTTCAGTAAAACAATTGCCGAAACAGTCATGAGTTAAAGAAATACAATGTAAGTACATTTTAAATTAATTGTGTAATATTTGTATTAAATTGAATTGAGCAATATTTGCAACAGCGAAATACGTTAGTCAATTAATATTTAAGATATTGAATTTATCACAATTAATCAAGGTGTTCCTTAAGGCATTTCGGGCTCCGGTGGGAGTTCTATGGAAAACATAAATAATTTAGGTCGTAATTTTGGAACAAGTTAATAATTTCATTTAGCATTTATGTAACATCCGTTTCTTAACTATAATTATTTTTAATCCGTTAATCACCTGATTAACCTTAAGTACCTACTTAAGTTAAACGTTATTTTAATCTGTTTATTAAGGTTCCGTGATAAAATGGTAAAAAGGAACCCTATAAGGCCTTCTGTCCGTCTGTCTGCTTGTCACATCTGATTATCACAGGGACTACTAAATTATGCTATCGACTTGAAATTTGGAATAGTTTCAGATGATGCTTTTTGAAAATAGAAAATAGTTTTTTTTTTGTAACTGGGATTGCAGGGAGGGCTTAAAAATTCAAAGTACTAAGTCATATGGAGTAGGTATAACAAAAGAGCGTTGTCTTAATATTTTCAAGTATTTTTTAACGCAGCATGGTTTTCGACTTTTGATGAAAAAAATTTCGATTCATAACATCAACTAATTACGCCCACTGCACCTTTTTCTCGACTCTTGGTGAAAACTTGTGCTCGAGCTACTCGTACTGTTCTAAACTTGACACTGTGGTACCAAGTACTCAAGTACTTATTTACTCTCGCAAATAAAATTAATATATTTTTTTCTATACGTCAAGCGTCAAGCGTGCGGCAAGCGGACGAAGCGTCAAGGGTATTTATATAAACTATTTGTATCTTTTTTGTATATCCTACACAATCTATTTACATTTCCAGTTAACATCAACAAGTATTAGCCGAAACCTTGCTAAATCAGCTATTCCGACAAACTCAAAACAGCTGACTGTCATTTGTCGCAACTCTTTTTGCCCACATTTTAGGGTGAGTCTCCATTGATACACGGCTGAGCGTAGCGGAGAGGAGGGGATTATAAATTGACGATGCTCATAATCACCAATCCGAAACGGTGGAAACACTTGCTACTTTCATTGCTCATGCAAGTTTGTAATAATGGGTATCTTCAGTTCAGTCTAAGAATACTCCGAACTATAAGCTATTTATACATGTGACACACATTACTCTTTTCCCCTCACTACCTCGGAAAGCGTCTTTTAATCCTTTAATACAAGCAAGTAAAATCGCATTTTATCCACTAGTGGGGAAAGTAATTTAACCTTGGAGTGGAGTGAGTTTAAGTAGCTTTTGACAGATAACAAAACCTAAAACGCTCATAATAATGGTTCGTTCGATATTAATTATCATTAAATAAATGATAAGTGGTTTGAGAATTTAATAAAAAACACCAAATTTTGCTTTATTTAATGGTCCTTAAAATTCCATGAGAAACATTTTTTTTATAGTGATATAATTCTGAACGCACAAGTTGAGTCGATGCAATTTCAAAACGCATCGTCAGAAATGTCAACATTGTCAACAAAATTTTCTCACCGACTCCGACTCACGTAAAAATACACAACTTTCAGATTTTTCTGTTATAATATCGTAAAAAAATTGTGATTTCAGTGATGAAGATTATTTTAATGAGCTGTTTTTTGCATGTTGCGCTTTCCTCGCTACAGTGAGGTGAAAAGTTTTGTGTTACACACGGGTGCAAATGTATTTTACTTCTCGTGTGTTGAAATTCCACACTCGCGGGTAAAATACAACTTTGCACCCTTGTATAACAAATAACTATTGTTTGTTCCCGAGGCAGTATCGGACACACCTAAGATTACATTGAAAAAAAAAAACAGTTTTTGCTCTAAGTTTCTTAGGATAATTATAAGGTTTGTAGGTTAAGTTCAGATCAGTGCATTTCCGCCCTACCGCCCACTATCCGGTTGGAACAATCTTATTTAATTATTTTATATAAACATCTGAATTCTTTGTAATGCACGCTATGCTACGACCTTTATAATACACCTAATATTAATAATAATAAATTAATCCAGATAAAAAATCCATAGTTTGTTAGTTACACTATCTTATTTTTATGTTAGTAATCACACACAACAAAATAAAAGGACACATTACACATCACGAGCTATACTTCGCTTCATTCAACATCAAAAAAATCTTAACGGATGAACTGAATGATGGAAGAACACAATGTATGTAAATATTTGTATCTTATTATTATTATTCTCCGCTCCTCTCCGCCTATCTCCGTGTCAGTGGAAACGCACTCTTAGTCTAGTCTTTTTACCCCGAGATTCCACGAAGCCAACACAAGCCCATCTGTACCCATAAATAATATCAGTGCCATCTGTGGAGACGCGTGTCTGAAATACTACTGACGCACAGATTTAAATAGAGTTTGTATGAAAAATGTTTTATGATGCAAGGTTTTGATATGAGAAAAATGCTCGAGAATGTCGGTGAAGTTATGCAGTGTACTTTCAGTGCGCTACATAGTGAAATAAACGGATCACTCACGTATGTCAGTCGTGTATAGCCTGACATGTTTCCGACTAATCCGTAGTCCCTACTCTGGGAGCACACGCTTTATTTATATTTATTTATGATTATAAAATTATGATGCTCCACCAGTTCTTGTGCTCACCCGTCATAACTTAAAAGTATTTATGGATTTAAACTAAATTTTACTTCCACTTTTTGCGATTAATAAATCCGGTTGAAGTCCTTCATAAATATGGCACTGATCTTCTTCGCCTTTCAATTCCCATTTATAGCAGCAATCATTTATTATTTATTTTTATTTCAACTTTGCTTCATCCTTTACAATCATTATAATGGACTAGAAGAATAAAAGAGTAGTGTTATTCATCATCATCATGTCAGCCGAAAGACGTCCACTGCTGGACATAGGCCTCCCCCAAGGCTCTCCACTCAGACCGGTCTTGTGCTTTCCGCATCCACCGCGGTCCCGCAATCCCTACTAGGTCGTCGCTCCATCTTGTTGGAGGCCTACCAACAGCTCGTCTCCCGGTTCGTGGACGCCGTTCGAGAACCTTCCGACCCCATCGGCCGTCAGTTCTGCGAGCAATGTGCCCCGCCCACTGCCACTTAAGTTCCGCAATTCTTCGGGCTATGTCGGTAACTTTAGTTCTACTGCGGATATCATCATTCCTGATTCTATTCTGCAGAGAAACCCCGAGCATAGCCCTCTCCATCGCCCTCTGAGTGACTTTGAGCTTCCTTATGAGGCCCATCGTTAGCGCCCACGTCTCAGATCCGTAAGTCATCACTGGCAACACACACTGGTCAAAGACTTTTGACCAGTAGTGTTATTAACTAAAAACAATTGTATGAGATATTGGAGGGTTGGTAAATGAGATAACTGCGAGTTCCTTGTACCTAATTTTGTAAAATTTTGATAAATATCAAGTATTAGCCTCATAATTTTCTATCTCGTTAAAACTATCATTTCATAAATTTATTGCCCAGAGCTTAGAATATGAATCCAAAGGCAATACCATTCAATATTTTCCATTATTAAAATGCTTTCGTAACAGAGAGTCATATTGATTGCTCTTATTATATTACAGAACAATTGAATTAAATGCTAAAGATCCAATAAATTATCTTTGACCAACCATTATTATTGCAGAAAGAATACGATTCACACTATACGACGACGGATCCGACACGACTGAAAATAGACTCGCAACGAACTGTACACACAAAAAAATACTTTTTTGAAACAAGATCCAAATATGTTTCAACTGTTATTACTTAATCTTAAATACATAATATATTCCTTGGAATAAGATAATCGCACTAACGTTTCAAGACCGTTTGACCGTGGAGGCGTTTTACACCTCTGCTGATTTTAAATTTAGTTTAAATTGACCCTAGAGGCTATACATCTCTAAGCCATTTAGATTAAGTATTATATTATAGTATTAATTCTGGGACCCTATACATCCCTTTCTAATTTAAATTTTCACAGATATTTGACCTGGAGACCCTATACATCTCCTGCTCAATTAAAACGTGCCAGTAAAGTAAAGTGTTCTGGTTTTGCTGTTCTAATAATTACTTTTTACACTTGTTTCTAAAATGCGGTATATTTTTTTTCTCTCTTTATCTTTTAATGACAGAGTGAGGTTTCTTTGTGAAGTTTGTCTGTGGTTGCGTATTGTAAGAGCTAATGTAACTTGTTTTTAGAAAAAATGACTTTGTGCCAAGTTTCTTGCAGCGCATTCTTCTTGGCAATCATGGTCTTTCCGAAAGCGCTGGTAGACACAAAAAAAATGACGTGTAAAAGAGCAATCAACTGCCTATTTGCTGAATAAAATTTTGAATTTTGAATTTGAATTTTGAAGAACGAAAAATTCTTGAAATTCAAGATTGAAAGTTTTGTGACAAGAATTTTGCTACTTGGTTACTATAGTAGTACGAAATTAGTACGCTATTTACTCAACGTGTCAGTTGACTCCTCCCGACTCATTCGCTAGCGTCCACTGCAGGGCACAGGCCTCCCCCAAGGATCTCCACAACGATCGGTCTTGTCCTACCCGCAGCCAATGGCTCCCCACGATCTTTACCAGAGGATCGAGCACGACTTCACGAATGTATTCGTATCGAGATTGAGAAACTTCGTACTAAATTTTAGTTCCAAATACGCTCACGGGCGGGCGCTGTTCCAAACGTCATACAAACTCGACAACATTTACTATTCGATTTAACGTGACGCAAGTTTTGAAAAGTCGTGCTCGACCCACTGATCGTCCGTCCACCTCGAGGGAGGCCTACCAACACTTCGCCACTCTAGAGGGTGAGTAAAATGAGGTTTCTCGATCTCGGTACGATAACCGTAACGTTACGCAGCATTCGTAAAGTCGTGCTCGACCCTCAGAACCTTACGGCCCCGACGGCCATCAGTTCTTCGAGCAATGTACAATTTGTAGAAGATCACTTGACTCGAATCCTTGCAATGTAATGCATCTTACAGAATTTCGCTTACTATAAAAGCAGGGTAAAAACTATTTATTTACTTACCACACAGCTATATTTGTATTATAGCTAACTTGTATTGGCATATTCGACTACCATTCTTAACCTACTGCGACAAAGTTGTATCACCCACAAATTCAAATAGGTTGGCGGTACCTTCGTACACGTAGCTCTTCTCGATATTCAGATACGGCACGTCTTGCATTTCATAATGGCGTTCACTTCCTTAGATTAACTGGGTCAAGACATGCGTTATTTAAGGGCAAATATTGAGAAAATACAGTTAGCAAGAGTTTATGAGTTAAGAGTAGACCTACCTGTATTGTGGAATGAAAGGAAAGTTAAGTATTTTGCAGTGAAAACATAGTGACTATTCCTTTCCATAGGAAGTAACCACACAAATTAAGTATACAATACACAAAAATATGTACAAAATATGCTCTATAATATAAACATCACAAAACACTTAAAACACAACTTAATATAACGAGGCTGATTATATTTTAGAGGTTAAATTACAGTTTTCTATTACCAACATTATGTTCGTCTTATACTTACAAATTAAAATCGTGCCCGCTAAGTATAAAGACGGCTCAAATTCCTTTTTGTCATTGACATTCCAACGAAAATTCTGAATACAACATGCCTAGGTCTCGACTTATTTATCTTATCCCTCGTGTATCTTACAACTAACTGTATACGCTAAATTGACGTTAATAACTAAACTTGAAGTTAATAACTTGTCATATTGTTAACTACGACCGATCTTTGAAAAATGTTTTTGACGTAAATGGTTGCAAGTGCCGGCAGCTGCAGCGAACTAGTGACTCTCTTGAGGTTGCTGGTTCTCATGAGGGGCGGTGATCGTCTACCATCAGGTGACCCGTTTGCTCGTTTACCTCCCTCTCTCAATAAAATAGGGGGTATAAAATAGTATAGTATTCTTCATTGTTGTTTACAAGGCAATAAAATTTCATTTTCAATCTCAAGGAGCTGCAACTTTATAAAAGTAAGTGGTAATATCCGCTAGGCGCGGCCAGGTACGGTCTGCAATAACCTAACCGACTTAGAAAAGTTGAAAAACCCCCGATATTGTCATTTTAAAGTTCAATGTTTCAAAAACGGGTAAACCGATTTTAATGAAACTTAGCTAAGAACCATCTCGATAAAAATAGCTTTAGACTGAAAAAAACCGCATCGAAATCGGTCCACCCGTTTGGGAGCTATGATGCCACAGCAGATACACAGATACACAGACACACAGATACACATGTCCAACTTATAACACCCCTCTTTTTTGTCGGGGTTAAAAAATCACGGTTGTCGATAGCCGGAATGTTGAAAATCCAAGTTCATTAAAGTATTTTATGATCAAATGAGCTGGGATCAAATTCACCAAAAACCTTAAAAACCTTTACTTCTAATCCGCACAAGAGCAAAACTTTTTTTTATATAATCAATAGGGAAAACATCCCAATTTTTGACACTCTAATTTCGATAATTTGGGTATATAACTAATGTCAAAATAATGTCGTTTTACACTACCAAAAATTACACGTAAAAATCGAGGTATCACTTATTACTACAGTTTAAACTATTTTAAACGACTTCAAAAAAAGGAGGAGCCTCTCAACTCGTCTGAATATTTTGTGACTTTTTATTTTAACAATAACTAATTAAGAGACAGTTTGGTCACTGTAAATAGTTGAGTCATTGACTTACTAACACCATAGACAATTAACAAAAAACAATAATTCACGAAAAATGTGTCCCAGTCATCTTCAAAATGATGTAAATATGAAAAAAAAAAGTACCTTTTTTATACAACAAGGAAGGCAAACAAGCCAGTGGGTCACCTAATGATAAGTGATCACCACTGCCCATAGACACCCGCAACCCCGGAGGGTTTGCAGATGCGTTGCCAACCCAGAGAGCTAAGATGAAATGCCTCTTATGCCTGTAATTACACCGGCTGTCTTACTCTCCACACCGGAACACAACTGTGCAAGCACTGCTGCTTAGCGGCAGGATTAGCGAGTAAGATGGTGGTAGCGATCCGGACGGACCACGCACAAGGTCCTACCACCCGCAAAAACTTAACCGAGGATTCACACTTCGCCTGCAAACCTTACTTCTTCGCTATAGTAACAGACTATTTCCGCCATAGTTATTGGCACATCAGATAGTTGTGGCGTACGGAGCTGGCGATACCAACTTCCTAGCACAGGGTCAGGCAAAAAAATAAGTGAAGCATTTGGTATACGTATGACATTGACGTGTTGTAATTCTTAACCCCCGACGAAAACGGTGTTATAAGTTTGACCTGTATATCTGGTGTATCTGTCGGTGGCATCATAGCTCCCAAAAAGATTCACCGATTTCGACGCGGGTTTCTTTAATCGAAAGTTTTGTTTTACATATAAAAGGGGACAAACGAGCAGGCGGGTGTCACCTGATGTAAAGCAATCACCGCCGCCCATGGACACCTGCAACACGAGGGGATTCACAAATGTATTGCCAGCCCTTTAAGGAATAGATAGGCTCGTTTGTGAATTTACGCTTGTAATTTATTTCGAGCTTCTAGGTGAAGGGAAACATTCCTCACCCCGCAGACTCCTGCAAACCAATTCAATGGTGTGTATGAAGTTGTGTGGGAACTATATGGCCTATAAGTCCTCTCATTCTGAGAGGTCTGTGCTCAGCAGTGAGACATAAATAGGCTGGAGATGAGGCATATACAAAAAAAGTACTGAGCATGTTTTTTGAAGGATACTGTACTTTACATTAACACTGTTTCATTTTAAATTATGTTCTGCAATGTAGGTACAACATTTTAATTGGTATGGAGCAAAGTTTTAATTGCAAACGAGACGCATCTCGTATACGTATCTATTTTAAGAGTATAAGTTACATCACGTGTATATTAAAAGTTTACTAGCGTGGATAAATACCCAAAGTCTATTTTTAAAATGAATATCCCGGAGACGAAAATGATAGCTAAAAGTCACACCATTTGTTGAAGAAGGAAGTAGGTAACTCACTATGAGTTAAATACCTATGTCTTTTATGCTGCAACTTTTAGTTGTTATAATGGTCGTCTCCATGGATAATAAATGAAGGGTACACGGAAGGAACATGTCTAATGACCTTACCAACTTTTTGAGTTATCGCGATTTGAAAGTTTAAAACGATGTACCTAATTGTCCATATAACTTTAGTACATCTGTTTTAAAGTGTATCTTTAATGAGGCATCAACATCATCAGCCACAGCAGTCCACTGCTGGACATAGTCATCTTCCATGGCGCGCCACAACACTCTATCTTCTGTGTAATGAGTGTGGTAACTTAAAGTCTACATAAGTGCTCCACATTTTAAGATTAAAATCTCGTTTAAAAAAAAAATTACTAAACAAGAATGTTCCTTCCGTCTACCCTTCAAATAGACTTTATGCGCTAGTGTTTTGGTAACTAAAGATCGCTCTGAGCTATAAGACCGCCTAATGCCACCATGCAATTTTTTGTCTGCATTTTTTGTTTTTTTAAGATCATTTTAAGATCACATAAGATCTACATTGGTAACCCGCAATGAATTGCCACTCGGGTGATTCTACTCGTATTGTGAAAACACGGCTTGTAGCTAGTTCAATCAAAGTAGTCACCTCTTCCCCTCACTCCCTAAACGTGTTGATGTGTACACAAAAACAAAAGCACATCGCAGGCTTCCATTAAAACTTGCCATCCCACTCGGCCGTCCTTTTATGAATGTATTTACCCGCGAAGCAAAAGTTCGCAGACGAATCTTGAGTTCTTCGCAGTAGGTCAAGAAGCTTGATACCTGGGACGTGAAAAAAGGTGGTAGAGAGTTGGTTTAGAGCACGAAGGGTTCTGTAACAGGGTCATTATTTTTGTTTTATAATTTTTTACTGAATACGAGCATATGAGCAAACGGGTCACCTGATGGTAAACGATCGCCGCCACCCATGAGAACCAACAACCCCTAGTCACTAGTCCGTTGCCGGCCTTTAGAGGGGGAAAGGGATAGAGGAAAGAGGAGGGGGATCGGGCCTCAGGTACTCTCACTGACCGAACGGAACGCAACAGGGGTGCTGTTGCTTCACGCCGATTATTCGAGTGTTTCAACCGCCTTACTTTCGTGGACACGTTTTTGATGAGTTGGCTGTAGGTTTTCGTGGCATTTCTGAGTTAGCTGGTAGCGGTCCATTACTTCTACCAAATAACCGAAAACGTTATCAAAATTATTATCCACCTCGGCAAAATATTTACCACGAAAGTGATTCGGAACAAACGCCCAAATAATGACCCAACACCATAATTTATCCACTACACATTTATGTTTACCTAGCTATTGATTTCATAATCAACATTGACAGGTAAACCATTCGCGGTTTTCGCTCGCTGTTCACACAAATAATTTGTATCTGTGTAAATGTCTCAAATAATAAATAAATAAAAACTAAAATTTGCAAAAAATACGTTATGAAGAAGATTGGTTCCCTCAGCGACAAGAGAGAGTTTTACTTACCAAGTTTGACGTTCATACCTGCAGTTACCTGCTGTAATATTTTAGACATTATGGTGAAGCAAAATAAACAAAAGTCAAAAAAAGGTACCTACCTGTACAAATATAAACGCATCAATTATGTTTAATGGAAAAAATATGTAATGTTATTTTCACTCTTCATAATCATCTTATCAACATAAGTCGAAATTCAAAAATATGTCTATTAACAAGTTTTTTCATATCAGTTTACCTTAATTCATTACACGATGCACACAATTTGTAAACATCTATCTTACATAATTAGTTTCATTCAAAGTTCCTTAAAAGTAGGTAGCCGGCAAATACAGGCATTGAATAAAATAGTTCCCTGAATACGGAACCCTGAAGGCAAGGTTTTGAGAATAAATGGACGGCTTTGAAACAAGAGTGAGAGGACTTGTAAGACAAAGTTTGTATGAAAAATTGGATTTTCATTGTTTATACTGGTCAAAATGCCGCCTGGGCCATACTGCATAATGATCAAGTACAGAGGGTTTTGCGGGTGGTAGGACCTTGTGCAAGGTTAATCCGGATCGCTACCACCATCTTACTCACTAATCCTGCCGCTAAGCAGCAGTGCTTGCACTGTTGTGTACCGGTGTGGAGGGTAAGGAGTGCCGGTGTAATTACGGGCACAAGAGGCATTTCATCTTAGCTCTCTAGGTTGGTAACGCATCTGCAAACCCTCCGGGGTTGCGGGTGTCTATGGGCAGTGGTGATCACTTACCATCAGGTGACCCACTTGCTCGTTTCCCCCGTCCCACCGTCCACCGTCGTATAAAAAAGAGGGTACCGAGATAGAACGAACGAGTATTTTTAATTAAAGGAAAAAAAACGGGATACATAGAAAACCAGAAACACAGCGCAGGCTTCGTCAGTAAAACAAATTAAATATCTGCAAGCTTCGTCATTATAAGCTAAACAGTATACCTCAATTCAATACTGGACCAAATGTACCAAAAATACTTGCCGCGTTGCCCTACTGTATCGCCAAATAAAACGTGGATCGCAGCTCCTAGCCCTCATAAAAGAAAGAAACGAAAGACTCAGAAAAGTGTACAAAAAAACACTTTACTGTACAAAAAACAGGATAAAAACACAAATCACAACCAATCAAATTGGACTACAAATGCGGCTTTATTCCTTTAAGGGATCTTTACCAGCCGACCTTTGAGTGGTGGAGAGGAATAGTACCTCGCGTTTACGTACTTCGCGTGCCAGTAAGAAGCCCGAGAACCTTAATGCTTGCCACGAACTTCAGTCCCCTCTCGACCGCTCGGAAAGCCACTACACCACTAAGCCACCAATCAAGGTATTTCCTTTCATTTCTAAAGACTTCTTCTTCTTCTCAGCATGTGTTTGTCCACTGTTGAACGTACGCCTCTTGATGGGCTCTCCAATCCTGCCGGCTGGATGTTTTCCGGGTCCAGGTCGGCCTGGCAGTTTTCTTAATATCGTCCGACTATCGGGCGGGGGGTCGGCCCACGCCTCGGCTTCTTGTTCTCGGCCTCCAATGCAGAACTCTTTGGCTTCATCTACTATCATCTCTGCGGCACACATGCCTTAAGGTAAGGTAGGGACTTATTACTATATTTATTATGAATCTTAAATAATTAATTAGGTACATTATAAAATTTAAAATACTAACTAAACCTGAACTAAAGATAGAAAATCTCTCCCAGATCGCCGCCAATGGGAAGGGTGCCCAGAAGGCTGGCGGCATTGCCACGTTGTATGGCAATGCTGATCGATTCGCTGAGCGAAGTATTGGCCAGCCCTCTGGTCACGAGAGGTCTCTATAAGGCGCGCCGAGAGATCTTTATACAAATGGCGCGCGCTAGGCCCCCAAGGCCCCAGAGTTTCGACCCCGAACGCCTCGAATATGTAACTAGCTCCAAGGGAGCTATATTTGCGGCGTTTAAGGTCTTCTGCTGAGGCCGCGGCAGAGCCAGCAATATTTTGGGTCCTTGAAAGATGGGTCGGTGCGAGGGTATCCACGCAAGTGGCGTCCCATACTAATGGCTTATTACTTGTACTCTTCCTAAAATGTCTATGCAAAACTATGATAAACTCTTTCCTTCTATCTCGGTGGTACCATCGAACAAATTGATCGCTGACCTTTCCTTGTCAATCGGTCATCCGCAAATTAGCAAGATTGTAAATAATCAAAGTTAATTTGAACCCTTAGCCACAGTATCCTTCTCTAGAGCTGCTCACTTGACCCAGTTGGTCACGCCGATGTTCAAGTTAAATTGGTGTCTGATTTATAATCGGAAGCGAGTTTATCAGAAAGTGTTACAAGTGTGACGTGTATAAACACAATATAATACGAAACTCTGTGATGAACATCACATAACAAACAACACATGAGGAAGAGCAATTTCGACTCATTCCTCCCTCTCCTTTTCTTTACAAGACCACCAGTGCTGCCTCCGACGTCATCACCACACGATCCAGCCATTCGGATCCCGAACCAAAATGTTCGGTAATACATTTCTAGGTAGAACTGCCAAAATGTAGAAAGACCTCCCAGCTTGGCTGTTCCCTCCCTCTTAGAACATTGGGTCCTTCAAGAGAAGTGTGAAGAGGCACTTTACCAAGCTGACATGACGGTGCTGACGGATGGGGGATATTATGTCCCACTTCCGTCATCATTATTATCTGGACTGCATTGTGTGCTTACCATCAGGCGCCATGTAGTCGCTTTGCCGAGCTGCTATAAAAAAAAAAAAAAAAAAAAACAGAAAAATAGGTAGGTACTCTAAGGAGGTCGCTCTCTGTTTGTTAGTGTTAGTTCGCTATCTGAAAAACGAATGCAAGATGTCTTGGTAGACTGCAAACAAGTGCGACGCTCTGACAGACGCTCTGGCTTTGTCGAAAAGTCGTGTATTCGCATAATGATAGTATTGATAAAAATATAATGAAAATAATTTAAAAACAAGTGTTATTCCTCCTCTCACACCTCTCGCAACTAAGAAGCAGTCGCTGAGAGCTACATCCACCCAAACAGCCGTGTCTAGTTAGGCACCGGCTCACAGTACAAAGAATAAAGGTAGGTACATAATCTCATGCCGCTGGGTCGTGCGCTCCCAGAGCAAGGACTACGAATTAGTTCGAAAACAAGGGATCGATTTTTGAATCTCACTTGGTAAATAAACCCTCACCCATGACATTGATATCACTATTTGCCAAAGGCCTTATTTTTTAATGTCATACCCGTCTACTAACATGCAGCTAATTTGCGTTTCTGTTGTAGACAAAGTGGATTGAGGTTAGCTGTCACTGCCAGTGGTCAAGAAGTCACTTATTGATCTCGTTTACGAGGGGGTGAGGGCATTCGTATTTTGATATCATGGGCATGAGATTTTAAGTCACCGGTGAGATTCAAAAATACGAACTTTTCTAGAAATCAGTAAATTTAGTCACCGGGTGAGATTCAAAAATCGATCCCCAGGTCGTGTATACGTAAGAGTCTTATCATACTAGCGATTTGCGTGCGAGTGCTTCATACTAATATCGCTGCGAACACGTTGCGTGATCATGTTTAGTGATCCATTTATTTTACTATGATTTTCTTTTACACAGGGTCGGTTGATTGTGTGCGTATGTTTGGCATTTGTGTTACAGTTTTTGTTGTGGTGTGAGTTTGTAGGAGCGTAACAATAATAATGTCACGTCATGTCACATAATATCCCACTTTCCATTAAGTAACTAGCGTCATAAGTGTTTTCATGTGAATGTATTACATACATATCGCGTGACGTTTTCCGGTTGAGAACCTTCATACAACCATTAATTAACTAAAAACAATTAATTTGCTGATTAAGCCACAAATACAGAAATGTTTCCATGCAACACCTCCGTTTCAACTGCGTTTCCACTGCTGCTGCTGTTTCCACCACATCTACACTATTACGCTGACAAATTTTAATAATTGGTTAATTAATCATAAATCAAAAAAGCATTGATTGGTCATAAAGGTGTTCCCCGGAATCTGTCGCGTGAGAAAGATGTGGGGGAGCATCGCTATATTAAGAAATGTGCCTCAAACACATTGTTTTTTCAACTTCCAGACTTGAAAAGTTATATTTCATTGAATTAAATGTGATACTAAAACGTATCACATGTTTTTTTGCTCACAACTGCACTCGACCATATTTCAGTCATCAGAACGTCTAGTGTAATCCTAATCAACAGTAAAAAAAAAACCGGCCAAGTGCGAGTCGGACTCGCGCACAACGGTTCCGTAGAAGGATTTTAACGCTTTTCCCCAGTGTTTTAAGAAGTTCGGAGTTGTCTTTGTCTACAGACAGACATAAAAATTTAAGATTTTGAGACTTTTCTGAGTGGTTGTTTGTGCTATAAGAGCTACCTTCATACCAAATTTCAAGTTTCTAGGACAACTTTACTGGAAGTACTCGCTTACTTGCTAATACTGCCGCTAAGCAGCAGTGCTTGCGCTGTTGTGTTCCGGTGTGGAGAGTAAGATAGCCGGTGTAATTACGGGCACAAGAGGCATTTCATCATAGCTCTCTAGGTTGGCAACGCATCTGCAAACCCTCCAGGGTTGCGGGTGTCTATGTGCAGTGGTGATCACTTACCATCAGGTGACCCACTTGCTCGTTTTCCTTCGTCGTCGTATAAAATAAAAAGTACCCTTTAGGTTTCTGGATTTCGGCAATTTGTATGGAAATAACCTTTCAATGACTGTATCTTTTGATTGCGTTGACTTAGAAGGTTGATTTTTTTCACAGCTTCAAGGGACCGCAGGCTTGAGTATTTGATATCAATTTCATCACGCTACCTCCACGCGTTCCAGAGAAAAAGGGTCTTGACAGACAGACAGACAGACGGACAGACGGACAACAAAGTGATCCTATAAGGGTTCCGTTTTTTTCCTTTTGAGGTACGGAACCCTAAAAACATCTCGATCGCGTTCGCGTTTACGTCTTAAAATTACTAATGGGCACATTAGCGGAGTCATTAGGGCACGGGCCCTGACGGGTCGATACGGATCGACAACAAACAATAGTAGGGTAGTTGACTGATGCCTAAATAAAAATCATTTTACATTTTCACTTATCAAGCTTCCAAAAACACTCATAAAAAACCGATGCCTCATTTATTACTGCAAATGAAACAATTTTTAATTTAACGAAAATAAAAGGAGCCAGTTTGATCACTGACAATGATGACGTCGTAGTTCTGTAGTTCTACACAAACTTCGTACTACGGATCCGATCAATCGTTTTAACATTTAAAAAAAAATTGCTGATTTGACCAAGAGGCAACATCCCTATTCTGATCATACTATTTGACACCCGTAACGCAAACGCAATCGAGACGTATTTTTGACCGTTGATTACACTAGAGATTCAGTAGTTTCAGCGTTTCCTGATTCCGCTACTACCGTTGTTACATTTTACTTATCCCTCTGATATTACAGCATTAAGTAACGAAAATGGGAATGGGAAAACAGAAGAAAATATTTTTGTTGCAGACTATACCGACTCCGATAATCGAACATGGTGTTACAGAAAGGAGTAATGTTATCTTTAGTAGATTTTACAGCAAAGAAGCTGAACAATAATTAATTTATTTTTTTCAGAAGACGTAAGCAAATCTGTCTCTTGACTTCTCTGCAATATTTTTGATACTGATCGCAGTACCTGTATCTAGATTGCTCCATGATAAAATCTGTAATGCAAACTGCAGAGACAGTGAGTGGCAGTAATATCCTTGTTGAACAAAACACACCAAGGTATAATATTTAAAGTTTATTTGCTCTCATATCTGAAAACTTTGCTTGGCTGGAAACCGTTGAGAGTGGATTGTGTCAGTCAATTGAATTTTAGTTTCTGGGTTCTTAATGTTATTCAGTACCAGTTTAGTGTCAGTTTAAAATGACAATTCAATCTACATTACATTGCCAATATGAAGCGCATCAAAACAAAAACGCATCAAGTCAGCAATTCACAAAGACTTGTCATTCTAGACGACTTTGTGACGTTAGTGAAATACAGCCAGTCGCCTGTGTCTTAGTCCTCACATCAAACTCTTGAGCATCTGCCATTGTATCTTTTAGTCTAATTGCTTGGCTCGGGCGGTGTACCTGGACGATTAAGGGTCCGGCAAGCTTCCGCACCTTTTCATTTCAATTGTTTGCCCTCAGCCTTAATGTAGTGGTCAGTAGGTTAAGATGTAATCTATAAAAAAACTGTCAAACTTTTCTTAAGTTACCTTTATAAATATCGTGGGACTAAGTTGGCTACACATAAGTCAACTAGTTAAAAGTTTAATTTTAGTTTTGAACAAATAACAAGGTAACAAATAACCTGAATAAACGTTGTAATTTTATTTCATGTTCGTCATTTTATTTTCTGTGCCATACCTATTTGAAGTGACTGTTGACAATCATTCAAGTAGAATTCCCAGATTCAAACCCAATTTGCGGTTTAGTGTTTCCCATAAATACCGCTATAATATTTGGTTACAGTTATAAATAACGAATCATTCCAATCCGTAATATTTGCTGAACAAAATATCTGAAAGTACTTTCAGACCCGTGTCGTCGGGTAATCCTCTTAGTTCTGCAAAATCATATTTTTTTGATTTGTTTTTGCAGGCTCAGAATATTGGCCGTTTCATTTAAAGAACGATTTCAATGAAGGAATATTTATTTCATCTTGAATCTAGGTAGATAACATTTTACAGGTAATTAGCTTTTAGGTCGCGACTTTGTCAGCATAAAATTCGTTTTGTACATTATATTCGGCGAGAATTTATGTGTGTATTTTTGGTGTAAAATCTAGTAAAATATTGTGAAGTTTCATTAAAATAAGTATTCTTTGCGTGATGAGTGAGTAACATCCGTTTTCACAAACATTCGCATATAATTACTAGGCGATCTAGCGAACTTCGTAACGTTATTAGACGTTCCTTAGAAAGTGTGTGAGAATAGTAGTTTATGCAGCGGTTACATAATGAGTATTTTAAGGCCTAATTATGTGGAGTTGCATACATTACTTTATCTACACATATTATAAGTACTCTAACATGGGTTCAGAAGCCGAAAGCATAATAAACCTGTCTGGAATTTTACTGTTTTTTTTAATCATGGACGAACATTTTATCGAGCTGACGTTTCGTATGATAATCATATTTTTTTTAATTGAGGCCTATTTTTAAATTGTATAGATTTTTGAAGACAGTTATGTTTAGCAATTCTTCGGGCTATGTCGGTAACTTTAGTTCTACTGCGAGTATCATTATTTCTGATTCTGTCCCGCAGAGAAACCCCGAGCATTATCGCCCTCTGAGTGACTTTGAGCTTCCTTATGAGGCCCATCGTTAGCGTCCACCTTATGATTATGATATATTATGTGTGTAGGTAAAATTAATTTTCGTCATAATTAAAAAAAAGTTAATTTTCCCCTCTTTTCTGCTACTCAAAGAGGAGACAAATCCAACAATCAAAGATTACAAAAATCGGTAAAGCCGTTCTTGACTCACAAGTGGTTGAACTAACACGACTTTCTTTTATATTGAAGAAGTAGGATGGTATTATAATTATGTAGGGTTCAGTCACTTCCTCTTAACTAATTATTCTAGGCCACTGACCCTCATTGTTCAACTAAGCTGACAGTGACAGTGACAGTTCTTAATTGTACCGATTCAAGGCCCCCAAGCGTCCCGGGAATTTAAATTGACAGCTCCCTATCGAGGTTTTCCTTCGCTTTGCTGTATCTGGTTTAGTAATTTAGTTTACTATTTCTTCTATTACCTATCTCACGCATCGGCGTCAGCATTAGCTATGAGCGCCAAAATGGCTCTCTGGTAAGCAGTAAAGGCCAACTCTCTTTTTCGCAGTAAAGGCCTCTCTCTCCGGTGACCAGTCAAATTTTTATGTCTTCACTATTTCATTCTGAGAGGAGGCCTGTGCCCAGCAGTGGGACGTAAAAAAGGCTGGTGATGATGATGACTATTACGTGAGTGGGTGAGTGTTAGTATGTACCTCAACGCTTATTCGAATTTGGATTTGCTGAGGTGTTGAAACGCACAAAATGACGCCTTTGGAATATTCACTAGGTCGATAACCTTAGCCATTTTATTTTAATTAAAGCTACAAAAACAACTTTATTCGAGTAACATTCCGATTCCTTTTTGCCTTTGAAACTAAGTAGTCGAGCAGGATAAGCATTTAATTAGGAATCGGGCTTCATTTGTGAGGACATATTGCTTCAGGGAAACACGAACAATTAAATCGAAAATGTAATCAACTGTCATAATCAAGTTTGTTTCGGTACTTCACTCTATAGATCGACCAGACTTATGGCATCTTAGGGCTAACACGGTTTTGGGCATGTTAAGGCTGACGCGGCGATTTCTGGCGTGAACACAACACAAATAAATCTCAAGCACAATACAAAAACATTTCACATAAAACATTTATCACAAAACAATGAGATTACAAAAAAAACCGGACAAGTGCGAGTCGGGCTCGCGCACGAGGGTTCCGTAGAAAGATTTTAACGCTTTTCCCCGTGTTTTAAGAAGTCCAGTGTTAGCAGAGCCCTGCAGTGTAAGCAAAATGTACGCAGTTTGGGGTTAACTTATATTGGTCTGCGAAATCTATAGACAGACATAAAAATTTAAGATTTTGAGACTTCGGAGTGGTTGTGCTATAAGAGCTACCTTCATACCAAATTTCAAGTTTCTAGGACAACTGGATGTACCCTTTAGGTTTTCGGATTTCGGAAATTTGTATGTAAATAGCCTTTTTAATGACTGTATCTTTTGATTGCGTTGACTTAGAAGGATGATTTTTTTCACGGCTTCAAGGTACCGCAGACTTGAGTGTTTAATATTAATTTCAGCATGCTACCTCCACGCATTCCAGAGAAAAAGTGTCTTGACAGACAGACGGACGGACAACAAAGTGATCCTATAAGGGTTTAAGAAGTCCAGTGTTAGTAGAGCCCTGCTCCTAAGCAAAATGTACGCAGTGTGGGGTCATCTTATATTGGTCTGCGAAATCTACAGACAGACATAAAAATTTAAGATTTTGAGACTTTTCCGAGTGATTGTGCTTTAAGAGCTACCTTCATACCAAATTTCAAGTTTCTGGGACAACAACTGGAAGTACCCTTTAGATTTTCTCAGTACGGCGATTTGTATGGAAACCTTGGAAGGTTGATTTTTTCACAGCTTCAAGGGACCGCAGATTTGAGTATTTGGTATTAATTTCAGCATGCTACCTCTACGCGTTCCATAGAAAAAGGGTCTTCACAGACAAACAGACAGACGGACAACAAAGTGATCCTATAAGGGTTCCGTTTTTCCTTTTGAGGTACGGAATCCTAAAAATCACGGTGACCTCTACCAGACAACTATTTGGATAGAGACATGAGAGCATAGATCGATTAAAGTAAACATAAACATAAGACTAATAAAGTCCTGTTGTACCTATAAATGTATAAAAATAAATAAATAAAATATGCGACCTGTGTCGATACAGTAGCACCCTCACATCTCCAGGGAACCACACAAAAAGCTGGTGAGGCGGCAGAAACGGCCGAAAATATAAAAAAATCTAAGTATCAATCTCTCGGTCCTAATTATAATTTTGTAGCTCTCGGGTTTGAAACTTTGGGTCCATGGGGTCCCAGCGCTTACAATCTTATTTCTGAGTTACAAAAGCGCTTAATTGATGCAACTTGTGACCAAAGGGCTGGCAGTTTTCTCTCTCAAAGAATCAGCATCGCTATTCAGCGAGGCAACGCTGCCAGCCTTTTAGGCACTATGCCACGGGGGCCTTATTTAGATTTAATTTAGTTTTAAGTTGTAGTTTGTTTAGTTTAAGCTTAGATTTAATGACATTGTAAATTGTTTTTATTATGTAAATAAAGTATTTAATGTAAAACAATATATGTACATATAAATATCATGGGACAATTAAGTGACACCAATTGACCTAGTCCTAAATTAGACGACGGAAAAACAAATTTATAGTGATTTTAAAATCTATAAAATTAGGAGTTTGATAATCAATGTAACCGTATGCCTCGAGTCACGCGCAAATATAATTTATTCTCATTGAAAGCACTCATTCAGAGTGTATTAAGTGGGGCTAATGTATTTAATAAAGGTAAGTAAGGAAAAATACAAACGTGAAAATCATAGCCGTAGAATATACATGCGATACGAATTTTTGAGAATATTTTGTAGGTCGACCTCAATGTAACATAATGTCATTAAATACTAACGTGAAAATCGTAGCCGTAGAATATACATGCGATACGAATTTTTGAGAATATTTTGTAGGTCGACCTCAATGTAACATTATGTCATTAAATTTTTCTACATGAGAATTGAAGACTTGTAAGCTTTAACGCGACGCTCTATCATGTGATAACATAATTATTCATAACAAGTTTATTGTCGAACCGTAATAACCAGGCAGCAGCCAAAACTTCGAGACAGGTAAATAAACAATGTTATTTGCGCGATTAATCCCCACCTGTAAGTCACAAAGAACTAAGAAATTGGAAATTTTATTCCCTACGTCAGTAAATACGGGAAAGTATGATTATGATACCTACGCATTTCCAACTTGACTTCCGTGAGTATACCTACTTCTTATTCAATGGAATTAACGTCAATAAAGCGTTCTTCGAACACTACAAAAACCACATTATTACAAAACTCATCACCAAACCTTTACAGAACAAAGACATTGTAATAAACAATAAAATTGTCCCAATTAAGAGGACGCGGAAACAATCGAAAAAACCCTCCCGATTCACATTGTAAATCAAACTTTTCCCTGTAATCTAAATTCGAAAAACTCTGCGCGAATTTTTTGTCGAAAACAATTTAAATTTCATTTGGCCATACAGAAAGCTTTCCTCGCAGTTCAGTACTTTGTGGATTGTAAAGGTGAGTTTGGTAAAGTAGTTAAACGTGTTAATTTGCTGCGCGTCAACCAATTTTAAAACGAGGCAAGCTGCACTAATATAACAAAACCTTGAAGTGTTTTTAAGAGAGTTGTCGAAATATGTATGTGCCACATGTTGATGTTTGATGATGTCCCGCGTAGGAACTATAGATCAAGCCCTCTCATTCTGAGAGGAGGGCCGTGCCTAGCATTGGGACGTAAATAGGCTGATGATGATGTTGATGCTTGGCGATATTTTTTTTTTACTTTTGTTACACGTACCCATAGAGTGCCCTAGAAATGTTTATTTGTGTTATTTAATTATCAAACTAAGTAACGACTTCTACCTACAAGACTCCTATTATAATTATACCAAATTTTATCAAACCTCTTATAGTTTTCGAGTGAAAATATGCCTGTGACATACGGACGGACTATAAGGGTTCAGTTTTTTCCATATTGGCTACGGAACCCTCAAAAGCGCTTCCAGCCTTGTATTGTATTAAGGCGATACTTAAAGGGGCGGAGTTTATTCACTCAAGCGGGACAGCGCTATAGTGGCTACTCCGAAGTCTGAAATTCAAAGTTCGCATCCAACCGTCCTGCTCACGCCAACATAGATTACCTAACACGAAAGCGAGAGGGACAGTCGAATACGAACTTTGAATTCCGGACTTTGGAGTAACGGCTCAGTACAGAAAAAGGCCTAGTCAAAATGCGCTCATAAGGCATGGTGTAAGCGTCAAAGCGTTTAAAATTGCTTTGGGTACGAAACTGAACTATTAATTTGATTTTTTCCTAAACAAAAAAAACCGGCCAAGTGTTTTAAGAAGTCCAGTGTTAGCAGAGCCCTGCTCCTAAGCAAAGTGTACGCAGTGTGGGGTCTGCTAAATCTACAGACAGACATAAAATTTTAAGATTCTGAGACTTTTCTGAGTGGTTGTGCTATAAGACCTACCTTCATACCAAATTTCGAGTTTCTAGGACAACTGAAAGTGCCCTTTAAGTTTTCGTATTTCGGCATATTGTATGGAAATAGCCTTTTTAATGACTGTATCTTTCGATTGCGTTGACTTAGAATTTTGATTTTTTCACAGCTTCAAAGGACCGCAGGCTTGAGTATTTGATATTAATTTGAGCATGCTACCTCCACGCGTTTCAGAGAAAAGGGTCATGACAGACAGGCAGACAGACGGACCAATGAAAATAATCGATTTATTGATTATTTTTGTTTTTATTTTTATGAAACATTCATAGAATTTAAATTTAATTAACATAATAAAAGCAATTTACAATGACATTAAATCTAAGCTTAAACTAAATAAACTACAACTTAAAACTAAATTAAATCTAAATAAGGCCCCCGTGGCATAGTGCCCAAAAGGCTGGCAGCGTTGCCTCGCTGAATAGCGATGCTGATTCTTTGAGAGAGAAAACTGCCAGCCCTTTGGTCACAAGTTGCATCAACTAAGCGCTTTTGTAACTCAGAGAATGAAACTCAACATACAATGACAATGCAAAGAAAAATTCGTTAAGCAGCTGGACATGAACCAGCAACCTCGGTAATCCGTACCACGCTCCACCAATTAAGCTATACTTAACGTTGGTGTACCTAACGAATTTTTTCCAGCTGCTTAACGAATTTTTCTTTGCATTGTCATTGTATGTTAGACAGACGGACAACAAAGTGATCCTATCCTATAAGGGTTCAGTTTTTCCTTTTGAGGTACGGAACCCTAAAAAGTTACTATTCTTTTCATTCAGTCGCAGTAACAATATAAGGAATATTCACTCCGTTCCAAAACGATAAAAGTGACGAGGTAGAAATAACTTAAAAAAAATTCTATCAAGAATTTTGTTTACAATCATGTTTTCGTCTTTGAGGTACTTGAGACACTCTTCAATTGTGGGTTGAAATATCAAATTTTATTTCGAACATAGAACAAGATATTTGGAATCTAAAATATTCCGACGAATTGAGAACCTCCTACTTTTTTATAAGTCGGTTAAAAACTATCATGGATAGCCCAAGTAGCCCATTAAAAAACTGAATTCCTTTCTTTTCACCGCAGGCAAAACAATTTTCCCGTGCTCAAGATAGTCGGTGAAAAATATTTCGCGTTTCTCGCCCATTTACCACGCCCGGAAAGCACAGTTATGTATTTTTAAGGTAATTCAACCCGTGCCGTTCTTGACGCTGTTAACAAGCTCATTTACATGGAAAAATGTCGGTATTTCGTTAAAGTGGCCGCTCGGGGAGTTGCAAATTGTTAAATTGCACCTGTAACATAATAAATTCACTGGATTTTATTTCACGTACGCAATGGGATTCATATTTAATTAGGTATTTTTAAAATTTAAGGACTCTGATGTTGTTTTGGGTTTTTGAAAAAGTTTGAAGTATCGCGTTCTGTTTCCGCGGGGTTTTACCGCTTTACATGCCTTCTTTTGATGGAAATAAATATTGCATGAAACAAATGAAGGGTACACGAAATGAAACATGTAGTCCCTTTTTAAAAACGAGATTTTAATCTCAAAATGTAGAGCAGTCAATAGACGACTGTAGTAACACATTAGAGTAGTAGAGCGCCCATAGTAACGCATTTTGTAGTTATCTAACTATTACAATTCTAAAGATACAGTTCTCTAACCGGCGGAGGAATGGACGGACGAACATCCTTTGGAAACCTACAAGCTGGATATTTTGTGTATTGTTTTAATCTGTAACTGCTATATCGAAATGAAAACTAATTTAATACTTCATCTACAAATTAGACCTTAGACCAACAAGATACGTACACCCTTTGATCCGTTCAAGTTCAGTCAAGGGACTTAATTCAGCAGAATTCAGTTAAAGTCAAAAGACAGTGACGAAACGCAGTCGTTTTGTAAATACCATGAAGTAACAGGTGTGAGGGTGACGTTGACTGAGGAGTAAAGAATTTATTCTGTAATTTGCGTTGTTTTTAAACCAACAGTGGTTAATTTAACGATGTTAGAAGTGATGGATTGGACGGTTTACGTTCCGCCGCTTGCAGCAAAAATTTAACTGTCCATCGTAAAACTGTATAATCCGCTGAAGGTTGAAGGTATTCCTCGCAGAGTGTAGCAATGAACAATCTGTCGACTTTCGTGGAAATGTGTGTTGATCACATTAGGGTGGGGTAATTGGTTTGAATCTACCTCCTCCTGGTCCACCCACCCTGGGCGACGTCTTGAAGAAGACGGAAGACGGTCAAAATTATCATTCATTCATTCATTCAAACTATTCTAACCTTCAGAGACTCCCAGCGTATCCTGCGATTAAAGTTAAAGCAATTTAGATTTACTTTTATAAGCAACGCAGGACTTGTATTCGAAAGGCCGTACGCTAATAATAATCATAATCACCATCCAATGATACATATAAATAAAAGAGAGGTAGATATATGTCATCAGCACACCGAAAATGAAGCGTAGAAAAGCCTAAAAATTGTAGCCTCTTTGGCCACAATCTCTCTCAAATAAGCTCCAAACTTGCGAGCAAATGTCAAAGTGTTCGGAACATGTTTATAGATTGTCTTGTGAGCATATGACGTATCTTTATTTATAATTCATTGTTTATCACTGTCTCTGTCTTCTCCAGTTGCGCTGTCACAGGCTGGCACAGATCGATAGCGTTTAGTTTATTACTATCGTAATTATTGCTTAGATAAATCCATATCGGGTTTGAAACCTTGAGTTCATGGGGTCCCGGCGCTTACAAGCTTATTTCAGAGTTGCAAAACACGCAGCACGCATAAAAATACGCGCGCAATCAATAGAAGTTGTGTATTTTGTATTTTTCAACGCCGGCTGTCTCGTACTTCTGCGAGAATGCATCAGTAACTTATAGTCACTTATAGACTCCCTTTAAAGTCCAATTATGTATAATTATTATGTATGCCATTTAACATAACACAATAGAAAGTTATTTATTATCCAACTATTATTCTCGTTATCTTACGTCGGTAATGTTATCTGCTAGTTAGCGCTGCTATCTGCTAGTAAGCGTTAGGAATTTATGAGCGGAATTAGCGCAAAGCCCAGAGAATTATTAGAGCATTTAGAAGTATGGGAATTAAGTTGTGAGGAATATTATAATTGTCATTTGATGTCGTATTTGTTTTCATTCATTCATCATTAATTACCAGCCTTATTGACCCCCGACGAAAACGAGGGGTGTTGAGTATGGATGGAAGTGCGTGGGAACTATAGCCCAAGACCTCTCATTCTGAGAGGAGACCTGTGCCCAGCAGTGGGACGTAATAACAATTTAAAAACCCCCGTACAAAAAAAAGCAAAAAGTGATAAAAACAAGCTAAGATTTAAATACATGGAAAAAATTCGGCCTTTCCTCTATGTCCAATCGTGGTGTAGGGGAAAAGCACACGACCCGGAGTGTTGAGGATCCGGGTTCGATTCCCGGGGTTGGCATTTTTCTGGTTTTTTTCTGTGTATTCATGTTTCAGTGAGTTTATAAAAAATATGATTTATTGAAAATGTATTTTTTAACAATAATATTCAGCCTCTATCACTTTATTCCTCATGTATTGTATTTATTGTTTTAAGATAATACTTAGTTTGCTTATTATTCAGGTGTAACAAAAAAAATCCGAGTAAACGTATCCTGAAAAACACACCCATTACAATGTCACAACATCCCTTGCGCCAACTACCAACAATGGAACATCCACCTCATCGCAAAGGCGTTAAGGTATGAAATTGAAGTGTAAGAATTCTCATTGGTTCTTTGTATACAGCATGTCCTACATTTAAATTCCAAGGTAAACTCTGTTAACGGACGAAAGGCTCAGCGTGGAATGACACAGAGCTTTATGGAACGTCACAACTGGACATGGCATAGATAATCTCGGAAATCCACGGAAAGATCAACTTGTCAGCCTTGAGGGCAGGTGCTGGATTCGGGTCGAGAACTTAAAAAATAAATGTGGCCGGGTTACGGCGGGGTAAGGGGCCGTGTTAAGGGAAACGAGCGGATAGTCCGGACTGAAAGTGAGAGTAAGTGTACTTATTTTTAAGGTATACTTACTTATTTATTTACCAAAAGAATTTCACAGCGTTACGGTGAAATTCAAACATAATTCTTCACTGTAAACAGTTCAAATAAATTAAGAGCTTCCATGTATAGGGATTTTGAACGTAATCTTTGCTTCCCTGAAGCGAGGGAGCACCACACCCTCCGGCCAGAAGTTGGAACGCAAGAGCTGCTGATGCTTGACAGGCACTTATTTGATTTTATCAAAATCAGAAAAGTTGATTAGCAAAACTACCATAGATTGAGAATGAGAACGTACATACAATGCTTGGAATTATGCAGACGAACGTTTTGCAAGTACCTAGGTAACCAAAGTATGGAAAATTGTTGTAAAAAAATGGTACCTTTTGATATAAGTGCGGAAAGAATGTCATTATGCACGAGTCCTGATGTGTCTATATAGGCCCAGGGGACAATTGTTACTCGCGTCCGCAGGATTTACCCTCCACAGCCCTGCACGTGTCCCCTGGGTGGTGCTAAATGAGTAACGCCTTCTAAAGGCAACAAGGCAATCGGAGAGAGAGATAGAAGATATATGTATGCCTGGCTTAGCAACCTCAAAGCTGTTCTCTGATTGCCCACATATTTTATTGCCATACGATTAATAATAATAATATATAGGCCCAAGCCGGGAGGCAAGGGTCGAGACTCGGGACGAGTGAAAATGACACTTCCGCACGTGTACCAAACGACGTTTTTTAATACATTTGCGAGAAAATTACAATAAAACCAAAGGCGGTGACCCGGCGAGGACTGCCCTGTCGTGGAGAAGATGGAAGCTGAAGGCGGCACTCCGCCGCCTTCCTCTACCGCCGCCTTGGAAAAGTAAAAAGTACTAGTACGAAAAATCCAACTTTCCGCATGATACGTAGCCTCAAAAAGTACCACTTTTTGAGCAACTGTACCTATAAAAAAAGTTGTTTTATTATTCACCCACCGAAGCGTATATCTTCGTCCAATAATGTTTGCACCCGTTCAGCAAGTGGGCTCAGAATACTCAATCGCTCGCCTATGCCTTGGCGTGTCTTGTAAACCCTGCGGTTTGTGACACCTTTTTTTCACTGCTGACAAATTGACGGTCAAATTTACTTATATCTGAGTCGTAAATTGGGAACGGACTGTTGTTTACGCACGAGGGCCAAAAGAAACTTTCTAATGACGTATTTGCATTTCACCACAATAAAATTATGCTTCCCAGCGCGTGTCATTCACCCCAGAGTTGATAACGGCCAGAGTGCAGCGAGTTCTAAATAAGATATATCTCTTAGATACATAGGCAGTCAGCAATACATAACACAAACATCATCTATGATTTTTTCTGCTGTTCAAAATCATGTCATAAACCAAAGCACCTGAATGTCAAATATAATTTTAGCAATAGAAGTTTTAGTTAAAACATTTTTGATGTTAACTATCATCAATATCTGTAGCAGTCTTTTGTATTTCTATTTTATTTCACATTTTTAACAGATATAAAATCAGAAGGGACTAGAATTCTGGTTTTTTGGTTGGCTCTTTTCAGTTATGAGAAGTAAAGGATATGGTAGGTAACATCTTTGACACTTCTACTTTGAAGCAAACATGGATTACCTTCGAGAAAAATACCCCTGATCAAGACAGAATAGTTAGGACAAAATTTTGTACCACTACCACCACAGCATTTTGTATGTCATTGTGGCCTTTTTAAATTCTAGGTATAAGTGAAGTTTATATGAAAGTAAAATACGCTTGGGACTTATTTGAGTGGCTCCAAGTAACACAGTTCCCAGTATAAGTTCTTGTTTTCCATGTGACAATTTTTAAAGAAAACTCTAGAACATTTCCTCGAGATGCTGTTTATTGTAAACTACATTATACTTCACTTCCCTTTTTGCTGAAACAGGTTTCTATACATTTAAATACTGAGATGTGCTTGACAACTTAAAGCTTATAGCTTTAAGGTCGGTTTTGAAATAGGCACTGTGATTATTAGGTATACTTTTTAAATACTCACTGAAACATGAATACCTACACACAAAAAAAAAACATGCTAACCCCGGGAATCGAACCCGGGTCCTCAACATTCCGTGTTGCGTACACCCGTAATAGTAGTTGACACTTTGTAAAATAAAATAAAAAACCGGCCAAGTGCGAGTCGGATTCGCGCACGAGGGTTCCGTAGAAAGATGTTAACGCTTTTCCCCAGTGTTTTAAGAAGTCCAGTGTTAGCAGAGCCCTGCTCTTAAGCAAAATGTACGCAGTGTGGGGTCAACTTATATTGGTCTGTGAAATCTACAAACGAACATAAAAATTTTAGATTTTGCGACTTTTAGGAGTGGTTAAGAGCTACCTTCATACCAAATTTCAAGTTTCTAGGACATCTGGAAGTACCCTTTAGGTTTTTGGAAATCGGCAATTTGTATGGAAATGGCCTTTTTATTACGATGACTTTGAAGGTTGATTTTTTCACAACTTCAAGGGACCGCAGGCTTGAGTGTTTGATATTAATTTCAGCATGCTACCTCCACGCGTTCGAGAGAAAAAGGGTCTTGACAGACAGACAGACAGACAGACAGACAGACAGACGGACAACAAAGTGATCCTATTAGGGTTCCGTTTCTTCCTTTTGAGGTACGGAACCCTAAAAATAAGTCTCCATTAGCAGAGGTTACTGCTATTTTTTTTTAAAAACAGTTCGCACAGCACTTTGGGCTAAAATATTATGTTCGTATAGAAGTTACACGCTGTATAACTGTCATAATAGTATTTGGGCGAAGCCGAGCGCTTTAAACAGTAAGAGCTCGCCAGCATGCTTTTTATGGGCTACTACACTACACTGGCGGATTTTTCAACGACGGTTGTGAAAATATAATTCAAATACCGGCCAAGTGCGAGCCGGACTCGTACACGAAGGGTTCCGAACTGCCTTTCAAAGCTTCGATCAACAATTACCTAGATAGCCGGTCACGAACAAAAACAAAGTGAAAATATGACACCAACTAGTCTCAGATTGCCATTGATTATTTTAATGTAATGTAATCCTTAAGCTGTTACTATTACGTGCAATTTTACGTGCAGTAAATAAGAGCTCCCTCTACAAGTAAGCCGTTATTTGCCGAGACGTTGTCGACACTCTGCTCCGACATCTTTTTGTAATTATTGATCTAAGTTTCAAAGTATACTAATAATAATCCGTGGTCGTCACTCGAACAATAAAATGAATAACTGAAATGAAACCCAGGTTATACAGGTTTAGCTCAGTTGGCATTGTTATCTTACTTAGTGTTCGCAAAAGTGTTACTGTTTGTTACGATTTGATATTTAATTTTTTGTTTATTTTTTCACTTCAGAGTGGTCAACTTTAACTTGATTGACAAGTAAGCCTACTTCACGTCGACGAAATTCACAGGTAAAAATTTCAATTAAGCTAAATACTATTATTTTGAATTTTAATTAAAGCTTACGCAAACCAGGGCCATTTTGAAACGATAAGCCAAAACTTGCGATGCAAATGGCGGAGAACTCAAATGACACAATTTTGTAGGTAACAATGTTTTATGGCCAGTGCCCTAAGCACGACTTGTCGAATCCTGCGTTACGTTACGGTTATCATATCGAGATCGAGAAATCTCATACTAAATTTTAGTTCCAAATACGCTCACGGGCGGGCGCTGTTCCAAACGTCATACAAACTCGTTATAGTTTACTATTCGATTTTACGTGACCCAGGATTCGACAAGTCGTGCTTAGGGCACAGGTGGGGTGACGATCTGCGAAAGGCTGCAGACTGCAGGCAGATGCTGGTTGCGTCAAACTGAAGACAGGGCGCTATGGCGGTCATTACGGGAGGTCCAGCAGTGGACTAATTTAGGTTTATGATGATGATGAACAATCTTTTGAATTAGGTACTGGGCTAACTCTACGATCCGAAGTGAGTACTCCGACACCAAAAAGCGTCACTTTTTCTCACAAAACTATTAAATAGAGGATAGGAATATCGTATTTCCTTCCAGAACCAATGTCACCGCTGTTTCCCCTAAATGCTATTAATACTCACACGCAAAAGCACTACGCAATCATGCACGCAATTACTAGTGTTAATTACACATAGTTGGATGAATTTCCGCAATAACAAATTCTACAAAACACAAGTTTAGAACACAATCTATCACAAGCAATACAGAGTAACAATTAGCGCACTTGTAGCGAATGCGGCTACAAACACACGCGATCATGCTACTTCTATCCACTTTGTATTAATTCTGTGTTTCTCCTACATTTAGCGCGGACTGCACAGCACAGAAGGAGGAGGCCTTTTAGCCCTTCAATTGAATACTTATTTGACAGTGAATTCCCCGTGAGTTCTCCTCATTCCATAGTACCACTGCGAAATGTAATCCGGTTAATGAATACAGCCCGTGACAATTGCGTTTTGGGTTGCGTCGCGAACGGCTCTAATTGTGTTCTCGTGGCTGTAGCTTAATGTAAGATGAATTGTTATAACACAGGAAACGTGTTAAAAGGACAATGATAATTAGATTATTTTAAGGCCAGCTTGGTGTTTTGTGGGGCAGTTTGTGGTGATTAATCATGAGCGCTTGCGACCGTGACCCAACGAACACTGGTCATGACTCATGACTAAGAAACCTTAAAGGTTCCCTAGAAACATTGCTCACGATTTAGAATTAAAACTGTTCCTTCTAAACAGGCTATATTTTTTGCCGAATCATGTGGCCGGCAACTATAGAAACCGTTGCGATAAAAGTGTAGTTGAGTGGAAACAGCGACTCGGCAAACGTAGTGTAGGACGCCCTCCGGCCAGATGGGATGACGATCTGCGAAACACTGTAGGCAGATAGTTGCGTCAAGCTGCAGACAGGGCGCTATGGCGCTCATTAGGGGGGGCCTATGCCTAGCAGAGGACTAGAATAGGCTGATGATGATGATGAACTATAGAAGAAGTTTGTCCAGCTTTCATAATAAGAGTCAGAAAGCAACAGTTGCCGGCCACGTATTTCGCAACAGTATTGCCCGTTTAGAATCTCTTTCAGTGAAATGACATTCACTTTGTAGCAACATAAATTGTGACCGAAGTTGTTCTCAGAGCTCTTGTAATTTCCAAATGGTAAACATGAGTTAAACCGACGTGACATAACCTCCCAAATTCTATACTGGGCTTAGTACAAACAAACCCTCGACCTTTCCTTCGTAGATTGCCTACCACTTTACTTTGTAAACACCTCTTGTTTCTGTACTGATAGCTGCTATAAAACGGAAGGGCCTCTTATTTAAGTTCGTACACGATATTTATTTGGTTTGAAGCAGTAAATAAATAAATAGATAAATATCGTGGGACAATTGACACCAATTGATCTAGTCCTAGTTTGAGACCTAGTCCCAAACTAGGCAAAGCCTGTACAGTCAGCAGTAATAGTTGCACAAGCTCAACAATAGAGTCGTGCTTAGATCATTGTGACCGCTTCCGTTGCTTAGCAACTGTAGCTGCTGACTGTACTATGGGTACAGACAACGGATAAACATACTTATATGGATAAATACATACTTATATACATATGAAACATCCAAGACCCGTGAACAAACATTCATAGGTATTCATCATACAAACGTTTACCCCGACCGGGACTCGAACCCGGGACCTACAGCTTCATAGTCAGGGTAACCATTAGGCTATCCGGTCGTCACTGCTTGCGCTGCTGTGTTTCGGTGTGGAGAGTAAGACAGCCGGTGTAATTACGGGCACAAGAGGCATGTCATCTTAGCCCTTGCAGAGGCAACGCAGGCCTCTAGGTTGGCAACGCATCTGAGGGTCGAGCACGACTTTTCGAATCCTGCGTAACGTTACGGTTATCGTATCGAGATCGAGAAACCTCATTTTAAATTTAAATTTTAGTTCCAAATACTCTCACGGGCGGGCGCTGTTCCAAACGTCATACAAAGTCGATAACCTTTACTATTCGATTTTACGTGACGCAGGATTCGAAAAGTCGTGCTCGACCCTCAGCAGTTCCTCACGTGACCTACTTGTTTGTTTACTTTACTTAGGTATCGTTTTTATAAAAAATCGGCCAAGTGCGAATCGGACTCGCACACCGAGGGTACCGCAAAATCGTAAGTGTTTAAATATTTCATCTATCACGGGAATCGAGTCTTCCCGAATGTATTAAATTGTTCAATGTTGGCAGAGCCGCTGTGGGGTCATTTTATATTGTTCACTGACCATAATACCGAGAGAAAAAAACATGTTTTCAGATTTATCTCATAGGTTTTGTGCTATATAAATATCAAATAAATAAATATCATGGGACAATTTGACACCAATCGACCTAGTCCCAAACTAGACAAAGCCTGTACTATGGGTACTAGACAACGGATAAATATACTTATATAGATAAATACATACTTATATACATATTAAACATCCAAGACCCGAGAACAAACATTCATATTCATCATACAAACATCTGCCCCGACCGGGATTTGAGCCCGGGACCTCAAGCTTCATAGTCAGGGTCTCTAACCACTAGGCTATTCGGTCGTCAAACCTACCTATACCTCTAAAAGGTACATTAATATCAAATTTAAAGTTTCTAGAACAACTGGAAGTACCTACCCTATGTAGGTTTTGATTCCACTGCAATTTACGTCCCACTGCTGGGCACAGGCCTCCTCTCAAATTAAGAGGGCTTGGGTTATAGTTCCCACGCGGGCCCAGTGCGGTTTGGGAACTTCACAAGAAGCACTGGCCTATTACGGCTTTTTAATGTACCTACCTATTGTAAATTTTATATCTACTGCTAGCCTATGCCATAAGAATAAATAATAACATAGTAGAACGGATACTCCCGCTCCGGACGGGCTCAAGGTCACGATATTAGAGTATTCGTTAAACAGACTACTCAGTCAGGCTGTCACGGCCGGCGTCGAAGCACGTGCGTTTGGTTGTTTATAATTTGGTTGTAATAGTTTTACGTGAGCCTGTATGTATTTTATTTTATATTTGTAGATGTAGATAAGTAATACTTACTTAAATCACCTTAAATGGCTTAATTTGGTATGGCACGTATAATAACTTCTTATTTAGAAGTGTCTATAATAATATGTAGACCTTCGTAATGATTTATAAAATGTCATATTTTGTAAAACTAGAAAAAAAAATGATTTCAAAGTAGAGAAAAACTTATATTTTAGCGATATTATATTTAGACGTAAGTAACATTTAACAGCGACGACAGAGGGGTGTAACGACGTGAATGGGGAAGTAGGTATATAAATGGCGGCGTTTTGGACTCGGTCAAAAGAGATTCCGTTCTACTATGTTATTATTAATTCTTATGCCTATGCCTCGCGGCTTCATCCCTGTGAAAGATTTCAAATTGGGTTGGTTCCCTATGCCGTGAGAATTTCGAAAAATCCCTTCTTAGTGCACCTTTAGGATACCTACTCAAGGTAGGTACATGTTTGCCAAATTTCAAGTCTCTAGGTTCAGTGGTTTAGACTGTGCGTTGTCTGTCAGTCACTCAGTCAATGTACTGCACTATTTTATAGGTATAGATAAAACATTCACAACGATATCTTGTTATCACAAAATTGTTTATGCAAACGCACTTACGCCGGCTTAGAGGGAAAAGGTAAAATGCTACTGTCCCCGTAAGCTTGGGTGAATCTGTGTCAAACTAACTTAGGATGCGAGTGCATTTTAAATAGTTAATGGGCTTAAGTGATACTTGGGAAACAAATGTTTTTTTTTGTGTCTTTGTAACAGCTTTTCTCCCTTTGTATAGGTACTTAAATAACTTAATAATATCGATGCCTGTAAGACATTATACTCTGAGATAACAACATAATTACCCATATAATCTTAAAACACATAATTTTAAATTTAACTATAACAAAGTAATTAAACTAAGTAACTTAAAAAAGTTGAAAAATCCCCGACATTTTAATATCAAAGTTCAATATCTTTAAAAAGGATGAAACTTAGCTAAAACTACCGCTAGGAAACCTGCTTTCACATACATAAAACCGCATCCAAATTGGTTCATCCGTTTAAGACAGACATACACACATAACGGTCAATCGTATAACACCCCTTTTTTGCGTCGGGGGTTTAAAATGACTAGAAGGCTAGCAACATTGCCACGTTGTATGACAATTTTATTATTTGCCCGCCCTTTGGTCACTACAGGTTTTTACAAATAACTGGATACTTGATACTTGTTGTTTATCACTATTTTCAAACTAAAATGGAGGTGAGATTACAGAGTTAGTTAAAAAAATATAATTCTAAATTCTAACACAAGATGCTGAAAAGTCTCAATCCAAAAATAAACACGAAAATGTCATTACAAACACTCTAATCTTCTTTCGTCTAATTTCGGCGTCCCACCGCGCCCCTGTGTGGTGCGTACAAGTCCAAATTGCTACTCTAATGCCGTAGAAATTTACATAAATACTTTCTTTAGACTATTTCGTTTTATTTAATTCGTGAGCCAACGGTTTGAGACGCCTGCAAATGAGAGGCTCCGAATAAATCGGTTGAGAAAAAAATATTGCTCAGGCAGAGGACCTTCGTTTTGTATTGTCTAAAATGTTTAAGATCTTTCGCATTGCTGGCGTTTTGCGAAAAAGCACTCAGTTCTTGGCGCCTGCTTACTGGGTGCTAAATTCATTGCGCTGAAGATAAATATAGAAAAACTTTTCAAAAATTTGAGAAATTTGTAAACGATGGCTACGATTTTGTGGATTTCTGCATTTTAAAAATGCTTTCACAATTGTTATTTTAAGTACTCCCAAAAACTATGACTAATAAAAACGCCAAAAAAGTATGACTAACCCCGGGTATCAAACCCACATCCTTGACATTTCGTATCACGTGCCTATACCACTACATGACAGTTTGGTTACTACTGGGTAGTAAATCATTATTTAGCCCTATTTTTCTGGTTTTTCTACGTATTTTTGTTTCAGTGAGTAGGTATTCAAAATATAATAATGAATTTTAACAGCAAAACCGCAAAAATAAAAAAAGAACAAAAATACAAAAAGGTTTTCATTTTGAATATTAAATCAAAATATTCTGTTTCATGGAGAACGATTCCGGGAATCCATGTTCTCTTTGTATCTCATTCTCAGAACCTCAAATATTTTGGCTGTCATAACTTAACGTACAGAAATTTGAGACTAAAATTCAAAGGCTTACGTACGATTATTTATTTACCTTGTTCAATAACATTTAAAAGCTGAAAAGAATACAAATAAACATTTTGCTTCTTAAATATTTGACGAGCGTTCTTCAAAATCGTTTGATGTGACGAGAGTGGTAGGAGCCACCGACCTTGTACAATTTTTCACAGATTTTATCTCGTGACCTAACTTTGTCGCAATAATTCAAGGAAAAGTCAAGGACCTCTTGTATTGAGTGCTAATTAAAAATATATGAGATATTTCTATACCTGAATTTTTTATCAATTTGAAAGTAGCTATAACACTTTTATGAAATTTAAAAATAATCAGTACATATAAAGCTCTTCCGTTACTCATTGAGTGACTGACAGCCAACGCACAGCCGAAACCCTTGGCCCTTGTAGGCTGATATTTTGCATAGAGGCTGCCTTTATGATGCAGACAAGCACTAAGGACGGATTCAAATCTGTATACAAGATTACCGATCAATTAAATTTTCACTACTCTGCTGGTATTTCATTTTTTTCTTCGTTTTCGAGAGGTACTTTTACATTGTATGATTTTATAAAATCGACTCCCGGTGTTTTTTTTTCGTAGAGTCTAACGTCCAACCAAATTTATTTAACTTACAATTATAACCATCTTAACCAAACAAAAGCATTTTATTTGAGGTTAAATACACATTCTCAAAATTGCTTTAAGGAGGGAATGAATTGTTTTCTCCGAGATCAATGGAACATAATTATAACTTATATATAAAGTGTGAAAATATCGTATGAGTGTTACATTGCGGGCTACTGAGGATGTGGATTTAAAAGTGATCGAACGAACATGCCAATGTAAAGCGACTTTGTTAGTATTTCGTGCACGTAGTAAACGTAAATAAGGCGCACGTATGCTAACAAACATTATAATGGTTTCTCTAATTAGAATCAAATAGCATTTGAGCAATTAATATTTCTGTAATGTTCCATTTAACTGTTAATTACAGTATTGTCGACTGTTTCTTGATACTTGTTAGTTGAATTACATTAAGTACTATTGTTAGACATTGTTTTAGTAATCCTTCTTAATAATGTTCTCAACTAAAATAGTCATATATTATGGCTCTTTCGTCAATTAAATTAAAAACAAAACAGTTCATATCGACTGCTAAACCAAAGATTCATTCCCAAAGCCATTCGCTGATTCACACAAAAATGATATATCATACTATTTAAGCAAGTGTGTGAAAATACTATAACAGGGAGGACCTAAAACCGTGCACTCTTTTTTGTAAATAATATAATATTTACACTTCATTAACAAATTAAGTCCCAATAAAAATTACTACCAAAAAAATGTTGACGACTCAAGCACTCCCCCAAAACGCCAATCCTACACCAGCAACCGTCGTTAATTACAGAGGTACAAAACCTTTTCGTGCTAAAATACGTTTTAATTTGGTACAGACGTAATTAAAGCCTTACTAAGCAGAACGTATTGTTTAGCCGGATCACCGACGCGCTGTAAATCGTCAATTAATAAAGTTATTTATCATCATTTAGGAATAAATATTGCGTGGGTTTCGTGCCACTGGTTAAATCATAATACTTCAGTGGAACGATCAAAGGGTTAGGATTTTGTTAAAAATGTTTTTGATGAGGCTATATTACGAGTATCAATCGGTTAGGTATGTTTGATCCGAAAGTCAAGAATGCGATCGGGTTTGATTGTCAAAATAGTTTTAGAATAAAAAAATGACAATAGTTATATACCACAATTTAAACGTATACAAAACTTTAACCCGAGTAGGTGACGGGTTATAGTATTCTATTGACACGATTTTCTTTCTATTTGCGCAAATATCGAATTTTGTAGTGTAAGGCTCGTTCATTCATTCATTAGATTGAGAAAATCCACCGTTGCTCCAACGAACGACCACAGTTCTGTTTAAAAATAAATGTGATTTTCTGCTAAACATCAAATCACATTACGTCGTATTACAACTCCACGAGAATAAATTAGGAATTAAAATGAGATTCTCCGATAAGAAATCACAAGATTTCCTTCGACATTCGACAAAAAACGTGTTCCCGGTTATCGGTCGGAGGAAATACCACGTTCGAAGGTGAGAGATAAGGAAAAAATAACGGACAGGCGGGGTGAAAAGTTTTTGAGTTTTTGTTATATTTTTGGATAAAGAGAGAGATAAGTTCTTTGTACTTGTATCTCATTGTTTGTAACTTGTCTTTAATTCTTTATTTTCTGTACAATAAAGTGTTAACTTACTTATAATTTGTATGCTGTATTTTTTGTTGACCATACTTGCATTATCATGCAAGTGATCCAAGCTACATAATTATCAATATCTACCAAATTCCTAGTTAATTCCACCACTGGTCTATTTTGTCTATTTTGTCTATTTTGCAAATTTGATGACTCGGCGACATCTGAAAAGTCGTAAAAATGCAGAAGATAAAAATATTAATATTTTGTAGTACTTAACTGCAAGTTGCTTTCAAGTTAAAATCATATGAATATTTTTATTTATTGGTTCACAAGAAGTGATATGGAGCGGTGGAGCGGTGTGGACTGTAGGACGTGAGGATGCGAGATGGTGATGGAAACACGGTATTGTTTTGCATTAAAATTATGATGTATTATTCACAAGGATATCAGCGACCAAACAGAATGAACGCCCCTCTTTTTCGTCGGGGGTTAAAAATTAATCACACCGAAACAATATAGTGTCATATCAAAAAATATAAGTAAGTAGAAAAAAGTTAAACTTGAAATTAAGTTGGTATGAAGGTAGCTTTAAAGCACAACTACTCAGATAAACTCGCCTTAAGAAACTTCTTATGGATAAATCATTGTACTCCGTCAAAGAGTATAATGATAATATTTAATGTTAAGCATTGAATTATGATTATATTTTTATTTTCTGTACCATTTTGTACCATATTGTTTTATTTTATTTGTTATTATTGCTTTTTACTTTTTTTCTGACATTGTCACTCTCTGTGAGTTTAATTTTGTATACATATTGACTTTTAAATAACTTGGTTTGAATTGACATTAATAAAATGTATTGCTTTGACATATTATTTGATTGTATCTTACATTAATTTTTATTCTATTTTTATTTTTTCTCGACGATCTTTTTGTGAATTTCTTATATTTTTTGACATACAAATCTAATCTAATCTAAAATTTTCATGTCTGCATTATGTCACTTCCCAATATAAAATGACCCCACACTGCGTACGTTTTCCTCTGCTACCACTGGGCAACTTGAAATACTGGGGAAAAGTGGGAAAATACTTTGTACGGAACCCTTGGTGCACTAGTCCGACTCGCACTTGACCGGTCTTCTAAGGCATGCCAGTGATTCTCCATAAATACATACATAACAAATATTTGCTACTGGGTCTGTCCCATTTATTATTAACAGCTCCGAAATAGTCCCGTTGCGTAAGTGAAAGTTTAATTAAAGTTTAGATTATTAATACGTTTATTCAGGAAATTAAGTTTCTGGCGTTTTACCGGGAAATATTCAAATGGAGACCATACTGGGGGTAAATATTTAGGCACAGCGGATGTTTATGGTGCTTTGGTGGTGGTGGTGTTTCTAAGTTATTGTGACCTTTGACACTTTGAACTTAATAAAGGTTTGTGAGACATCGTTTTGAAGATACTGTTTAACGTTTGTTGATGTACTTTGTGCGTGGGAAATTATCTTCTTTTGTACATCTGTTAGTCCTAAAAATAGTAAGCTACAATGCTATAACCTTATACGCGTGCACTGTGTCTCAGAATATGGTATATTGAAACCGTAACTACTACTTTATCATAATACTCGGGGCTTATAGGCAATTGTTACATTTGTTAAATATGTGCAGTTGCATACATTACTTTATCTACACACATATTGTAAGTACTCAAATACACAAATTTGACTGTTTTTAGTTCCGTACCTCAAAAGGAAAAAAACGGAACCCTTATAGGATCACTTTGTTGTCCGTCTGTCTGTCTGTCTGCCTTTCTGTCTGTCTGTCTATCAAGACCCTTTTTCTCTGAAACGCGTGGAAGTAGCATGCTGAAATTAATATCAAATACTCAAGCCTGCTCACTTGAAGTAACGTTGTGAAAAAATCAACATTCTAAGTCAATGCAATAAAAAAACACAGTCATTAAAAAGGCTATTTCCATACAAATTGCCGAAATCCGAAAACCTAAAGGGTACTTCCAGTTGTCCTAGATACTTGAAATTTGGTATGAAGGTAGCTCTTATAGCACAACCACTCAGAAAAGTCTCAAAATCTTAATTTTTTATGGCTGTCTGTAGATTTCGCAGATCAATATAAGTTGACCCCACACTGCGTACATTTTGCTTAAGAGCAGGGCTCTGCTAACACTTGGGAATAGCGTTAAAATATTTCTACGGAACCCTCGTGCGCGAGTCCGACTTGCGCTTGTCCGGTTTTTAATCATAGACAAACATAATATAGGTGTATCGAGTTGACGTTTGGTATTTTTTTAATTAACGCCATTTTTTTATTGTATTAGTTTTTGAAGACGAAAAACAGTCGTAAAGATGGACTAAAAAACAATTACTTTGCTCACCCACGACCACTAATGACAAATAGTTATATCTGTGCGGCAAATGTATGTTTCCATGCAACACCTCCGCCTCCACTGCTACACGAATCAACACATGCCACACAGACCCAACTATCACCACCACCACTATACTAAACGCTGACGTGTTTCGGCACTCTCCACGAGGCCATTTACGAAGCACAACAACAACCGCTCAACATGCCACCACTTCCACTACTGACCTATGTAAACCATGTACTCAACTTAGTTAATGACAATACCAACGTACCCACTAATATTTTATAAATTCCAAACTACCCTTTTATGTAAGTCCTAAACTACCCTTTTTTTTAAATGAATTCCAAACTACCCTTTTTATTTTTATTTTTAATTTACGCCAGGTACCTCGTTATTTTTAACCGAGTACGGTAAAAAGAGAAGTCATGTTCTCATTATTACTATGACACATTATTAAAATTAGAACCAAGTCGTAACAAAGGCGAAGAAACCAAATTAACTTGTTTAGTATAGTGGTGGTGGTGATAGTTGGGTCTGTGTGGCATGTGTTGATTCGTGTAGCAGTGGAGGCGGAGGTGTTGCATGGAAACATACATTTGCCGCACAGATATAACTATTTGTCATTAGTGGTCGCGGGTGAGCAAAGTAATTGTTTTTTAGTTCATAAATATGGACCTCCGCAAAGTAACGCCTGATTCAAAGAATTATGTAAAGATGGACATTACCTACGGTTTCTAAACGCATTAAGTATAGAGGACTTACGATATACTGTGTGTAGATAAAAATAAATGCTCAAGAAAACTTTTGTGCCCGACCATACGTACGTGCCGTAGCCCCGTCGCTACACATTCACCACTGGTTATTTCCGCACTGCATTTGTCATTTCGATATGCAATTTGTTGTTAAGTTGCGATATGAAAAACTCGTGGATAGGAAGTGTGTTTTCTATGTTTTATTGACGCTGTAATTGCGTTCACATGCAGTCTCTACGGGTTTCCGTTTTGTGTTTATTGTTTAAAGACTGTGGACGTTTATAAAATGAGCTTGAGTTAAAGTGTAGTCCTCATTTGTTTAAAAATATTAACCAATTAAAGAAAGAGGATTGATTTTTTAGCACGGATTAAGGACCTTTTTTTAACTGAAAATAAAAAACAAAAGAAGTAAGTACAAAATACTTAAACTGCATAGAAGTATGGCAGAAAGTGGAAAGCCATAATCTCGCATACTTATCATACGTCATAATGATTGAACCGATGACGGCCGCGCAGACATTGCCATCTTCATCAGCGTGTCTCATCATCACGCAATCATTGGCAATTACCTTTTTATACATTAGGTATTATAGATGGATCACATATCTGCTTAGTAAAGTTTTGACAGTTTTAGTATGGACTGACAATGTCGGTAACAGCTCGCTGTCACCGTCATACAAAAACTGTTATTTCGATCCGATGACGAGTGTCAAAATAGTTACGCGTCATAGTTACTGCCCTTCTAACTGTGTCTGCCCCTGCAGATTTCAGTTACTTAGTTTTGAACGTTTGTTTAGTTTTTTAACCGACTTCAAAAAAGGAGGAGGTTCTACGTTCCATTATATGTATATATTTTTTTTGTTCTGTGATATTCAATAACATTTTTCACCAACTTTACAAATGTCAGTTTTCAATGACAATTTGGTATCAATTGCTGACTTGAAGAGCTTTTGTTTTGGCGCGCTTTTTAGTGGCCAAGAAATGTAGTTCGAATTGACATGAGAAACCGACAATTGTAAAGTTGGTGAAATAGAGGCCAGGTTATTCTAATTCTTTATGCGACAACGTTCTATATAGCTTCAACAAATTGCCGTCCCCCGGCACTCCGCAGCTCCATTACATAACATCTGAGACATCGCAACGTACAATTCTAAGCACATGTATAGATAAAATGGAAAATGACAGGCCCAGCCAAGTAATTCCTTGCTCCAGCGAAGCGAGAACCGACAAAGATATAGATAGTCTATAGGAACGTATAGTATTCCTTATGGGGTCCCTTTGCCTCATAGAAAAACTGTAGTCATAAATGTCAATAATGTTTTTTATTATTCGACAAGGAGGGAAAATGAGCAAGTGGGCAGTGGTGATCACCTGATGGTAAGTCATCACCACTGCCCATAGCCACCCGCAACCCCGGGGGCTTGCAAATGCGTTTCCAACCTAGAGAGCTAAGATTAAAATACCTCTTGTGCCCGTAATAACACCAGCTGTCTTACTCTCCACACCGGAACACGACAGTGCAAGCACTGACGACCAGATGGCCTAGTGGTTAGAAAACCTGACTCCGAAGTTTGAGGTCCTGGGTTCGATCCCCTGTCGGGGCAGATGTTACGTAACGTTACGCAGGATTCGAAAACTCGCGCTCGTCCTACAGACATACCTGTAAATGCTTTTATATAAAATCACCCCTTTTCCATCAAGGTCTTCAGCTATCTCGGAATTAACTGAAGCAGCAGAAAATGCTATTTAAAGTGTAATGAGAAACGGAATTGTGATAAGCTAATACAAAGCGCTCCATACGAATCCAAGAAGATACAATTTTAGTGAAATAAACGGATCACTCACGTATGTCAGTCAAGTATAGCCCGACATGTTTCGAACTAATCCGTAGTCCTTCCTCTGGGAGCACACGCCACGCCGGTGGCGAGACGTAAACTCTGCCCGGCGCAGCTGACAGCGGCTCACAACTACCCTCGTTTTCATCGTCATTTTTATTATTGACAAAAGTAGGGTAGCACACTACACTAATCACATCACTTTGTAAATTCTCGTTCACACTAGCTGTTGACGCAGTATTCAACACAGTTTTCCAACTCTAGGGCACTGACCATCCACTATCACGGTTGAAACTGGGATGACGACTAATTTAAAGATAGGTACAATTTGAAAATTTCGTTATTAACACGGATTGAATCAAATAAGTTTTTTAACTGTCAATTTTCGTATCATACGTTGTTAGACCTCGTGATCACGGCTGTTGCAATATCTAAAACGTAAGGCAATTAAAGCAATTTTAATTAAAAATTGCGTGATTACGTAATATCTGAAAAACTCGTCTTGCAGAGTGCCATGCGAAAATGAAGAATAACAAGTTTTTCATGAACTCATAATTTTCCCAACTAACCTCTCTCCCCCACACAATCTAATAAGATTTTTTTTTTTTTATACAACGAGGAAGGCAAGCGAGCAAGTGGGTCACCTGATGGTAAGTGATCACCACTGCCCATAGACACCTGCAACTCCGGAGGGTTTGCAGATGCGTTGCCAACCTAGAGGGCTAAGATGAAATGCCTCTTGTGCCCGTAATTACACCGGCTGTCTTACTCTCCACACCGGAACACAACAGTGCAAGCACTGCTGCTTAGCGGCAGGATTAACGAGTAAGATGGTGGTAGCGATCCGGACGGACCTAGCACAAGGTCCTACCACCCGCAAAAGTACAACATTTAGTTTAACATTAAGTTGGTCTTAAATTGGTGTTTCTATCTCACGCGTAGGCAATATCAAACTCGTGAAATAGAAAATACCTGACAGTCTAGATCATATTCATATTATCTATAATTAACCACATAGCCGCGAATATAAGGTCGGTGTACATATTTTGTCACTTTGTTGTGTATACAAATTGATTAAATTTACTGTATCTGTATTTTTGTAGCTTATGTATTTTTTTGTAGCTTATGTATTTTTCTGTAGCTTATGTATTTTTCTGTAGCTTATGTATTTTTCTGTAGCTTATGTATTTTTGTTTATTAGAAAAAAGTAATAAACAAAAATAATAATAAATATCATGGAGCAATTGGCACCAATTTGACCTAGTCCCAAACTAGGCAAAGCCTGAGGGTCGAGCACGACTTTTCGAATCCTGCTTATTACGGTTATCGTATCGAGATCGAGAAACCTCATACTAAATTTTACTTCCAAATACGCTCACAGGCGGGCGCTGTTCCAAACGTCATACAAACTCGATAACGTTTACTATTCGATTTTACGTGACGCAGCTTTCGAAAAGTCGTGCTCGACCCTCTGTACTATGGGTACTACAACTGATAAACATACTTAAAGGACTACTTGAAGGAAAGGCTTAAGATTTGTCTGTTTAAACAATAATTCTCAATAAAAACTCATACCTACAAAAATGATGTCCACTGAATCTGAGACTCGGGGGTTTCTTAATGTTTGATCTACGCATTACCATTCATTTGTTCAAAATTTTTCTCCTAACAACCAAAGCACGAGTAAAAGAGAGACAATCAATTTTTTTCATAAATCGTCATATTTCTCTCTCAAGTTCCCTGAATGGGGTGGCTAATGTTTATTGCCTTTGTTTCAGTACAAAAGACACTTTTATATATTTCACGAAAACGGAGTATTCTTTCCAACAATGAGCAAATTACAATGGAGGGTTGTGTCTAACGCGTTTCATTAAGGGGTTTTTGCTCGGCTGCGCAGAAGAAGGTAATGTGTTCTGACAAAAGCTATCGGGCAAGTCCATTGTTTGTGTGGCGCGGTAATTATGAGATATTTTGTTTGTTTTATCGGTATACTGGTTGGATTATCTTTATTATCCCAAGTTTATCCTAGAAGATGAGCCTCAACTCATCCTCAGCTATTGAAAGACTTGCATATAAGTGATAATGATAATTTAATTAAGAAACTCTCATACCCATTCATTTTATTAATTCCTCATTTTTATTGTATTGTAAGAGGCTTTATAAATAGCTCGCTTGACTTCGCTTTAGCATTCGCCATCTTAATATTCTGTCAAACGGTAGAAGATCGTTTGAGAAAGATATTCCGAGCACCTAAGCGAAGGCTATTGCTAAATGTTTTATTTGCCCCAGCTAATAAAAGACCTCACTCCGCCCAAAACAACGTAATTTCATCAACCCACGAAAAGTGAGTAGATAAAAATATCATTATTTTTTACGAAATGAAATTATTCTACCGAGATACGCTTTCAGTAACAAATTATTTAAATTGCCTAATTTTAGTAAAAGAACTTTGTCTACTTTGTCGTCCTAGTACAAATCTAATTTAACGTGGACGCTTTTTTGCCTAAATGCCAAATGGCTGGCCCATTGAAACCTAATTTTAAACACGGCATTAAGAAATTAACATTTTAGGCATTTCAAATTAAAATCGCGCAGTGTGCGTTTATTTTCTTGTTTGCCTTATATTATACGATAGTCTCATGTTTAGGTACGTGTGTTATTAATTTGTAAAATCTTGCAAGTAATTAAACATCTTCGCGTGCTCAAGCTAGTCTAAAAATGGGTACTGGTAATTTGTATGAAATAATTATTTTTTTATTATTTGTAGTGGAAATGGTGGCATGTTGAACGGTTGTTATGGTGTTGTAATGGTTGTTATGTTCGAGTTGTCAGCGTTTAGTTGGGTGGTGGTGGTGACAGTTGGGTCTGTGTGGCATGTGTTGATTCAGGGGAGGTGGAGGTGTTGCATTTAGATTAAGTATTATATTATAGTATTAATTCTGGGACCCTATACATCCCTTTGTAATTTAAATTTTCACAGATATTTGACCTGGAGACCCTATACATCTCCTGCTCAATTAAAACGTGCCAGTAAAGTAAAGTGTTCTGGTTTTGCTGTTTTAATAATTACTTTTTACACTTGTTTCTAAAATGCGGTATTTTTTTTTCTCTCTTAATCTTTTAATGACAGAGTGAGGTTTCTTTGTGTAGTTTGTCTGTGGTTGCGTATTGTAAGAGCTAATGTAACTTGTTTTTAGAAAAAATGACTTTGTGCCAAGTTTCTTGCGGCGCATTCTTCTTGGCAATCATGGTCTTTCCGAAAGCGCTGGTAGACTCAAAAAAAATGACGTGTAAAAGAGCATTCAACTGCCTATTTGCTGAATAAAATTTTGAATTTTGAATTTTGAATTTTGAAATTTTTGCATGGAAACATACATTTGCCGCATAGATGTAACTATTTTTCACTTGTAGTCGCGGGTGAGCTAAGCAAACCTTATTTCTTTGGTTTACAATGCTAACTAGAAACTACAAATCTAGGTAAAATTAAAACGTAAAAGTTTAAAAAGACGTCTCTGAAAATAATTTAATTCTACGAGTAAGTCAAATGACATTTTAAGTAGTCACAACTCCGACGTCTCAGTGACTTTATTTACCTAATTTTCTGTTTAAATTTCAACAAATCCAACTTTAATTAAGGACCGGACGTCCATAAAACAAGAGGAGCGTAGGTGTTGTCTCAACTACTGACTTAAGGAACCCCAAGTTGGCCAACTCTTGGCAATTTGAAACTTGTAACAAAGGACGACCAACTTCCCTACCTGCCTGCATTTGCATTTAAATTACACATCATTATTGTTACATGTGACATTCGGGGTTTGCGAGGTGATGAGCTTCACGAGAGTTCTAGTTTTTGAGACGATTCAGGGCATGCGGCAGAAGCTCCTGAAAAAATGAAGTTTTTGTTACTTTCAAAAGTTTTTTGCTGACTGCGTTTTTTTATTGCAATGGTTTTGTCATCCAGTTTACATACCCGTACCTATTTTTTAATTAATCCGATCACCGGAAGTAGATGAAATTAAACTTGCCAGATTTAGATTATTTTGTCCTAATTAAACTGGTGTACTTCAAGCAAACACATAAGATAGGAAGCTATAGATACACTATAAAATACGGTGGATGCGGAAAGCACAAGACAGGTCTGAGAGGAGAGCCTTAGGGGAGGCCTATGTCTAGCAGTGGACGTCTTTCGGCTGACATTATGATTACAATATTATATAAACAGCTAAAATAATAATAATAATAATTATTTGTTTCAGACCAGGTCCATATTGTGTTAGTATTACAACCTATAGACTATGTTAGTAGGTAGTATAAATTACAACAGTGTAAATTATATTATTACATTATTTTATAAATACCGCCCCTAGACTCCATAAGCACTGAGTTCCAGTGCTTACTCATCGCACAGGCAGGGTCAGTCCAAATTAGCTGTAGGAGGCTGTTGGAACTGTCGCGCACCCGACACATCCAGGAGGTAGTTCTTTTACGAAGAATCGCACTAAAACTATCGATTCTCGCCTTCGCAAACATTCCTGAAGCAGTGCACCAGCGCGGCAGTCCCATCAGCATCTCGAAACCATTGTTATATTGGACCCGCAAGGCCTTTAGAGTCCTTTTAGTACATTTTGTCCACAAGCTGCACCCCCCTAATAATAACCCTTCCTTTTTTCACTAACGTAGTCGGGTAAAATAATCTAAATCAAAGTCTAGCGTGTTGCTAAGACAATGCTATTAAATAAAGTTTCAATTAGAACTCTTCAAAGCGAGTCAAATCATTGCTAACAGTAATAAGTACTAAAAAAAAATCAATTTACCTGAGTTGCTGAGACAGATAGATGCCTTATCGTCGGGTTAGGTTAGGTTAGGTTGTATAACAATTAACTATCCATTATCCCATGCGTTTAGGTCTATTTAATTTGGGAAGCCATTCTCAAGAATGATGGCCTGGAAGCCTAGATATTGTCTTTGGATTCTTTACATTACAGGCTATGGCCACTGAGAAATCTGCTAAGTGCTGCGCCAGCGTAGTGACTTACTTATTCTTACTTACTTAACGTATGGAATTTATTTTGGCTGGCTGCGCCCCCCTGAGCCCCCTCTTTCCTTTCTGCGGCGTAGTGGTTCGCTACTTATCAATGGCATGGAGGAATGAGTAGTGTTTGTTATCTTTTTATGGCGGGAGGCAGCGCCCCCCGAGCCCCCCTCTTTCCTTTCTGCGGCGTAGTGGTTCGCTACTTATCAACGGCTTGGAGGAATGAGTAGTGTTTGTGTTCTTTTTATGGCAGGGGGCTGCGCCCCCCGAGCCCCTCTTTCCTTTCTGCGGCGTAGTGGTTCGCTAATTATCAATGGCTTGGAGGAAAGAGTAGTATTTGTGTTCTTTTTATAGCGGGGGGATGCGCCCCCCGAGCCCCCCTCCTTCCTTCCCGTGGCATAGTAGTCCGCTACTTACCAATAGCTCGATGGAATGAGTAGTGTTTGTATGCTTTTTATGGCGGGGGGCTGCGCCTGCTGTTGCGGCTGCTGCTCTTTACTTGCTGCAGGTGAGTGGTCCGCTACTAATTAATATTCTGGAGGCAATACCTTTTTACATTTCTTGTTGCGGGGGGCTGCCTGAAAGAGGGCCCCGGCAGTACAGGAACCAAACGGTTATGAAAATAAAATTTATGTATGCTCTAATGATCCTCTACTTGAATAAAGGCACTTTTTTCTGTAACATTTAAAATCCACCGCTATCTTTGTTCCTACTACACACAATAATGAGGTACTATTAGTAAACACCAAAGAGTTTGTGCATATGTACTGTTCTGGAGTAAGGTTAAAACTGTAGATCTATGGTTAAAACAAATGTCATAGTGGCAGAAGCGTTTACTTCATATCACGTTTGTTGTTAAATCTCCTTAGTAAATAAAATAAAATAAAGTAATTCGAATAATTGTATTTTTTGCTCTCTCTCTGTAGTTATTTCTTTGAGGACCTGACAACTACTGTGATTTTACTTGTGCGATGCCGATAATTGTATTCTGGATCGGATTTACAATTTCGGCTACATGATTGCGGATGACAGCATCAAGACTAAACAGTGGCATCAATAATGCTCGTATTGTGTGTTGGAAGAAGATCTTATGTTTTTATTTGTATAACAGTGAATTTTAAATGAATAAATGACATAATAATATACATTATGCTGTTTTACTATATTCTTTCTTTCTTAAGTCTCTAAAAATAAAAAGAGATTCAATTGATCGTCTTCGCTGCAGAACCGTTTCACTACAAATGTCATATTGACATACCATACATCCGACAAAGAATTCAATATGAAATGTATTAAGAGAAGGTTCCACTGAATTGCGCGAACTGAATCGTTGTTGATCGTATGACTGTGGAACCGTATCACTGCAAATGTCACATTGACGTATCATACATCTGCCAAAGAAATCATTGTAAATTTTGTTGTGAAAAAGTTCCTCGGGGGTACGCGATTCCATTTTCTCAAATTATCGTTATCCCGCGGGATTTTTGCTGTTTTCCGAGATAAAAAGTAGCCTATGCCATTTCCGGATGTTCAAGCTATCTTTTTGTCAAGTTTCACCATGATCGGTAGGGCAGTTTTTGCGTGAAGAGGTAACAAACAGACAGAGAGACAGAGAGACAGAGTTACTTTCGCATTTATAATATAAGTTAGGATGAAAGATTTTAATAGTATCTCAAGCACAAGTCACCTAGCTCAAAGACGTTACACCAAGTATTAATGAACTAAGGCTGATTTGGCTCCCATTAACGAAGGCGTATGCTCAAAAACGAGTTGTAATTAGTAGGCAATTAGCTCCCCTATTAAGCTGTGAACATGCTGGGATTAACATGCCGACGTCTTGTGAGACACACGGCCCTCTAGGTAGTATTACGGCATTACTGATATTAATTGAAAAGAACAACTCACTTTCTGGATAGTCAAATTTTATTTCTTTAACAGGCAGAGTGACCACTTACAATTCGCGTTCCAAAAGTAATAATCGTGAAATGAATCTACCGCCACATTTATATAATTCACAAACAAAAGAATAAGTACTGCGATGATCAAATTGATGTATGAATTAAGACAACAAACAGAATTTAGTAAATACATATCCTCAATAAGTTAAATTGTAATTCTATTATAATTAATTAATAATCCTTGAATTGATAAATAATCAAATACAAGTAAGGCAAATATTTAGATCTAAGGTTGGACGGAAGTGGTATAGCCAGGTTTGTTGGTGGCGCCAGCCGGAAACGCTAACACTCGGCCATCCTGCAACGGCCGCGTCCCGCGGCCCGCAGCGTCCCTCGCGTCTCTCCCACCAGGATTCTGTAACGCGAAAGGATATGGCAGTAAATGGTTTTTTTTTTTTTTTTTTGAGATCACGTCGTCTAAGTTCACACAGATTACACAGATCAGACAGATTCACACAGTTATGCTAAGTTTTCAAGTAGTTTGCGACCACGAACGATTTTAATCGTTTTAGCACACAGTATGTTTACACAGATATGCAATGGTTACGTAGTTCGGTTACAACAGTAGAGCACTAGAGAAGTTGAGACAAAATGACGGGTAACCTTATACGAAACTGTTATTGCTGGCACACAGTGTTTTCACACAGTTCACGAAGTAGAAATCATTCAAAACATTAAATAAGTTAGCCGCAATCACACAGTAAATTCTCTGGTAAAAGAATCACACAGTTATTATATACCTAGTCTCATTAGTGCCCTTCATAAATTGAATAGCGTATGTTGTTATTCGTATCATTTATGTCACACAGTTATGATTTACTAGTACCTAGTTCATGACCTGTGAGTAGAAAGATAAATAAACCATTTCAACAAAATAATTATGACTTTTCTTTTTCATTGAAATACTATAGTACATGTATACAAGTTCTCTTTCTGTATAAGTACAGTTCTTAGTACTAAATCGATCTATTATCCTAATATGTTAACTATTCATTTGATCACAGTTATTACAGGCTTTTATTTAATTTGTGCCTTGTTTAATTTAAACGACGTGTAATGAAAGTCTTGCACAACTTCTGAATTTGGTGTGCTAGATTTTATGACGAAATACAATAACCAGGTGTGAAAATAAAAGCTTGTACCAAAACTTGTTTTAAATCGATATCAACAACTGAAATCAAATGTATGCAATTATAAAGGATGTGTCGGTACAAGTAATCAGTTTTTACCTATTGAGTGACTACTATTTTTCTACAACTATTAACTAACTCTCTAAGAGATCTATTAAGTCATCTCGGTCGACGTCACGGTCGCTACCCGAACTATCTTCCTCTGAAATAGTAGATCTGTACGGACGCAAAGTTTCAGCACGAACAACTGCACTGAACCTCCTGTAGCCTTTCATACCTTTTATGCTAACTATTGTATAACGGTCAAGAGAATGATCGGCTTTCCACACCTTATACGGTCCCTTATACCTACCGTCTAACTTTCTTGTTACGTTAGCGGAAGGATCTCTAGCTAGTCCACCTTTCCACAGCACTAATTGACCTACTCTATATTTGAAACATTTTTTGTGCTTCTGGTCAAACCTTCTTTTCATAACGGTCATGTTCCTATCAATACGTAACTTAGCAATGTCTCTCCTACCCTCCAAATTACGTTGTTGAGCTTCGTGATCTTGAGGATCATATTCTGGAATAGCGGGAAAACGAGAGCTGTCGTGCCCGAACATCAATTGAAAGGGTGCGATCGTAGTAGTTGAATTCGGAGTATTATTGATTCCCCATACTACATCTGACAGTTTTTCGTCCCACGTACATTCGCTTACTGACATAGTATTTAGACCATTTAATAGAGTCCTATTGACGCGCTCTACCTGACCATTCGACCTAGGGCTCGCTATTGCATTCAATGTATGTTTAAATTGCATTTCATCGGCAAATTGTTTAAAATACCGACTAGTAAATGCTTTACCCCGGTCAGTGATTACGCGCACGGGGTGTCCAAACTGAGTGATGATTTCTTTAAACAACTTAATAGTCTCTACAGAACTACAGTTCCTAGCAGCTTTCGCAAAAACGAACTTCGTGAAAGAATCTATCACCACAAGAACGTATGTATTCCCTCGACGGGTTTTTACAAAAGGCCCTAGATGATCTGCGTGTAAAGTGTGCATGGGGACCGCCGCTTTACTAATGGGATACAACTCTCCTTCTAATTTACCATAGTTGCCTTTGCTAAATGCGCATTGAATGCACGAGTTTATATACTTCCGAATGAATCTAGTCATTTTTTTGAACCAAAATTTTGCTTTAATATTTTGTTCACATTTTTCAAAGCCTAAATGACCTGCCTGATCGTGAATTTTCTGCATTAAACCATATTTTGCCAATCTGGGAATAACAAAACGTTCTCCCGAAAGAGTTTTTCTATATAATATACCGTCCTTAGACGTGTAATTACCTACTATATCTGGATTATTGGTATGTTCGCGAAGCTGTAGTAAAATATGTTGTATGCTCTCATCCTGCATTTGTAGAGTCCTTAACCAGTCTGAGCTATCTATCATGAGTATTGAATTTCCTACGGGATTTCTGCTGAGCGCGTCTACGTGTCTCATTCGATTCCCCGGTCTGTACTCGATTTCTATGTCAAAGTCTTGAATGGTTAACCACCAACGGGCTATACGTGGTATTAAATCCTTTTTTGTTAAGGTTGTGCGTAATGCAGCGCAATCGGTAACTACTTTGCATGGAATCCCGGACAAATAGATTCGGAACCGTTTAAGAGACTCTACTACCGCGAGAGTTTCAAGCTCATAACTATGGTAGAGCTTTTCTTCTTTCGTTGTGACTCGACTAAAAAATGCTATAGGTTTTAGGCTACCATCGCTTTGGTATTGCATGAGAATTCCACCTAGTCCTAAGCTACTTGCATCTGTATGCAATTCTGTAGTAGCGTCCTTATCGTATATGCCTAAAACCGGTCGATCAACTAACCGTTGTTTCAAGAGTACAAACGCATCTTCCTGCTTAGGGCCCCAATACCACGCTACATCCTTTTTTGTAAGCTCCGTCAGCGGCTGAGCTATTTGTGCAAACCCTTTTATAAACTTTCGAAAATAGGATGTCAAACCTATAAATTGCCTTATTTCGTGAACGTTGCGAGGGCGTTTATATTGGGCAACACAATTAATCTTCGCTAACCCAGGTTTGATGGTTCCTGCGGTAATTTCATGACCCAAATAATTAGCAGAATTCTTAAGGAATGAGCACTTCTTTAAATTTAATTTTAGGTGCGCTTTCGTTAACAACTGTAAGACTTGTTCCAAAAGATTAAGTCCTTCCTCAACCGATACAGTCGGAATCATTACGTCATCTAAATATAGAGCGATCTCCTGACTTACTCTACCTAGAGTCATTTGAATGAGTCGTGAAAATACTGCTGGAGCGTTTGATAGCCCGAATGGCATCTTTAAAAATTCGTACTGAGCAGATGGGGTGACAAAAGCAGTTTTGCTTATAGAGTCTTCATGGACGGGTACTTGATAGTAGCCCTGCGCGAGATCGAGAGTCGTAAAAAACGATTTTCCTGTCAATTTAGTAACTTGGTCTTCGATGTGAGGGAGAGGATAGCGATCTTTAATAGTGTGTGCATTTAGTGCTCTATAGTCTACGCAAAGCCTATAATCGCCTCCTTTTTTCTTTACAAGCACCACCGGACTAGCATAATCGGACATAGACTCTCTTATTATACCGGCATCAAGCAAATCCTGTACTTTGTCGTTAACTATCTCATTCTCTTTATATGAAAGTCTATATGGCTTACAATACACAGGCTGGTCTGTCGTGGTCCTGATGCTCATTGATGCCAGGTCTGTACACCCTAACTCCTTAGTGCTTCTAGCGAACGTGTGCTTATACTTATTAAGTAGAGTCAGTAATTTTTCTAATGAACTGTCACTGAGCTCGCCTACATCGATATCGCATGCATTTATTTCGGTACTTCCCGTACATTCATTGATTTGCAATACTGGATGTACGGTGTGATATTCGTCATACGTTAAGTACTGGGCTCTGCCTATTAGCTTATTGGCGAGCCAACTTAAGTCTTCGCAGCCTGTATTTACAACCTTTATATAACACTGACCTGATTTTATTATTACCTCTGGTATGTGATACGAAACGCCTCCTAACTGAACTGACACTGACCGCATCAAAAATGAGTGCTCTATGTCTCTATCGCCCCTAGGGTAATCAACGTATATCTCAACATACACACAACCTCCTTTAGGTACAACACAGTTGCCTTTGAGATATACTGGGTATTTGGTAACAAATTCGTTTGTATCGAATTGGAGATTTGACAACACGCTACTCAGTACAGATGAGTCTACGAACCTCGCAGAAGTTGCTGTAGTAATCAAACTGACGTTTTCTTGATTAATCATTGGTTCACCGATTATTAAATCGATGTCGGATAATTCAGAAGTAGTTATTTCTACAGCTCCTTCTAGCGTCATATTGTCTATACACACAGATAGTACACATGAGCCTAGTGATTGTGAACGGTACCCTCCAAATCCTTTCATGATCACCGAGGACGGTTTTATGTCGAGATTCAAAGCTTGTGCTTTCACTAGTGTTAGTACATTTAGCTTACTACCAGTATCGATGTACGCTATTAACGGTTTACCATTCACAAACACTGACCGTTTATAAATGTCGAGATACACATTGTAGGTAATGCATAAAATATCACGAAACTTATTTGCATTTTGCTGGGACGTATTCGCTGCAAACCAGCATGTAGCGGAGGTGTGCCCGAAGCGTCGACAGGTGTCGCACTGCTGCTGCTGCCGGCAGTCCCGCGCCTCGTGACCCGGCTTGCGGCAGGCGTAGCAGATCTTGGGCAGGAGCTGCTGCTGAGCTGTGCTCGTAGTAGATGTGCCGGCACTTCCCCTTTTCCACGTCGATCTTCTCGTAGTAGATGCAGTTTCTATCCGCCTGAAATTTTCCAGCGAAGATAAATACCCGTAATATAATTGCGCTGGTGTTTCGCAAGTGTAAGCTTTCGCATTAGCCCTCAACTCGTACGGGAGTCCTTTAATAATACATGATATCGCATCGGTGTTGTCGATATTGCACTTTTTCAGCAATGATAATTTATCGTGGTAGTACTTTGTCATTGTTTCAGAGTCATTTTTAATCCTAGCCAACATTATTTCAAGTCTATCTACATAGTCGGTGGATCGAGGAAAAGCAGTTTGTAACGCCTGTTTCCATTGCTCCCAGGTGAGCTTGTAGTCTTCTAGATCATCGTACCACTCTCTGGCAGAACCCCGGAGGCGAATTTGCATTACAAACTGTCGATCTTTATTGTCCCACCCGTACACATCGCCGAGTTGGTCTATTTTGTGAAGCCAACCGATCACATTACTCGTATTGTTATCGGGTCGAAACTTTGGAATAACCTCAGCTTCCGTCGGAGAAATACGACGTTTCTTAGGAGGAGTACATTGTGAAGCAGATTGGTGTTGTAAAAAAAAAATTTCTGTACTTCCCTGTTCGTCCTGCGATGATGAAGAGTCGATGTGCGTTCTTCTTCGGCGGCCGAGCCCGTTGATATATGGGCCGGACATATTTCATCCCACTTCGGAAATATTACGGCATTACTGATATTAATTGAAAAGAACAACTCACTTTCTGGATAGTCAAATTTTATTTCTTTAACAGGCAGAGTGACCACTTACAATTCGCGTTCCAAAAGTAATAATCGTGAAATGAATCTACCGCCACATTTATATAATTCACAAACAAAAGAATAAGTACTGCGATGATCAAATTGATGTATGAATTAAGACAACAAACAGAATTTAGTAAATACATATCCTCAATAAGTTAAATTGTAATTCTATTATAATTAATTAATAATCCTTGAATTGATAAATAATCAAATACAAGTAAGGCAAATATTTAGATCTAAGGTTGGACGGAAGTGGTATAGCCAGGTTTGTTGGTGGCGCCAGCCGGAAACGCTAACAGTAGCGTTGATATCCGTCCGGATAAAACCGGACAGTGATAAGCTTTTTAACCTTCTGTCCGGCTAAATTTGAATGCGTCCGGCCCGTCCGGTTTTTGTTAGGCTTTTACAAGCTACATTGTTGACGTTAGAAATAAATATGGGTTTATTAAGAATATTTTAATCTCGCGTCACCCCGGCACCGCACCGCAAAACCATTTTTTAAACGCCCGGCTTTTATTACTTTGTACTTTTTTTATACGACAAGGAAGCAAGGAGGAAACAAACAAGCAAGTGGGTCACCTGATGGTAAGTGTTCACAATGGGTGTCTATACCCCCAACCCCAAGGGTTTGCAAATGCGTTAGCAACCTAGAGAGCTAAGATGAAATGCCTCTTGTGCCCGTAATTACACCGGCTGTCTTACTCTCCACACTGGACGCAAGCAAGCACTGTTGCTTAGCGGCAGGATTAGCTAGTAAGATGGTTGTAGCAATCCGGATGGACCTCACACAAGCTCCTACCACCCGCAAACATTTTACCAAGAACATTTTGGTCTCGTGATGGAACGACATCCTGTACCGTGTTTTATAAAGCTATAAGTTACAATTTACAAGCGGAAGTCTTCATCTATCACTTTTTGTTAGAAAGAGACTTCCGCTTGTAGCTTTATAAAACTTGACCCTGGTGAGGATCGCGGGAACGTGGTGGATGCGGAAAGTACAAGACCGGTCTGAATGGAGGCCTATGTCCAGCAGTGGACGTTTTTCGGCTGAGATGATGATGATGATTTTAGTCTCGCTTCATCCCCGCACCGCACCGCAAAACCTTTTTTAAGCGCCCGGCCCTACTATGTCTATTGCGTGCAATTTATTACTCCATGTTTTTTTATACAACGTGGATGGAAAACGAGCAAGTGGGTTACCTGATGGTAAGTGATCACCACTGTGCATAGATACCAGCAACCCCGGAGGGTTTGCAGAAGCGTTGCCAACCTGGAGAGCTAAAATGAAAAGCCTCTTGTGCCCGTAATTACAGCTTTCCTTACCGTACCAAAACACCCGAGGCACCGTAATTTTGTGTTTATTTTGATCTGATTCTGATTTTCCTAAGATCAGAAGTGGGACGTATATTTGCCTATGCGCCGGTATGTCCGCTGCAAGTGTGTCGCATTGGGCGCTGCAATAATCGCCGCAGGCGCTGCTGTAATGAGCTCATCGCGCTTAATGACCTCGAGAGTCGGGACACCATCTAACCTTCCATTGTTTTTAGCATGCGTTCAAACTTTGAGCTATCTTCAATTGTTTTTATAGTACTCTATACCATTGTTCAAAAATCGAATGATGATTAAAAATGTGCATGGTGTGACGTATTTTGAAAATGGAATGTATGAAAAAATATGTATTGCAATATTATTGTTGTACATATTGTTTTATTTTATTTTAGGTTATTTGTTAATATTGCTTTTAAATTTTTTTTCTGACATTGTCATTCTCTGTGCGTTTAATTTTGTATACTTATTGACTTTTAAATTACTTTGTTCGAATTGACATTAATATAAAATGTGTTGCTTTGACATATTATTTGATTGTATCTTGCATTAATTTTTATTGTATTATTGTTTTGTCGACGATATTTTTGTGAATTCCTTGTATTTATTGACATTTAAAAATGTAATGTGATTTTCATTAAGCAATAAAAAAAAATAAGGTTACTAATAGGTCAAGTGAGAGGTTCTTAGGTATCATAAATTCATTATACGGTAGGGCTCTGCCTTGCGCATTAAATTTTTAAATGCCTCATAGTTTTCGAATTGATAATGAAAATTGTGAAATAAAAAATCTTTTGACAAAATGTAAAACCGCCTTAAAACAAAACCTCAGAAAACAGTTCCCAAAAAGCCATGAGTTTTATGTTCTAGCAGAAATATGAAGTCGGTGCGTTGCTAGCGGATTATTCTTTGACTGAAGCACCGACTTCATATTTCTGCTAGGCCATAAAACTCATGGCTTTTTGGGGATTATTTTATGTCTTTTTTTTCTGAGTTTTTTTTTTTTAAGGTAGTTTTACTTTTTGTTAAAAGATTTTCTAATTCAATTCTAAGTTACGTTAATATTTAAAATATTATCCTCCAACTCCTAACCGTTAAGGAGTTGTACCTTCCATCATCACCTCATCAACACAAGATGATGACTACCAGACGGAAGTACTTGAATAGCTTTCGAAAATATATGAAACACATGATACGTCCCTATAAAATTTGAGGGTTGCCCTCGATTTCCCTGAGATTCCATCACTAGATCCTGACTTGGTGACAATGGGACCAACTAGAAAGTATACCCTTTCAAACAAAAAAGGATTTTTTGAAATCGGTAAAGCCGTCTTCAAGTAATCGGGGAACACACATAAAAAAAAAAAAAAAACTAAAAAAAAAACCGACGAATTGAGCCCTTTTTTACCTCCTCTTTTTTTGACGTCGGTTAAAAATAACGCCTTTCCTTATCTCCGAACCGATCTTATTTATTGACTGACTTCAAAAAAAGGAGGAGGTTCTCAATTCGTCGGGATATTTTTTCTTCAAAACGGTTGCACTTCGTACAACAAAGTAAGCTTGTAATAAAATTAACTAGCGAATTAAGATATTCTGGCTACTAAAGCAATTTAACGCGTCGTCGCCGTTATAATAACTTGTAACGCTCGGTTAACTGCTCGGTTAATTTTAAACTGCGGTCTGTTACAGTTGATGTTTCGGTTGGCAGCCCGGGACAAATATTGCAGTTAAAAAAATTTGGTTTCGTGGGAATTATCAGCAAGTAATAAAAAATGCTTTTAAAGTCTTTTAAAAATAGCCTACAACCTAATATACACATATACGATAGGGAAGGAAAGCGAGCAAGTGGGTTACCTGTTGGTAAGTGATCACCACCCTCAACCCCGGGGGGTCTGTAGATGCGTTGCCAACCTAGAGGGCTAAGACGAAATGTCTCTTTGTGCCTGTAATTTCCTTGGCTCACCACACTGGAACACAAAAAGTACTTAACTAAAACAGCACATCTTCATAAATACTGAATTTATTTTCACTATAATATCCCGACTAAACCTTAAGCAGGTTTATGGACGAGAAACTTTTTTGTAGATTCTTTAAAAGAAGATTAAATGTATAGGTATATTATGATTTTTAATGGGATTTAATGACGCGATTCCTTCGTGGTACAGTTAAAGAAAAGCTGTTTTACTTCACAAAAACCAAAGCGCGGAATAAAACCTAGTGAATATTTGATTAGTCGAACCTCTTGGCAACTGTACAATTTTCTCACAAGCTTCACAATAAAATCGAGACCATAAAAACACCGCGCAGCTCTAAACTTTTAACATATTTTTATGTTCTAAAACAAATCTAACTTTAAAAAACGGTGCCACATGTAATAAAACCCGTGCGCCAACAAACATTATTTTATTGTATAAGCTGTATTGTAATGTATGTGACAATAAACTGTTATTTATCGTGTTGTACCCGCGAACCACAAATGCCTGAACCACGCAGATTTGCCCGTTGACGCTTTTTATGTATTTTAGGAGGATTTGGTTGTCGTGATTTAATAATTCAAAGTGATTTAGAGTTTGCCTCTGAATTTCAGAGCGAGGAAATTTTGTCTCCAATAAGAACGACAGGTTTGATAAAACTCCCACTTAACGGACTTTTTTTTTTTAATTGTTACTGGCACTTTGTGGGGCAATTTAATATTTTTTAGGATTCGGAATGGTAAAAAGAAACCCTATATAGTGTGAGTCGGTCTGCCTATATGTCCGTCACAGTTGGTTATCTCGGGAACTACTAATACTTTTGACTTGATATTTTGGAATAGTTTTAGAAAGATGACGCTTCATCATCATCATCATGTCAGCCGAAAGACGTCCACTGCTGAACATAGGCCTCCCCGAAGGCTCTCCACTCAGAACTGTCTTGTGCTTTCCGCATCCACCGCGGTCCCGCGATCTTTACTAGGTCGTCGCTCCAGATGACGCTTACCCAAGTACTTTTCAAATATAATTATTTTATTTAGTTTTATTGCAACAAGGTTGTCTTCAAATTTCAAAGTCGATTTACTAGATCAAGTGGGGTATCAATTTTATGAAAGGGCTCTGTTTGCGCGTTCTAAAACGTATTTTTAGCTCTTTTGTTTTCGAAGTAGTAAATGTTTATAAAAACCGCCTCGTCCCGTTATATTCTCCGAAATATCCAGAGAAAAAAAATCTGAAATAATGTAATAATATAATAGACGTTTATATAAAAATAAAACGGTATCTCAAAATAGCACAGTTTTTCAGAAATCATCAAAAATTACATTTGACGACCGGCTTAGTGGTTAGCGACCCTGACTATGAAGCTTGAGGTCCCGGGTTCGAATCTCGGTCGGGGCAGATGTTTGTATGATGAATACGAATGTTTGTTCTCGGGTCTTGGATGTTTAATATGTATATAAGTATGTATTTATCTATATAAGTATGTTTATTCGTTGTCTAGTACCCATAGTACAGGCTTTGCCTAGTATGGGACTAAGGTCAATTGATGTCAATTTGTCCCGTGATATTTACCTATTTATTTATTTAAATAGTTTTTAATTTGATTATAAAATGAATGTTTTTTAATCATGCAGTTTTAATGTCTATAAAATCGACGAGATGGTGTCTCTAATAATTTCAGAAGTCTCTACACTGACTGACCTTTCGACCTGTATTTGTTGTAGGTACGTAAGAATCAAAGTTTTTTTTTTTTTGGTTACAATGACAGTATTCAACAAAAAATTGTTTAGTAGGTAAAGTAATAGCTTTTCAAGTGGGCCGACTTAACTATAAAATATTTTACTGACTTCCTCGCAAAATTCTGTACCCCTGAGGCAGATTCAAGGTAACAATAATTGTTATTGTGTATGTATTATGTAGATATGTTTTTGTTTTTCCGATCTTTGAATACGTCATCGTGAAATTTTTTTTTTTTTTTTTCAATTATTTTGTCGACTAGCTCTTAAGTCTTGAGCAACTTTGACTTTGCCATCCTAAAACACACATGAGACTGAATGTCAAGGATCCAGTGTATACTTTTATTAGTGAGTATTTGTGTATTTTTTTTAACAAAAAATCACTCTTCTTTAAATCAAAGGAAGACATTACATAGTTACATGTAGTGTGAAAAAAATCATGTGCCATAAAGTCAGCAAAGTCAGTGAAAGCTCGTTTTGGTACATAAGATGACAAAGTTCCATACAGGCTCAACAATTAAAGTCCATGATTACATAAGGCCCGTGTGAAGTTTGAACTTTCGCCTCGATCAATTTATAACAATATCCTCGGCATGTTAAACTATGATTGATTGTACTTCTAGTGAAATTCACATCTTGACTTAGATTTTATCTGCCTTATTGTTATAGGAATACGGTATCAAATCCATTGGCTAATAAAGATATTATTTGGAATGATTTCTCCTTTGTAAATAGTTTTGGGTTTATTCTATTCTATATTGAATATTAACTAAAACCAGATTTCATATTTGCTTTTTTTGTAGAAGCTAGACGGACTATATGGTAATAACTTATTTTTTTCTAAGTAAGCGTTTTTGCTAGCCTAAGTATACTTGTTTAGTTTATTTCAGCATTAGAAAGAAAGTAAACGATTATTGTCATGATTTGTTTTTATTATAAAATTATTTTTAAAAATTAGAAACCGTTACGCATAAAACCATTACAGTAATAGGATAAATAAAATCTTATTGACATTTAACTTTTACTTGATGGTACTTGTTTATTTATCATGAGCTTTTCGGTGAAGGAAAACATCGTGAGGAAGCCTGCACACTCCTGCGAAGGAATTCAATGGTGTGTGTGAGGTTCCCAAGCCGCACTGGGCCCGCGTGGGAACTATGGCCCAAGCCCTCTCGTTCTGAGAGGAAGCCTATGCCCAGCTGTGGGACGTAAATAGGCTGATGATGATGATGATGATGATGGTACTTGTTTTGTAGAAGCAGTTGTAATACTTAGTATGCAGGTTTATCTTTCTCTACTTATTGCAAAAAAAGCTAAGCATAATGTAATTATATCTGAGTTTGTGCCCCATTGCAAAGCACTGACTTCAACTTAGGTAACAATAATACTGTTTTGCATAAATTTAGACGACAATAATGTAACAGTGCGGTTTCAGAAAAAAGTGTACCTTAAACTTATTATAATTATATAGAACTTTAGTGTATTTTCTTTGTATTTTTATATTGAAAGAAAAATACGAAAATTAAGGAACTTTTTTCCGATTTGTATCGATGGTACATGATTCTGAGTGGATTTTTTATACTTATGCCAAATTGGCAAAATTGTAAAACGTACATAATATTTTATACCAAATTGACAGAATAATAAAAGGTATTTTTTTCTGAAAACATTCAACAACGCAGGTTGGACACGTTGACTTCGTTTTAGTACGGCGTGGTTGTTTTGATGGTCGGGTCAGAATTCGCAACCTCTCGTTACGAACGAGCGCTACTACTGGCTCTGTATTTAGAACAAATGTTTTTAAATGCTTTTTAACTGGCTTCAAAAAAAAGACATTCTCAATTCGGCTGCATGTTTTTTTACTAACCAACTTCAAAATAAGGAGGACGTTCTCAATTCGTCGGAATATTTTTGTTTCTGACGATTACTCCGCCAAATTTATAAATACAGAAAACTAAGCAGTGAATTTGCAAAATTTATTGTAATAAAATATAAACTGTATTCATTTACTAAAGATTCAAAAATATTTCAACTTTTATTTATTCGAAAAATTTGTAGTGGCTGGACGTTCGTGTACCTTTGCCCGATAATTTTATTTTACCTAATTAAATACTTTTTTTTTACACTTTGTTATGAATAATTTATTTAAAACAAATGTACAATGGACTAACACTACTACTAAGTAAATAAAAATATTAAAACTAACACTAACTTAAAAAAATAAATACCTACCAAACCTGGACCTCTCGGCATTAAATACTTACTTAACTTGTGCTTATTTCTAGACCTGTAATTGTGTGTTAGCTGTTTTCTTGAAAAATGTCGTATGATACTCGCGACGGCTCTTATCACTCGTCAACATATTTGTAAAACCTTCCTTCATCATGTCAGCCGAAAGACGTCCACTGCTGGACATAGTCCTCCCCCGCGGCTCTCCACTCAGACCGGTCTTGTGCTTTCCGCATCCACCGCGGTCCCGCGATCTTACCTGCCTTACCAACCTCGTATTACAAATAACCATTAACAGTTAATAAAAATACGTGTAATAGTACTTTATGCAACTGCTACATAATGAGGATCCTTTAAGGCCTAATTATATGGAGTTGCATACATTACTTTATCTACACACATATTATAAGTACTCTAAGATGGGTTCAGAAGCCGAAGGCATATATCATACCCATACCTGTCACGAATTTGATTGTTTTTTTTTATCATAGACAAACATACCGAGCTGACGTTTCGTAAACTACCAGCTGCTGCAGCTGCTTAACGAATTTTTCTTTGCATTGTCATTGTATGTTGAGTTTCGTAAACTGTTTTTTTTTTGTAAAAAAAAATCAATATCACATTATTAATTATACATGTCGGACTGAACTCGACTTATATACGTGAGTAATCCGTTTTATTTCACTATGATTGTAAATTACGTTGGTCGTCAAATTCGAAAAATTTAATTCGATATCGAAAAGAAAAGGTGGTTTGCGGCGGAGGCGACGATGTACTGCAATGCCGGTCATTTTCTACGGTTTCTGAACGCATTTTAGAGGACTTATGATATGTGTGTAGATAATGGTAGTAGTGGTAACGGTTAACAGCGCGTCCTCGTTAGGTATCAACGAACGTTTTTCTATTTCTGACAGCGTCGACTGCAATCAGAATTCACACGGTGTAAAGGCAAAGACTGCCTTTATTTTCATTCCACGTTCAGCTTGGCAAAAAGTTAAGAAATAAAACTAATGAAACAATCTCGTGATTAATGATACCTACAGTCGCGGTGACGCGTTTCGGACATCTCTGCGAATTTCCTCTGCATCTGCCTATTTTCAAAGCACCAAAGCCTGAGCACTGACTGACTTCTGACACTGACAAACCAAAATATTGACCAAGACTTAAAAACGGGTGCCTATTACTAAGACTCCGCTGTCCGTCTGTTTGTCTATCTGTCCATCTGTCACCAGGCTGTATCTCATGAACCGTGATAGTTAGACAGATGAAATTTTCACAGATGATGTTACCGCTATAACAACAAATTCTAACAAACAGAATAAAATAAATATTTAAGTGGGGCTCACATAATACAACAGACACTATTTTTTGCCGTTTTTATAGATAGTAAAGAAACGAGTCCGACTCGCACTTGGCCGATTTTATTTGACCGACCTCGGTACCCATTGCAACCAGAAAACAGTTTATGTTATGTACAAACAAAGAAACAAACACGATACCGTAATTAACCTGACGTTTTAACGAACATTAATTATTTAACTAACCGTCAGTAGTTAAACAGGGCCTAACTAGTGGCGATGCGGGCGGTTCTTTTAAAAGTTGTGGTTTAGCGTGACACGACGAAATTTTGACCAATGAGGGCTCGTTTGTTATACTTGCAGAGTTGCTATTAAGTACTTATAATATTAATCTTGCTTACCCTTACCTATCTATGTTGTAAATGCGAAAGTTTGTGAGTGAGTGTGTATGTAGGTATAGCATGAACTGAATACTTGGTTAGGCCGTCAGGTGCCGGTTGATTCTGAGCCTCTAGTATAATTTTGGAATCAAAAAAACGTCTCGATCGCGTTCGCATCTCATTTAAATTACTAGATCGCGTCTCAATTACTATAGGCAAATCGCAGCGTCTCCAATGGCGCGTATTGGCAACGTTCTACTCTCATTATTATTTGACACGGTAACGCGAACGCTTTCGAGACGTTTCATAAAATGCCAGTTTAATCGAGATGGGTCTTAGCTAATTTCATCAATCGTTTAAGGCGTTTAGGAGATATTAAACTTTGAAATAAAAATCTCACGGGGTTTCTAACTTTTCTGAGTTTATTTAACGTAAGAACCTAATTTTATTTATTATACTTATTAATGATACTATTAACTGCCTACATTGAAGACAGGTACCTACCGTATACTTACCAGTTTTTACTGAATGTCATAACATTTTTTTGATGTCACTTTACGGCGCCGTCAAATCTTTATTGCTCGTGCTATGCGTTTATGGCGCTTTTGGCGATAAAAAAAGTTATAAGTCACGTTGGCGAATTTTTAAGAATGCAAGATTAAGTAAGTATTATTCGGAAGGTTAATAAAGGACTCGAAGTAGGTATTCTGCCAATTTAAGGCCATTTAGAAGCTAAGCAATGCAGAAAGGCATCCAGGGATTTATAATTTCATTATATTGTGTTATACTGACGTTTTAATATAAAACGCCTTATATCGGATGTACGATGTCACAGTGTAAACAGAGCAAGTAATCTGCGAACAATGCGCTGAATTGGCAATGCGCCCGCTGGTCCCTATGGAGACTGTGTGAATTTTATTTAGTGGCTGCGTATGGTATGAACTAGAGATGCCGTGAATGTTCGGCTATAGTTTGGTATTCGGATTATTCCGGCATTACTTTAAGTATTCGGTATTCGAATACCTAACTAAATTATAAACGAAAATTGTGAATGAATGGTCCTATTATTTTATTATGCTTTTGGTAAACATACAATTTTTTTAAAACATTTTTAGCTGCAGAATTTTATGTCACAAAAACTGCGTGTCGTGACATGATCTATGCTGCATTTATTTTAAGATAAGAAATTTAACTGCCAAATGCACGCGTTTTTGTAAAACGAAGACAGTATTTTAATAGTACATTATGATACAAGTGTGCTAAATTGGTCATTACAGGCGAGGCGAGTTTGAAGCCTGAGCGAAGCGAAGGCTTTAATATAGCCGAGGAGTGTAATGACTAATGCTCACGCGTTTCATACGACGTTTTTCAACACACTTGCGAGGAAAAAATAGCAAAAATTAACTAAGTATTCAACTAACCTATGTTAGTAGATACTGGTTATTCGGAGCTTCCTTTGAGAACTTTCCAATGTCTGAATGTCTTTGGTGATGGCACCTTGGATTTGTTGCTGTGATAAACGTCCGAGTAATTATTTAAGATCACAATTAAACGTGAATACGGTTCAATTTCGGTGTCAGTTTTAGTCCGTACAGTGCTTTGCAAAATCAAATGTATCTAGCAAATGTATTATAAATATTGCGTGATTAGATCAATAAGCTGGCTATAAACACATTTTCAGAAAACGTTTAATACTTACTTGATTGGTTATTTTTATAGTTCTTCCGTTATATAAAACTTTTGGTTTTAGTTTTATCGGTTAACATGTATTTCTGTTTTGATTTAGATGGCACAGTAATTCACTTTAAAACATCAATTGCATTTTGTCTTCACTTAGTATTTCTAGATTCTACATTCAGATCTTTATCAATAATTAAAACTCTACAGTTTTCAAAGTTATAAACATAATGCATCTCTCTACTAGGTACTACAAACAAATACAAGAAAGACGACAGCACATCAGTTTTTTTTTTTAATTTTTTCGAGCTTGTTCCGCGCGATATGTTTTGTAATGCGCGCAGGTTCAAATCAAGTCACAGACCAAACCGCCATACAACCTAATATCAAAAAAATGTATGATAAACTACAAAATAATGTTTTAAATACGCAAATAAACGTTAATTCGTGGATAAAAATAGAAAATTTACTTAAATTAAATAATTTTGTGTCATCTTAATGTAAAATATTTTATTTACGCGCAATAATTTGTGCATTGCTTTTAGGCGGGAAAAGACTTTGCTGAGATTTTAAAAAATACGTAATGTAAAAAACACTAGTGCGGTAATTATAAAGTAAAAAACACGCGTGTGTCATAAGTTCTAGTATGAACTTTAATACTACGTAATAAGATCCAATTTACGAGCAAGTGTGATGAAAAATTGTGTTAACTTGTATGAGGAATATACCGAATACCGAAAAATACATGTGTTTTTTTCGGTATTCGGCAAAATCCCTATTAATGAACTAAAAACAATTACTTTACTCACCCGCTACCATAAACGCAAAGCGGGTGAGCAAAGTAAAGGTTGCTGGTTCAAGTCCAGCTGCTTAACGAATTTTTCTTTGCATTGTCATTGTATGTTGAATTTCATTCTATGAATGTTTCATAAAAATAAAAAACAAAAATAATCAATAAATCGATTATTTTAATTGATTCAGAAAATAGCTCCATCTCTTGCCACTAATGCGTAACTGTAGAAGTTCCGTAGTGGGTGAGCTGCTTGATTAAGCTACTCATAGATGGCGCTGAGGAGAGATCTTCCAAATAAAATATGACACAAGGCATTGAAAAATTTGTTAGGTACACCAACGTTAAGTATAGCTTAATTGGTGGAGCGTGGTACGGATTACCGAGGTTGCTGGTTCAAGTCCAGCTGCTTAACGAATTTTTCTTTGCATTGTCATTGTATGTTGAATTTCATTCTATGAATGTTTCATAAAAATAAAAAACAAAAATAATCAATAAATCGATTATTTTCATTGATTCAGAAAATAGCTCCATCTCTTGCCACTAATGCGTAACTGTAGAAGTTCCGTAGTGGGTGAGCTGCTTGATTAAGCTACTCATAGATGGCGCTGAGGAGAGATCTTCCAAATAAAATATGACACAAGGCATTGAAAAATTTGTTAGGTACACCAACGTTAAGTATAGCTTAATTGGTGGAGCGTGGTACGGATTACCGAGGTTGCTGGTTCAAGTCCAGCTGCTTAACGAATTTTTCTTTGCATTGTCATTGTATGTTGAATTTCATTCTATGAATGTTTCATAAAAATAAAAAACAAAAATAATCAATAAATCGATTATTTTCATTGATTCAGAAAATAGCTCCATCTCTTGCCACTAATGCGTAACTGTAGAAGTTCCGTAGTGGGTGAGCTGCTTGATTAAGCTACTCATAGATGGCGCTGAGGAGAGATCTTCCAAATAAAATATGACACAAGGCATTGAAAAATTTGTTAGGTACACCAACGTTAAGTATAGCTTAATTGGTGGAGCGTGGTACGGATTACCGAGGTTGCTGGTTCAAGTCCAGCTGCTTAACGAATTTTTCTTTGCATTGTCATTGTATGTTGAATTTCATTCTATGAATGTTTCATAAAAATAAAAAACAAAAATAATCAATAAATCGATTATTTTAATTGATTCAGAAAATAGCTCCATCTCTTGCCACTAATGCGTAACTGTAGAAGTTCCGTAGTGGGTGAGCTGCTTGATTAAGCTACTCATAGATGGCGCTGAGGAGAGATCTTCCAAATAAAATATGACACAAGGCATTGAAAAATTTGTTAGGTACACCAACGTTAAGTATAGCTTAATTGGTGGAGCGTGGTACGGATTACCGAGGTTGCTGGTTCAAGTCCAGCTGCTTAACGAATTTTTCTTTGCATTGTCATTGTATGTTCAAAGTAATTGTTTTTAGTTCATAAATATGGATGGACTTCCGCAAAGTAACGCCTGATTAAATAAATCTTTGGCGTAACAGCACGCAAACTCAGAGCGTTATTTGCACATAAGCTTACTGAAGATATAATGTGACTGTGGTTGCTGAATAGATATTTAAATACATTAGAGTGCTTTGAGGTATCCTAGACTACGCTGGCAAAATAAATTAACAGACGGTCAATTTAATTAGATTCTAAACAGTCACCCTTTCATTAGAACGGTATAAATGCGTACGGGAGCTGAGAATAGCAGAGCGTCTAGTGTAATCAACTGCCAAAAATTAGAAAAGTTGAAAAACCCCCGACACTGTCATTTCAAAGTTCAATATTTCAAAAACGGGAGAACCGATTTTAATAAAACTTGGCTAAGAACCATGTCGATTAAACTAGCTTTCGATTGAAAACAAACCGCATCGAAATCGGTCTATCCGTTTGGGAGCTATGATGCCACAGACAGATACACAAATACACAGACACACATGTCAAACTTATAACACCCCTCTTTTTCGTTAGGGGATAAAAACGTCTCGGTCGCGTTCGCTTTTAGTCTGAATTATTATGGGAGTTTTAGCAGCGCCACTAGTGCCACGCAGACCACAAACATTTTGTTCAGCTCATAAACCCTCTGATATTAAAAATGAACAACATGACGAAACGTTTGGTCGTCGATTGAAAGACCTTTTGTTAAAAAACCCATTTTATTCTGTAAACGAATTTTTAAATATGACATTTTAATTTTAATTAGTATTTATTGACATTATTTTTCACCTTGACATGCATGATATTGTTAAATTATAGATTGATAATGTTAATGTATATTGATTATATTTATTTTGACGATCCCTAGTGGAGAACATTCTTTGTAATTCTATTTTATTTTGTATAATTTTGTTTGACATTTAATTCTTTGTTTATTTAATATTATTTCTTAATAATTTTTTGACGATTTCAATATTTAAATTCTTTGACTTGACATGTGCAATTTAATGTAATTTTATATTGAAATAAATAATCTAATCTAATCTAAATGACAATACCAAGGAACTATTTAAAAAATCAATAAAACCTTTCCACTGTTCCCTCATACGAACATTAGCAGACACGGCAGGGTAAGTGAATGTTCCGCTGATTTAGTTCGCTACTCCGCTAAATCGGAGATTTACTGCTGATTCTTGGCTCCACATGGTGCCGTGTTACTTGCGGGCTTCCCTGGGTAAATTTAATAGATGTTACACACTGCTTGGGCGGTGGATACTACGAATGGGACATAAGTTGGCCTTTGTACAGGTGTAATGTGCGTGAACATGGAACACTGATTATTGTCGGTCACAGCTGTAAAGTCATAGTAGAAAAACCTTTCCCACGGGTCATGCAAAAATCAATCTCATGACAATGTCATAGACATTTTGACAGGGGAAAGCTTGTTTTCATTTCAACTATAATTTATTTTGGCACCATTTATTATACCTTAAGATACAGCAGTCCGAACTTCCAGCCATCATCCCCAAGATACCCCAAGTTAAGCTTGATCAACCGAAGGCACCATTCATCGAAAAATCTAACCTAACCTAAATCTAAATTGAGGTTAGGTTCTAGTTTCGACAAGGCACGAAGCACCTCAAGCACGTGAAATAGGAGCTCCGCGGTCCGTAAATTGGGGTTATGACAAAAATAGAATAGAAGCTCCGCAAAGCGGAACTCTGTCGACACCATCCGGAAATTGAGGTTATGTCGAAAATGATTTTTCGATGTAGCTAGGTATGATGTTTTCGGTTGATCAAGCTTTTCCTAAAAGTAGATTCGATATAACGTCTTCGACGGAACGACTATCGACAAAAAAATCATTCGAAATACCGTAGGTAATCCGCGCAGCGGAGGGATGATAGCGCGAAACTACACTATTTCATTCATGTCAGCCGAAAGACGTCCACTGCTGGACATAGGCCTCCTCCAAGGCTCTCCACTCAGACCTGCCTTGGGCTTTCCGCATACACGGCGATCCCGCGTCTTTACCAGGTCGTCGCTTCATCTTGTTGGAGGCCTACCGACAGTTCGTCTCCCGGTCCACAGACGCAATTCGAGAACCTTCTGGCCCCATCGGCCTTCAGTCCTGCGAGCAATGTGACCCGCCCACTGCTACTAAGTTTCGCAATTCTTCGCGCTATATACCGATATAGCGCGAAGAATTGCGAAACTTACTAACTAAGAACGACTTACTTACTAACGAGAACTAAGGTTACCGATTTATTGAATCAGGCGTTACTTTGCGGAGGTCCATATTTATGAACTAAAAAACAATTACTTTGCTCACCCGCGACCACTAATGACAAATAGTTATATCTGTGCGGCAAATGTATGTTTCCATGCAACACCTCCACCTCCACTGCTACACGAATCAACACATGCCACACAGACCCAACTATCACCACCACCACTATACTAAACGCTGACGCGTTTCGGCACTCTCCACGAGGCCATTTACGAAGCACAACAACAACCGCTCAACATGCCACCACTTCCACTACTGACATATGTAAACCATGTACTCAACTTAGTTAATGACAAAACCAACGTACCCACTAATATTTTATAAATTCCAAACTACCCTTTTATGTAAGTCGTAAACTACCCTTTTTTAAGAAATGAATTCCAAACTACCCTTTTTATTTTTATTTTTAATCTACGCCAGGTACCCCGTTATTTTTAACCGAGTACGGTAAAAAGAGAAGTCATGTTCTCATTATTACTATGACACATTATTAAAATTAGAACCAAGTCGTAACAAAGGCGAAGAAACCAAATTAACTTGTTCATTAATAATAGACCCCATGTTGTTGTACCTAATTATTTCCAATTGTTCTAAAACCGATAGCCGCAAACCCTTATCACAATAATGTAAAATTTCGTACGTATCTGAGTCTAACAACGAATGATTCGTTTCTAATAAATGCTTGGCAAAGTTTGATTTCTCTGGATGATCATGCCTATATGACGAGACATGCTCTTTAAATCTAGTATCAAAGCTTCGACCGGTTTGTCCAATGTATACTTGACTACAGTCGCCACAAGTATACAAGTATACATTGGACAAACCGGTCGAAGCTTTGATACTAGATTTAAAGAGCATGTCTCGTCATATAGGCATGATCATCCAGAGAAATCAAACTTTGCCAAGCATTTATTAGAAACGAATCATTCGTTGTTAGACTCAGATACGTACGAAATTTTACATTATTGTGATAAGGGTTTGCGGCTATCGGTTTTAGAACAATTGGAAATAATTAGGTACAACAACATGGGGTCTATTATTAATGAACAAGTTAATTTGGTTTCTTCGCCTTTGTTACGACTTGGTTCTAATTTTAATAATGTGTCATAGTAATAATGAGAACATGACTTCTCTTTTTACCGTACTCGGTTAAAAATAACGGGGTACCTGGCGTAGATTAAAAATAAAAATAAAAAGGGTAGTTTGGAATTCATTTCTTAAAAAAGGGTAGTTTAGGACTTACATAAAAGGGTAGTTTGGAATTTATAAAATATTAGTGGGTACGTTGGTTTTGTCATTAACTAAGTTGAGTACACGGTTTACATATGTCAGTAGTGGAAGTGGTGGCATGTTGAGCGGTTGTTGTTGTGCTTCGTAAATGGCCTCGTGGAGAGTGCCGAAACGCGTCAGCGTTTAGTATAGTGGTGGTGGTGATAGTTGGGTCTGTGTGGCATGTGTTGATTCGTGTAGCAGTGGAGGTGGAGGTGTTGCATGGAAACATACATTTGCCGCACAGATGTAACTATTTGTCATTAGTGGTCGCGGGTGAGCAAGGTAATTGTTTTTTAGTTCATAAGGTTACCGAACCTTAGTTCTACTGCGAATATCATCATTTCTGATTCTATCCCGCAGAGAAACCCTGAGTATAGTCCTCTCCATAGCCCTCTGAGTGGCTTTGAGCTTCCTTAAGAGGCCCATCGTTAGCGTACACTATTTAAGTGAAATTATTGACCAGTGGCTTCTGTCTTAGGCGCGCTCGCGGGTTCTGGTTTGCTCTGTATCCTGAGCTTTTCTGAAAGAAAATTGTCGTACCATAGCTTTGACTTCCATAATAATTACTATGTGAATTTCATTTGACCCAGCAGTGTGTCCCGCCGTTGGCGTAGTGCGATGTGATAAAACGTTGAGCCAGCTTAAACCGGGACGTTACTTGAAAAACTTCCGACCGTCTGCCAGAGCTGGTTAGATAAAAATTTTACTCCCAGTTCCGTTGTCATATCCGAGTAAGTTGTCTTATTACGTGTGATTTAATACAGTGAAGGAATTTTAAGGAATTAATTAAGAAAGTACGGAGTACGGAGAAATTATGAGTTTCCTTTTGTTTTGTTTATTTGGGCTGCTGGCTAAGTTTCTTTAATTTTGCTCGTTACGTAAAAGCTGATACTAAAGGGTTTACAATGCGCAGTAGTTGTTTATGGGAATTTTATGAAATTGCAAACATCCTGTCAACATTATATTTTAAACAATGCATTACCTATGCATTCAAACAATTCTGTTATTAAATGACGATAGTCAAAATATCTAATGCTATTACCAAATTCAGCTAACTACAAGAGGGCAATGCACTAGCCCGAAACATTGTACAACTTAGTTATTAAATCAATGTAACTATTAACTATACAGCGAAGTTAGCTCACATTCTTGACTGCTACTCGGAGACGCGAAGTGTGAACGGCGATAAAGACTCAAACATTTTAGGTGACAGAACAGACACTCGGTTAAAGAAACGCTTTTTGCATTGTAAAGAAGACACCTAGAGCAGGGGTCGGCAACCTTTTGGCAGGCAAGGGCCGCATAGTGACAAATTAAAATAAAGGCGGGCCGCACTTGTTTATAATTTTGACAATAGGTATTTGTTAATTGTTATTAAATTAAAACAATTTGCTGGCTGTATTTGAGAGGCTAAAGCAGTCACGGACCGCATGACAGGGTCGCGGGCTGCGGGTTTCCGACCGCTGACCTAGAGAACTCTACTACTACCTACTAGTACTACTTCAACTACTAGTAGACTCAATGATGGATATTGCGAGTGAAGAATCCTGAGTGAGGTCTGTCTATCAATTCCCACAAATCATAGGCTTGTCTTTCATTGCTGTCGCCACGAATATGGGTTGGGCTGGCACTCCTTAAAAAGGCCCACGGACTCGTAAAAATACAACACAGTAACTCTTTATTGAACACCACGATACATAATAAATAAATAAACAGAAAAACAGAAAAGGTAATAAAATGAAATGTAGCAATGGGAGGCCCCATTGCGACAGAGCTATCTCTACCAGGCGACCATAATGGAATACAGGTAAGAACAGTTCAAAGCAGGTGCAGGCAGGCAGCTCTGTTCTGCCCTGCAATGGTCATTGGTCAAGGATTAGAAACAAGATGGTCATGGAATGTAGTCAAAATCTTCCATGCCTGTAAGAATTATAAAGATTTTCGTCGTTTTTTTGTAAAATAAAATTACTGTACTAAGTCGTGTTCCCTCTTGGTAAGTATTATGAGCGTCTAGTCTAGTGCGCTCTAGACTGATAGATAACTACTGCCAGGGAGGTTTAGTATTTCATTTACTAAACCTTTAAGTTGACAGTAGTAACATTATAGACACAGGTTTCCTATTTTAATTAGGAGCCATCTGCAATTGCTTTGGTACCTATCAAAGTGCGTTTTTATTCACAGAATTTTGTGAAAATACGAAGTTCACCAATGGCTTTGGTATTGTAATAGTCAGCAGCAGAAGTAGCTAAGCAATCGAAGCGGTCACAATGATCTGCGCAAGCTCTTATGTCTATAGCAATAGAGCCGTGCTTAGATCATTGTGAACGCGTCGGTTGGTTAGCCACTTCTGCTGCTGACTGTACGATACTCGTAAGAACCAGTATTTTTTTGTTTTTGTAAATCGAGTACAAATTCTGTTGTTTGATTTCCAAAACAATAAAAATAACTTCCCACCGTCGAACCCGACTTTAGCGACAAATCTTCAATTCCCGACAATTAAAAAAACCGGTCAAGAGCGAGTCAGACTCGCGCACCGAGGGTTCCGTATCAGCATTATAACTATCATCATTAATAATTTATTATTCGTATTACTTTACGTACAGTTCTTAAATGTATTTAAAATATACAGCTATCTCTTGTCTGCTAGTGAAACTAATGTTAGTTTTTATAATTTTTAAAAACTAATTTTAACCTTTACCTCTAAGTACCTATATTTAAAATTTTTCTCTACCTAGGCAAAAATATAAGTGTTCTTTACAGCAACTTTACATTTTTAACATCCCTTTTCAGTACCTATTGCAAAAAAAATCTTTTCTATTTGCAAAATAGTTCAAGCATCATCTAAAACCATCCCAAACTGATAGCCCATAGCATTAATAATTCCAGGGACAGAAAGAAAGACCATAAGGGTTCCTTTTTAACATTTTGGTACGGATCCCTTAAAAACCACAGTACCTAATACCGTACACAATCTTATTAATCTCGTAAGCTGCAATCTCACAGGGCATTAGATTGGGTCCGCAACGGCATATGGCGTATCTTTATTGGTAGGGTGCATAGGGAATGCAGACTGATGGGGTCCAGTTCTAAATCGGACGAAATCCGTTTTGGTACTGGACAGTTTCATATTTCGTTTCAAAAGGCTAACTAAAATATTTCATAGAAAATTATTATCATATAGCTGTTGCCCGCGACTTCGTCCGCGTCAAATTTTTTATTGTTACGCAGCGGAAACTAAGTATAAGAGGAGCAGTAATGATGACGTTTTGAATCTCTTTACTTTGGGAAGCCATTCCTGAGCCTAGAGCTCCCTCTTTACTTGCTGATGCAACGTGGTAGGTCGCTTCTAAATCATTGTCTTAGAGAAAAGAGTTGTAGTTGTGTATGTGTAGATTTCATGGCAGGGGGCTGTGCCGCCCTCGCCCGAGGCCCCCTTCCTTCTTTTCTTACTGCAGCGTAATGGTTCGCTACTTATCAATGTCTCGCAAGAAAGAGTTATATTTGTGTGATTTTTTTTTGACGGGGGGCCGCGCCCTCCAGCCCCCCCCCCCCCTCCTTTCCCATTGCTCGGGCGTAATGATTCGCTACTTTTCCATTATTTTTATGGCGGGGGGCTGCGCCCCCCGAACCCCCCACCTTTGCTTGCTGCAGCGTAATGGTTCGCTACTTATAAATGTCTTGGAGGAAACACTTGGATTTGTGTTGTTTTATGGAGGGGAGCTGCGCCCCCCGAGCCCTAGTAACAGTTTTTCTCAAATATCTTCAATGTACAGACACGGACTTGTTACAGATTTATTATATGTATGTATATATATATATATATATATATATATATATATGTATAAAATAATATAATAATAAGAAGAATAGATAGAAGATAGATGTAGATTGAATCACTTTATATAATTTTACTTCTTGAGTTTTTGGTCGGACTGTATAAAAGTTACAGCATAACCATACAAATACATACTTACATACATGCAATTCTCTCCCCCCTTGGGACGTGACGGACCGTCACTGAAGGTAGTTCTGTCAGTCCAAAACTAAATATAAAAGCGTGTAACATATTATTTCAAATTATACAGTGAGCTGTATAAAATAACAATATGGGATATCTAACATAACAACATGGGCTGTATAACATAACAAAATGGGCTCTCTAATATAACAATATAGGCTGTATAACATAACAATATACTCAGGCTATATAACAAAGAACATGGGCTGTACAACATAACAATATATGCTGTATAACATAACAGCATGGGCTGTATAACATAACAATATAGGCTGTATAACATAACAATGTGAACTGTAGAACATGACAAAACGGGCTACCTAATATAAAAATATGGACTGATTAACTTAACAATAAAATTATGGGCTGTGTAACATAGCAATAATAAATATGGGCTGTGCAACATAACAAAATGCGCTGTGTAACATAACAAAAGAAGCCCGACTTTCCCCTCATCTCTGCGGTCACACATGAACATTGCCGTTTGAGTCTTTCGCGAAATTGGATGTAAGCTACTGAGGCTAGACGAATCGTTGAGATTACAAATAAAGTATGGAGATTTCCGTTCTTTATCAATAAGTCACTTCTCGTGCGTGTTTGGATCTGATTTTAGCACTGAATTGGGTATATGATAATCATGATAGATTAGTGTTTTGACTTTTGGCCTGTCAAAGCAAGCGAAGGATCGTGGGTTCGCCGGCTGGCACCTCTGAGTAATTTTTAATTTAGGAGGTTTCGGGTGAAGGAATACAATACATTGTGATCGTGGGAATTATTACCCAGGCCCTACATTCTGAGAGGAGGCCTGTGCCCAGCAGTGGGGCGTAAAAAGGTTGGTACCCCTGTATGTCAATGACCTCGAAATTCAAACATTACCAAAAAAAGTTATCTAACATTTCCAATAAGTTCAAATTATTCGGATAAATGTTAAAAATCGAGTCCAACGAGTAACGTACGTGACTCTCGTATCTCCAGTTCAGGGTTGCCTCTCTCGATATTAATACAAGATTTTTCACTTTGTTTTTCTCAAAATTTCGACGGATTTCATTAGAGGTGTTTTCCTATGACTTTTAAAAAAATCAGAGTATTTTCACTAGTTTTTCTCAGCTGATAATTCTTATTTCTGGTTGCTCTTTGAATTAATCAGTACATAAAAAATGTGACATAAAGCCGTCGCAACGAGAAAAGCTTGCTACTAATCGTAATGAGTGAGTTTTTATTGAGAGGCAAAATCGAAAGTTCATTCTTTAATTCCTTCATTAACTCATTCATGATTTGACGACCGGCTGGTCTAGTGGTCAGACAACCTAACTACGAAGCTTGAGGTCCCGGGTTCAATCCCCGGTCTGGGCAGATGTCTGTATGATGAATACGAATGTTTTTTCTCGAGTCTTGGATGTTTAATTATGTATTTATGTATGTATTTATCTATATAAGTATGTTTACTTGTTGTCTAGTATCCATAACACAAGCTCTGCTTAATTTGGGACTAGGTCAATTGGTGTAAATTGTCCCGCGATATTAATTTATTTATTTATTTATTCAACCCTTTTATCATTTCGTAACATTTTGACAGCCCTTCCACTCACATATGAAGACACCCCCAAAGCTGCGCCTCGCAAAAGGTTTGAAAGTTAAAACTTCTTTAAAAGAAGTCGATTGCGTAGTACGTGACAGTACTACTCATCTTGCGGGCCAGCTATGAATAGAACCTAATGATTCAAAAGAAACTTGAAATAAAACCCTTGCTTGTTAATATAGAGGTTTCGAAAGTTTCAGCCCAGTTGCTGAGCAAGACTCTTTGACTTAAAGCAGGAAAGGAATTTTAACGCGCGATTTCTCCTCTCTCTCTACATTAAGTCTGACCGAAATGACCAGGGTCTGTTGATTGTGTGCGTGTTTTTGGCATTTGTGTGACAGTTTTGTTTTAGTGTGAGTTCGTAGGAACGTAACATATTTCACATAAGCGCAGATGTGTGCTGTACGTGTATGTTCCTCGTCCCCCTCATAAAGTGGCAGAAAAATTGTAGTGCATAGATTTTTTTTATTTTTTTATCATTTTATTTATTATCAAAACAATTTTACAGCATTACAGCAAAGCCAATGCGCTGTAAAATTTAAATGTAAACAACACACAATACAAAAAAAGTACAAATAGAAAAAAAAATTACAACTATTTAGGGAGTTTTAAATGTCAGTTTCGCGTCCCTAAAGCGACGGAACACCACACCCTCCGGCCAAAAGTCGGAGCGCAGGAACATCTGCTGGTGCTTGGCAGGCACTTGGAGTGTATAGGAGCTAAAAATGTCAGCCCTAGATGACTCGAGCGGATGGATGAACACCCGGGAACCCTGTAACCGGTCCCGTGCTGCCTTGCGGATGTGCTCGAAGACCCAAAGGCAATATAAGATAAGCCAAAGGCGCCTCCTAGCCAGGCAGGAGGCGCCTTTGGCTTTATGCTCTTTGATGATCTCAATTGGAGTATCTTTTTTTAATTAAATTAATTACGGTTTTCCCAAGAATAACAATTACACTTTTCAAAAACATGAATACCTACACAGAAAAATGCCAACCACGGAAATCGAACCCGGATCCTCGACGTTCCGTGTCATAGACACCCTTAGCTAGACCAAGATTGGCCAATGCCAATCTTAACGCCAATCTTGGTGTAAAGTTATGACAGTATTTTAAAAGTATAAGACTCTTTGAGATTTTCGTTTTCGGGGTACCGTTCCTAAACGGTGCCATCGGTACCTATTATCAAGAATAATTAAATCATGAGGACCACCAAGGCCTACAAAGTCTCACTCCTTTAAATAATAAGTCTGCTGCAGCTAGTTTCACTATAGTAAGGTCTCTGTACCATTCATTTTGTATGGCACTTAGACCTCTGTTCTATTGAGCATTTTCATAAATGGGAGCATTTTCATTGAGTTCGTTTTCGCGTTGCAGAGGTGCTCTCTATAGTGAAACTGTGTAGTATCAAATAACAAAAATATACAAGTTACCTACTATAAAAAATACCCGAATAGCGATAGGTGTGTGTGAATATTTGAAGAATTCCTTCGATTTCTCCAGGATCCCACCATCAGGTTCTGACCTGATGAAAGTGGTAGTTACCAACTAAAAAGCATACCTTTCAATAAAAAGTTTTCCTCAAAAAAAGTCCTGCCGTCTTCGAGTAGGTAATCAAGGAACATACATAAAGATAAATATTACGAGCAACTGAAAACCTCTTCCTTTTTTGAAGTCAGTATAAAAAAATGCAACAGATTAGAGAGGAGAGGCAGATACAAGAGATTTGTTTTCTTCGCCGTTATTGTACGAAACCTTCCTGTTCGAGTCCAAGTCGCACTTGACTAGTTTTTTTAAGTATTCTGCAACTGGCAATATGCAGACTTTTTCATGGTTGAAAAGTTTGTACACTTTTAATGATAGGTATTCTGCTTCCAAGACCTAGCGTGAAAACTATCTACTGCACCGAAGGCGAATGTTAAAATATGCTCTTTTGCTAACTTTTGGGAGCGAACAATGACAGTTCAGAGACTTGACTGAAGATCGCTCTTAAGGAAACTTCTTGTTAAAATTTCACCGTCGACATAGTACAAGACTTCTCTGTCAGGTGTAGAGATGCACAATTTCATTGTTATATTTAACAATCATGCTTATTAAAACCTGCACGCTGCGCACTGTGTCTATTTATAATTGATGTCATCAGTTTTTAGGGTTCCGTACCTCAAAATCATTCACAAACAGGGGAAATTCTATTCTTGAGTGAACTTTTTGAAGATTATGTATTTGAATGTTGTGGCGTAGAAATCCCATCAGTAAAATGTTTAATTATAAGAATCTACAGAACTCCAACAGCAAACCTTTATCGCTTTTTACATAAATTGGAGGATCTGATGTATAGACTCAAGTTTAAAACTAAATATAAAATTGTCATTGTAGGAGATTTCAACATAGACACTTTAAAGACCACAGGAGGGTCCAAGGAACTTATAAGAATTATTACTTCTTACTTATTTATTAATAAAGGGGGTCGTAAGGACCCTCTAATGATAACGTCTGGGGTCAAACTAGTAAAGAATCCTGCCAAACAACTTTCCTAGGAATCACCTTAGACGACAAATGTTCTTGGAACGAACATATTGATAAGTTATGCAATAAAATTAGTTTATTTTCATATGCTCTGGCGACTTGTAAAAATTAGTAGCCAAACAGTGGCAATAAAAGCATGCCATGGTTATGTGTGTTCATTGCTTAGGTACGGTATATTACTGTGGGGTAACTCGTATCATGCCAATCGGGCATTAATAGCACAAAAGCAGTGTATTAGGTCAATATGTAACTTAAGCGCTCAAACAAGTTGCAGACCATTCTTTAAGGATCTACGACTATTGACAGTACCATGTATGTATATCTATGAAATTTGTTTGTTTATTAAAACTCATCCATGGCTGTTCAAAACGTGTAGTGAAACATGCTAGTTTAACACGAGATATCGTAACCGTCTAGTAATGCCGACTAAAGGGACAAAATGATATGGTAGAAACACTTATTGTATGAGCATATCTATTTACAACACATTATGCGAAGACATTAAGAATTGCCCTGTTAGTATGTTCAAATGCAAACTTAAAAGCTGGTTAATACAGCACTGTTTCTACTCCGTAAACGAATACTTTGAGCACTTTAATAGGTTAAAGATGTGACATATTATGGCTAATTGACTTGTTAATTTTATTAAGTAGTAAGTATTTTGGTTAAGTGTGACATATAATATATATATACATATTTTTTAAATCTATTCATTGATTCTGTTGACTTGTCTTCTCTTTTTATTTTGTTTTTTGATGCCTGATTCCTTGTTGGACCTACTTGTATTAATATTTTGCATGCCTGATGCTGGTGAAGTGTGTGAAACATTTTCAAAAAAAAAAGGAAAAAACGGAACTCTTATAGGATCACTTTGTTGTCCGTCTGTCTGTCTGTCTGTCAAGACCCTTTTTCTCTGGAACGCGTCTAGGTAGCATGCTAAAATTAATATCAAGTACTCAAGCCTGCGGTCCCTTGAAGCTGTGAAAAAATCAACCTTCTAAGTCAATGCCATCAAAAGATACAGTCATTAAAAAGGCCATATCCGTACAAATTGCCGAAATCCAAAAACCTAAAGGGTACTTCCAATTGTCCTAGAAACTTGAAATTTGGTATTAAGGTAGCTCTTATAGCACAACCACTCACAAAAGTCTCAAAATCTTATTTTTTTATGTCTGTCTGTAGATTTAACAGACCAATATAAGTTGACCCCACACTGCGTACATTTTGCTTAGGAGCAGGGCTCTGCTAACACTGGACTTTTTGAAACACTAGGTAAAAGCGTTAAAATCTTTCTACGGAACCCTCGTGTGCGAGTCCGACTCGCACTTGGCCGGTTTTTTTTTATAAATCCAATGGCATTTCTGCATGTAAATACTGTACGAGGCTGGATTAATTAATTAATTGTCATTCGTACTCGTACAACACTTCATGATACGTTACGTGCACGGAGATGACTACGCGAAACTACACTATTTAATAAGTATAGTTTTAGTTGCTTCCGTTTTATACGCGCGGTTTGTTTCTGGTTTGTTCTGTATTCTGAGGTTACTTACAATCCAAACATTAGCCAAATTCGCATGGCCTGTCCATTGCGATCAAACCTTACACGACGTGAGGTGACACGACGTCCTCGTATTTGATGTCGGAAGCAGTCAGCCGTGACGTGACGTGCGACGGATTGACGGATGACGTATTCAAAGTCAGCTAGGCTTATGTAAACAATGCGACCAGTGCCCTAAGCACGACTTGTCGAATCCTGCGTTACGTTACGGTTATCGTATCGAGATCGAGAAATCTCATACTAAATTTTAGTTCCAAATACGCTCACGGGCGGGCGCTGTTCCAAACGTCATACAAACTCGTTATAGTTTACTATTCGATTTTATGTGACGCAGGATTCGACAAGTCGTGCTTAGGGCACAGTACGCTTCTGACGTGGTACTGCAGTGTTTTGCTTTCCCAATTTTAATATATCTATCTATACAAGTTCTTATGTGTATAACAATAGAGCCGTCGTTTACATCAATGTGACCGCTTCGGTTGCTTAGCTATTTATTTGTATAGCAACAGTTTTAAATGATTCGCAGTTAATTGCATTAGACATAATGAAAACGGGATATTGACCGCGATTACCTTATAGGTTTGATGAGCTCCCGATACTTCGATGCAGTTGCATGCATCATGATCACGGGCAAACTCTGCTTGCAACTGCATCGAAATATCGAGAGCTCATCAAACGTATGGTAATCGCGGTCAATATCCCGTTTTCATTATGTCTTATTTCTATAGCATTTCAAAATTCAGTATTTCTAAAACGGGTTTAATGAAAGCTAGTTAAGAGCATCTCGACTAAACTAGCTTTCGATTGAAAAACCGCATCGAAATTGATATATCTGTTTGGAAGCTATGATGCCGGAGACAGATACATACCTACACACACACACACACACACACACATGATAGATACACAGATACACAGGTCCACTTATAACACTCCTCTTCTTGCGTCAGAGGTTAAAAAAAAAGCGAAAGTATTCCCCCGCCACATGAAATCCAGTTTAATACTCTCGAATAAATCATAGCAAAGAACACAGGTTATGTCCCTAGTGATAAGTGTGTCCATAAACCGTGGGTAATGAAGGACTGGCTTAAACACAGTCCCTAAGGGACATGGCTACTCTATCTGCCAGAATTATGGGACATTAAATGTTATGTGCGTTAATTATGTCATGTATTTGAGTCTGTTTGAAATGGGGTCACATTTAACACACGGTTTATAGAGGAACGAAATAAAAATATTGGCCCGAGTACGAATATTCGAATCCTGCGTAGCGTAACGTTATCGTATCGAAATTTAGAAACTCCATACTAAATTTTAGTTCCAAATACTCACGGGCGGGCGCTGTTCCAAACATCATACAAATTTCTCGATAACGTACTACTACTAGATTACGTACTAGGTACTAGATTACGTTACGCAGGATTCGAATATTCGTACTCGGGTATCTGCATGGTATTCCGTTGTCACGACTTGCACAGAGGAACACTGGACTGAAAAATAAGCTTTGAAATGTATGTAGGTATGTCTGCATAACTCTTGCACACATAGCACAAAATTTCCAAAAATTTCGAAGTATAATTTTATTTTTTAACCCCCGACGCAAGAAAAGGGTGTTATAAGTTTGGCCTGTGTATCTGTCTGAGGCATCCTAGCTCCTAAACGGATGAACGGATATAGACGCGGCTTTCTTTTAATCGAAAGCTGGTTTGATCGAGATGGTTCTTAGCTAAATTCAGCCATTTTTGAGATATTGATTTTTCATATATTCTAAGTCATTCAGGTTAGGTTAGGTAAGTGTTACAGAAGTTTATCTATTTAAGCCACTTTGATTTTTTTTTCGTAAGTTAGGTGCTGGAAAAAGCACAGTCTCATAATAATGCATAATGGTTATTCAGTTCATTTCATTTCATAACTTAACATAAGTTACTTACTGCACATTGAAGACTTAAAGTCATCCTCTTATTCATAATCGCGTTTTAAAGCTTGTGTTAATTCAAACCTATTTATAACTAACTTCAAAAAGGAGGATTGTCTCAACTCGTCGGAATATTTTTTATGACACAGATATTCACCGTTGTCAGCCACAAACAGAACGCAATTCAGCTATACAAACTATAAGGTTTTATGGGTTATTCTCCCAGTTTTCATTACCAAACCGCAGAACAGTCAGTACTTCAATAAAATTAGCATGTCTATATAGAAATGCCCGTCTGAATGTTTGTTCGACCCGCTTTAACCCAGTTCTGTGATTGGGTCTAAACTTTTTAATAGGTAGCGTAAACTATTTCGGACGGGATAATTAAAATTTGATTTTAATACGAAACGCCACAATCTGGATGTAGGTTTATTCAAATTATGAGTGATGAGTTCTTCTTTTAGCCATCAAATCATTAATGGCAGGTCTACATGCCCTATAGGATACTAAAAACAATACGCTCTTTATCTTTAGGCAGTCGTGTAAAACTTCAGGGTTCTAGCTTTAGCCAGCACAAAATTACAGGATATTGAAAATGGCCTGAATGGCTTCGAGAAAAGGATATTACGGCCGTGTCTCTTTGTTTGTCTGTCGTGCCCCCAGATTTGCAATATACTTAATTGATTTGAGTTTTTAGTATGGTATTGGCATAATGCATAATTATGCCAGGAGATAGTAATGTGCGCTTTCCCTTCTGCCAAAATAGAAGACGAGCAATGACCATTTTATCATAGTTCGTTTTTATAGCCTATTTCTGTGTCCCACTCTTGGGCAAAGGCGTCTCCTCTTTCGCGCCACTCTTCTCTATAATCCACTTACGAGGGTGCACCGAAATAATTAATGTTTCTATTGTTTTTCAAAGTAGTTTCCTTTTCAATAAATGTGCTTTTGTATCCGCTTGAACCAGTTATTAAAACAGGAATTCCAGTCTGTTGTTGATGTCGACAAAATGCTGGGCCGTCGTTCCTGTGCCATTTACCTTATTGTTGCGAACACTTTTAATTTTTAGTGTTTATGATTTTTGATATTTTTTTTCTGTCTTGTCAGGAGTGCTAGTGTTGGTTTGCTGTTTCCTTTCTGTCTTTATATTTCATAATTAAACCCCATTATAACTTGTTATCATCTTTCATTCTCAATCATACAGTCCACACTTTCATCCGTTTCACTTATAATAGGTTTAAGAAGAAGATTTCTCAAATGCGTTCGAAACTAAAATCCCCGTATGTGTAAACGGGAAGCCAGGCCGGGATGCGCGGGTCGAAACAAGTCCATTTCCCGGCCGCGGCGCCGTCAGCGGCTCATTTCCGTCGCCGGCGCCGCTTCCGAGGCCGGTTGGAGCTGGGACCCGGCCGAGAGTAGGCAAAGAGAAGAGAGAGAGAAAAAAAAATTTAGTACGTTGCGTGCATTAAATTAATATAGACATCAGGATATGGCCTATGGATAATTTTTTTAACCCCCGACGAAAAAGAGGGGTGTTATAAGTTTGCCATGCTATGGACCGATTTCGATGTAGTTTTTACAAACGAAAGCTAGTTTAATTGAGGTGGTTCTTAGCCATGTTTCATTAAAATCGGTTCACCCCTTTTTGAATTTTTGAATTTTGAAATGATAATGTCGGGGGTTTTTCAACTTTCCTAAGTTGGTTAGGTTATGACTGAATGCCTAATTTTTTTTATTCTTGTTTGTTCTCTGTTGACAGTTAAGTGGTCACTCTACCACAAAGGCTTGATCTTTGGCGCGTCCCGTTTTGGTTGATGTGGCCGAAACTGCTAACTTATATCATTTCTCAAGCGACTTCATGACAATCAATTACAATGAGTTATGACCGCAAGTAGCGTATTATGACTAAAGGACTACGGTTTAGTATTCAATGTTGAATTACAATTCAAAACTACCACAAAAGTACAACAACACAACACAACGACTTAACGTTAAGTATAGCTTAATTGGTGGAGCGTGGTACGGATTACCGAGGTTGCTGGTTCAAGTCCAGCTGCTTAACGAATTTTTCTTTGCATTGTCATTGTATGTTGAATTTCATTCTATGAATGTTTCATAAAAATAAAAACAAAAATAATCAATAAATCGATTATTTTCATTAACTTCGATTTCACCACAGACTTGTAAGTAAGTTAGTAAGTAAGTAAGTAAACACTTTATTGTACAAAAAATAGGATAAAACACAGGTTACAACAATAACATTTGAGTACAAAGGCGGACTTATCCCTTTAAGGGATCTCTGCCAGTCAACCTTTGAGTGGTGGAGAGGAATAGTTCACTTGTATCGGGGTAGAAGGAAACAGTTTATCAATTTGTATGAGAACCGAGCGTATAACATTTCGCATAGGTATTTTGACGTCTCGAGTGTAATTGAATGCGGAAATAGCTCGATTAACAACTCCAACTTTTGTGGTGATGTTTGGACGGGTAATTGTTGAACAATAAGGTATTTTGTTTTTAAAACCTGACGTCGCACGCGGAAAATGGTGGGGTGTTGGAACGCGTAATTAGGTTATTCGCCCTTCTTTTGGCACGCGAGGTACTGAATCCTTATACAGATTGTATAGGACGAAATTCTCTGAAACCAAATTCATCGGTTCAGATAATTTCTCTCTTCAGGGGAGTTAAGGTGGAGCAACCACTACAATCGTCATTTGTCAGCACTACCCCAATTTAGGGTTTTTTTTTTATGCGACGAGGAAGGCAAACGAGCAGTGGGTCACCTGATGGTAAGTGATCACCACCCGCAGCCCCGGGGGGTTTGCAGATGCGCTGCCAACCCAGAGAGCTAAGATGAAATGTCTCTTGTGCCCGTAATTACACCGGCTGTCTTACTCTCCACACCGGAACACAACACTGCAAGCACTGCTGCTTAGCGGCAGGATTAGCGAGTAAGATGGTGGTAGCGATCCGGACGGACCTCGCACAAGGTCCTACCACCCGCACCCGCCCCCGGTCATGACGTCAATGCTTACTCCTCAATATTTTATTATAAATAGTAATAATAAATTAGAATTAAGTCAATATTATATTAGTTATTATCTTAGACGTTACTCTGTTCGTTTAAATAAATTATGTTTATTAATAAATCCAGTGTTCCCATCTTAATTAGCGCCTGAGTCCTGAGGCCCGAGTACGTATATTCGAAAGCTGCGTCACGTAAAATCGAATAGTAAACGTTATCGAGTTTGTATGACGTTTGGAACAGCGCCCGCCCGTGAGCGTATTTGGAACTAAAATTTAGTATGAGGTTTCTCGATCTCGATATTACGATAACCGTAACGATACGCAGGATTCGAAAAGTCGTGCTCGACCCTCTGCACGGGAGCAAGGGGAGCGAGGGGTGAGGGGCAGTGTGTTCGCGCCGCACGGGAACACTACACCCCGCACCCCGCACCACAGTCATCACTTCACTTCACTTTCTTTCTGTCCCACTCGCGAGTTCTTTTATGAAACCGATGTCCATTTTTATAAATTAAAATACTGTATTCTTTATTTGGTGTTCTGAGTATACTTTCAGTACGTACACTCTTTCCTTCTACCCCGATATAGTTTTGTGGATTTCACATTACTGGTCAATACAGTTTATTTAATATTTAAGAAAACCCTTCTAATTCGGTCAAAAATCAATCACAGCCCGCGTCAATCCGGATCTATCGTCAACCAATCAAAACTTTCAAACTAACAATCCCTGACCGCTTCAGGAAATCCCCAGTTAGAGTTCCGAAGTCAATCACAGGTCAAATTTGATTGCTTTAATTGCCCATAGGCCGATATAGAGTAATTGATTCGATTAGTCCAAAACCGTACCGCCTTTAATTGAGCATTATTATTAAACCGCGATTTGTCAAAACTGGCGTAAGCGACTATGAGTGGCACTTAACCAACAATTAATTTGTTTTTAAGCATTGGCTTATTACACCATGGACTTTGGGTCTAGAACAAAATTCACGAAAAATGTGTCCCAGTGCAACACGGCATTTTTCGATGACTGCCATTATACGTCATAGCGCCACGACCAAACTAATACCGAGTGACGCTCGATTAGTGGTCTTTTTTGCAAAATAGTGGTGTAACTAACCCGAAATCCATGGTGTGTTGGTAAGTCAATGTTTTTAAGGTTTTGTTCCTAGTAAAGAAATAAAAACCGGCCAAGAGCATTTCGACTACGCCTACGAAAGGGTTCCTTATCCGTTAACAGTAACATAAGCTGGTAAAGCGGTTGACTATTACTCGTTAACCTCTAGTTAAAGCAAAGAATTATTATAATTACTACGTAAAAAGAAACGACACTGACGCATATGTACTGAGGGTCGAGCATGGCTTGTCGAATCCTACGTAACGTTACGGTTATCGTATTGAGATCGAGAAACCTCATAGTAAATTTTAGTTAGAAATACGCTCATGGGCGGGCGCTGTTCCAAACGTCATACAAACTCGACAACGTTTACTATTCGATTTTACTTGACGCAGGTTTCGAAAAGTCGTGCTCGACCCTCTGTGGTTAAAACTATGACAGGTTTCCTCGCTGTATGCACTACTCATCCCCATTTTACAGTAGTTGAGGTAAGTACACTCTTACATTTTATTTTATTTGATTCTACGACTTTCTCGGTGTGATTAAAGTACCTATAACATTTGTGCCAAATACTAGAACAGCATACACAAGTACCAAGACGTTTTTTGTATTCAACGTCAAACAAGACGAAATAATTGAATGTTTGAAAAAAGAACACTTTAAAATGTCTTTTAAAATGTTACATCGCCTTCGGGCTTGCGGTTTGACCACGCAACCCTCGAATAGTTCAGCCTCTCAACAAGTCACGTTGATAATTATTGTTTGTATACAAGTTAAATTACATAATCATAGATAAGCAAGCAAAACTAAAATACTAGTTAGCTAGTCCCCGAATACTTGAAGCGGAAACGTTATTGATGAGGTTCCATTCAAGCAAGTTATATTATAGTTAGTTATTCATCGGAGTGTAGAGGCGTGCGTGAAAAAATACTCGGTAAGTATGGAAATGTGGACTTGGTATAAAACACTTGGTACAAAAGAATTGCGAAACTTAAGTGGCAGTGAAAATAATCGATTTATTGATTATTTTTGTTTTTAATTTTATGAAACATTCATAGAATGAAATTCAACATACAATGACAATGCAAAGAAAAATTCGTTAAGCAGCTGGACTTGAACCAGCAACCTCGGTAATCCGTACCATCCGTATCCGTATCGGATATCCGTCCGGTGTGGTACGGATTACCGAGGTTGCTGGTTCAAGTCCAGCTGCTTAACGAATTTTTCTTTGCATTGTCATTGTATGTTTAAGTGGCAGTTCCGATGCTCGCAGGACCGATGGGATCAGAAGGAAGCTCAAAGTCACTCAGAGGGCGATGGAGAGGGCTATGCTCGGCGTTTCTCTGCGGGCAGAATCAGAAATTATGATATCCGCAGTAGAACTAAAGTTACCGACATAGCCAGAAGAATTGCGGAACTTAAGTGGCAGTGGGCGGGGCACATTGCTCGCAGAACTGATGGCCGGTGGGGTCTCTAGGTTCTCGAATGGCGTCCACGGACCGGGAGACAAGGCTGTCGGTAATTAAGCTTCCAACAAGATGGAGCGACGACCTGGTAATGATCGCGGGACCATGGTGGATGCGGAAAGCACAAGACCGGTCTGAGTGGAGAGCCGCGGGGGAGGCCGCCGTCCAGCAGTGGACGTCTTTGGGCTGACATGATGATAAAATACTAAGCCGTGGTAGCCGTCAAGCAGAGAAAGGGTCGTGGGTTCCAGGCGTGACTCTCATTTCTGAGTTTTTGATAATTAAATTTACTTATTTAAATTTATGTGCGTCAGTTAGAAATATTACTTAGGGCATAGAAATTATAATAAAATTTTGACTTTTATAATGTCTTTTATTTAATCGTTTACGTCTGAAGATTATGGGGATTGTTTTTTTTAATGTCACCATCAATTTTTATTTTGTTACAAGACCTATAACCCACTATTATCGGACTAGAAAACTTTTTCCATTGTGAAGTTCAGTAGTGTTTTTTCCAGTTTTAAAATATAAACTTTAATAGAGTGAAACTTGGCATAATTATATATCGGTATGATTATCTTGGAACTATAGTGAAATAAACGGTGTGCGTTTCGCTGCCATCGATCCGTGTGTTCCCAGAGGAAGGACTGCTAATTAGTTGTAACTCAACTTTACGCGTGAGAAATAAATGTTTCTCTCTCTCTCTCTCTCAAATCCGATTTTTACGTATCGCCGATCGAACAAAACGTTGACGCGCAGTGTTTGATTCGATAACTAGGCGAACGCACCCAGAAGGACTACTTATCTTGATTTATATGTAAGAGTGAGTGGTCCGTATATTTGACTATTAAATATACGACAGTTTCATGAAAAGGTATTTATACTTTGTCACAGTCCCTAGTACTCGTAAATGTTTCTAATAGGTACTAGGTATTCATCATCATCACCAGCCTTTTTTACGTCCCACTGCTGGGCACAGGGCTCCTCTCAGAGGGCTTGGGCTATAAGTTCCCACGCGGGCCCAGTGCTGATTGGGAACTTCACACACATCATTAAATTGCTTCGCAGATGTGTGCAGGTTTCCTCACGATGTTTTCCTTCACCGAAAAGCTCACAGGTTCAAGGGCCTGCAGGCTTGAGTAATCGGTATTAATTTCAGCGTGCAGGTAGCATGCGTTCCAGAGAAAAAGGGTCTTGACAGACAGACACACAGACAGACAGACAACAAAGTGATCATATAAAGGTTCCGTTTTTCCTTTTGAGGTACGGAACCCTAAAAATGGAGAAAAACTTAGCTATGAGAACCGTCTCGATTAAATTGTATTTTCACTAAAAAAACTCGTCCGAATTCGTCTGTTCGTTTAGGCTATGGTGCCACATTATACAGTAACACAGATGTACACGTCAAACTTATAAAGCCCCTCTTTTTGCGTCGGGGGTTAAAAATGTAAAATTAATTTGTACATGAAAAAGAACTTTAAAGCCACACCGCAAGCGCCATTTTTAACCGACTTCAAAATAAGGAGGAGGTTCTACGTTCCACTGTATGTATATATATATTTTTTATGTATGAGGTGGTCCCATTGTCACCAAGTCATGATCTGATGATGGGATCCTAAGGAAATCGAGGACAACCCTCAAATTTTACAGGCACGTGTTTCATATATTTTCTAAGGTTATTCAAGTATTTGCGTCTGGTACAAGTACAAATGTAATTCCGCACATAAATTCCGAAAAACTCAGAGGTGCGAGCCGGGATTTGAACCCACGACTCTCTGCTTGAGAGGCCATAGGTCAAACCACTAGGCTATCACGCTATACTAGGTATTAAATACTTCTAATACTAGGTATATGGAGCAACACCATCCGACATAATATACGTTCATGTTTGTCTTACGCCCCGTTAAGTTAACGCGAAGGCTTTCGAGGCATCCAAAATAAACTAACGTGGAGATATACTTCGCTGGTTGAAAATTTAAGTTCAAAATTGTAATAAATTTGCATCATTTTAGGTCTAAGCCTACTCCAATAGATTACATTATTTATTCACCCAATAAATTTTTTATCACAAATTGTACAATATCAAGTTAAGAGAATTTATTGAAATCTTCAAGAGGCTAACAAATACAGTTATGATTAAATAAGTAAGATAAAATGAAACGAATAGATCGAATGTTTCTAAATGTCAAAATCGAAATAAAATAATGCACAAAAACAATCATTAGTGTTTTATTTTTAATTTCTCAAATGTACTGCTTTTTTGTGTGTTTCGAATTTGTGTGAATAAATGTATCTCTCTCTCTCTCTCTCTCTTACAACTAAATAAAATAGCCTTAATATATACCTTACAACATCGGCTCATCAACATCAGACGCAAATACTTGAATAGCTTGAAAATATCATTATAATGCGGGCTTATAAAATTTGAAGGTTACCCTCGATTTCCCTGGGATCCCATCGTCAGATCCTGATTTGGTAACAATGGAACCACCTTGGGAGTATACTTTTACGAATAAAAAAAGAATTTTGAAAAGCGGGCCACAATTGACGGAGTAATCGGTGTACATACATAAAAAAACTTCTTGAAAACTTCCTTTTTGAAGGCAGTTAAAAAATAATTGGAATTCACCGTGTATTCAACAAGAAATCTTTCCAACATCTAAGCTAAGCATTTAACATGCTCTGCGTCTACGTCACGAGCAGCGCCCCAACACAATAACCGCGCGTGATGGATAGACGGACAGACATTTAATCCGATGGTAATCGAATTCAGAAGGAAGTCGATTTGAATGCGACTGACAATCGCTATTCATAGGCTGTTTAGAGAATTTAGCTGCTATTGCGGTCGAAGTTAGTGTGAGCACGAGTGTTAAACTAAAAAACACTTTTCAACACATTTATTTGCTGGTAGTTCTTGATTCTTGCATTGTTCTTGAAGCTTCATACATGATACTTCGATCATCAGTTGCAAGATTCGAAGCAAAACAACTCGCAAATTCGGCACGTGAATCTAAAATTAAAATTTGTAAAAATACACGGAAGAAAAAAGTATTTGTTTAAAAAATGCAAGCTTTGGGTACTAGTACTATGGGTGTGGGACAACGTATAAACATAGGTACCTACTTATAAAGATAAATGCATACTTATATACATAATTAAACATCCAAGACCCGAGAACAAACATTCGTATTCATCACACAAACATCTGCCTCAACCGGCGATCGAAGCCGGGACCTCAAGCTTCATAATTTATAGTCAGGGTCTAACCACTAGGCCGGCAGTCGGCAACAAGCGTACCGAAGAGTAAAACATTGGACCGTCAGATATTGTTACTTAAATAGAATACCTAACTTGCTACCTACTTAATAAACATAAGCCTTGATAAAAAAGTTATAATAGTGTTTGGACTCCACTTAACACTACTTGCCGACTCCTGCACTAGGCTATCCAGTCATCACTCATCATTATGGCCTTCACTCTTGACAGAATGTTCGTAGTCATGAGGGGTCACCGACCACTGCCACCGCTAAAAATATGTAACTATGTATTGATTTAAACTTTCGCGATTTTCACACATTAAGTGCGGGTAGGTCGAGGAACCCGTGCAGCTAGGAGATGTTGATACCCGCCTCTTCAGTCCCTTCGAGACCATGGACGCAACGTCGCGTCCGAAACCTCGAGGTATTTAAATTCAAATTTAAATATATGTTTTTTACGCGATTAAGTCCCGAGTATCATGATAATGTAAGATGTAACTATGTTTAATTGATTCTGAAAATTAAAAATTAAATACCCCATCTTTGATTACTTGATTACGCCTGTACCTAGGGCCGCCCTCACGATTTGAATTTTAAATTCACTCATTTGTGTTTTCGCTACCTCACGAAGGTTCGGAAACTTTCGCATAATTTGTCCGTGCATTCGTTTACATTAGTAATTGGGGAAAGTTGCTAGAACATTATTTGATAAAGGTTTGGCACAACCCTTTACTTTGTTTCGTTGTTTTCCTAGAGAATGTGTAATGTGATAAATATATGACGAAATTAGTGGCGTTAAACTACTTTTCAAGGTTTGAAATGGCTTCGAAGGAAAATTAGCAATCACCGTTGCCCATACACTAGCAATAACAGAATTTCAAGCATTGTTGAATTAGCGATTAGCGAGTAAGACCTTGCACAAGTTCAAACATTCGCGAATAGTATTATTTCCTTCTTTGGCTTGACTCATGCGTATATTTTCACTGTTGTTGCTATTACCACAGGTGTGATTTGAAAAATCGGACTTCTGTTAATTCACATGTAAGGATGTAGGATTTCTTTCGTGGTATCATTAAATTACTCTCGTAACTTTAAAATACACTTTATGAACCTAACTCAATAATAATTAAGAATGCATTCTCTTTAAAATCAAAATCTCTCCGTCCGCAACCTCTGACCAATTAATGCCAAATTGAAACGGCTCAATTTTAATCAAATACTTGACTTGACCAATCGGAATTCAGATTATCTTAGATATTCCTGACCGCTGAAGAATTCCGCTGTTAGCTCACAGAATTAAATCTGATTGACTAGCTGGGTACGAAGCACGCATCGCGGGAGTTGCATTTACCTTTTTTTACCAAAACTTTTTTTTATATCTCTTTTTGCGGAGAGTGCTACACGTATGTACAGCGTATTTAATGCAATTGTACCTGCGTTTATTAATTACTTTCAAACTCGCCTGTTAAATAACATCCTGTAATTTGTTCCGAATAATATCGCAGTAAACTACAAAACTCTTAAGTTTCTAATATGATAGTTACTAGGAAGTGACAAGGTATTAAAGTGTTCAGTGCCCTAAGTGTAATCAAAAAGCACAAAATACGTCTCGATCGCGTTTGCGTTAAAGTGTCAAATAGTATGAGAATTGTTTAACGTGAACGCGATCGACACGTATTTCTTGGCCTGGTCGGCGATTACACTAGGCGCTCAGCTACTTTCTCAGGCTTACAGTGACATTGACGAAACAACGGGACCCAGTAACGAGTCATTGTATTAAATTTTACTGTAACAAGCACACTTGTAGTTTTAACAACTATTAAACACTTTACATGATCAAAGTGTACATTGCCTGTCGTATTTTGAACAAAAAGAAAAGCGCATTATTAGCATCTCCTGTCATAACTGTCATAAGTGCTTTGTGCGAACTGGGGTCGTAAATTGAATTCTGAGTCGGAAAGGGCCTAGGGATTGTACTGAGGGGTAATTCGATAAGTTTAAAGATTTGCCTACAAAGGGACTTGGGTCTTGGTCATTATCCAGAGCGTAACATTTTGGCAGTCAAATGCCTACCTGAATTTGCAAAGACGTGATTTCCTACGCCACAACTTTGCTGGAGTTGTAAAAGTTTGTGAGATTAGTTCAGAGAACGATAGAAACACACAGACACGTACCGCAGGCTGTGAACAAGGCTGCATTAGACAATGTAAACTGATGGTATTGTCCTCTTGAAGCCGTAATAGCCTAGTGGTTTGACCTATGGCGTCTCAAGCAGAGGGTCGTGGGTTAAAACCCGGCTCGCACCTCTGATTTTTTCGGAATTTATGTGCGGAATTATATTTGTAATTTATCATGAGCTTTTCGGTGAAGGTAAACATCGTGAGGAAACCTGCACACATTCCTGGGAAGCAATTCAATTATGTGTGGTAAGTTTCCAATCCGCACTGGGCTCGCGTGGAAACTATAGCCCAAGCCCTTTCATTATGAGAGGAGGCCTGTGCCCAGCAGTGGGACATAAAAAAGTTTGGTGATGCTGATAATGATTGTCCTGCTTTTACTGTTTTTGAAAAATATTATGTGTGCCAAATTTCAAGTCTCTAGGTCCAGTGGTTTAGGCTGTGCGTGGTCTGTCAGTCAGTTAGTCACGGGACCTCCTGTTTTGTAGGTATAGATAAATAGATTGGTATTGTTCTGTGACTGTAAGGTTCTATAAGGTTTGGTAAGTTGAATCAAGTGTTTCTAACTCTAACCTAACAGGCACCCGTCAGTCCGTCAGTAGCAGCTGGCTACACTTGTATTGCACGATGCATGAAACCCCTGAACGCATATCTCGTCATGTGCAACCAGACGTCAGGCGTAGGCTGTCGCACAGGATGTTAATTTCTTTGTGTGAAGGCAGGATGCAGTTCTAAAGGCTTTGACGCCCGCCTGGAGTGGTAGAAGTATGTAGCTGGCACATTAATAATGTTATAAACGTCAGGATTATGCCCTTTGGAACATTTTGAAATAGGAACGGTGTTGCCAGCACGGCGGCAGGGAGCGGTGTGCGGACGTTGCACTCGTGCGGTGAGGGCGAAAACGTGATTCTGCTTTGTTTATTAGCGGATCACCTGATGGTAAGCGATCACCGCCACCCATGAGAACCAGCAACCCCAAAAGAGTCACTAGTCAGTTGCCAGCCTTTAAGGAGGAAAAGGGATAGACGAAAGCGGGGGGGATCGAGCCCTACGGCACTCTCACTGACCGAACAAAACGCAACACGCCGATTTTTTTGCAAGAGGGTGGTACTTCCCCGGGCGAGCCGGTTCTACGACAACAAATAGCTACAGTATGGCTCTCCCACTACAGATTAACATTCAGAATACATTCAGATATACTTACTTGCTAGCTGGGCGCAGTGACCCGAAGTGGATCTTGGCCTCCGACACCAGATTACGCCATGCCTTGCGATCCTGGGCTAGCTCTTGCCAGCCATCGACCCCGAGGTCCGAAAGATCTTTATGGATTTCGTCCCTCCAGCGGTACCTAGGCCGCCCAACCGGCCTACGACCGCTCGGTCGACCCAAGTACGCCCTCTTGACGGCTCGATCCTCTCCCAGCCTCTCCACGTGCCCAAGCCATCGGAGTCTGGACGCGTTAGTATCTCCAATAATATTGGGCTCGGATACTAGATCTTCAATTTCGAGGTTCTTTCTTACCCTCCAGCTACCGTCTTCTCTCTGAGTCGGTCCCAGGATCTGATTATGTGTAATAAGGTCTGTAAAATATGCAAGTGACTTTAGTGACCGATTGAAGTGAGTAAAGAATCTCAGTTTCAGCTTGGACAATACTTCTTTCCTATGTCCGCAGTCTGTCCCGCTGTCCGGTTGTTTCCTCTACATGTCGCATTTCTCAACCGATTCTAGTGAACCTTGTGCGAGGTCCATTCGGATCGCTACAACCATCTTACTAGCTAATCCTGCCGCTAAGCTTGCACTGTTGTGTTCCGGTGTGGAGAGTAAAACAGCCGGTGTAATTACGGGCACAAGAGGCATTTCATCTTAGCTCTCTAGGTTGGCAATGCATCTGCAAACAGTGCAAACCCCGCTCGGGGTTGCGGGTGTTTATGGGCAGTGGTGGTATCTTACCAACATGTGACACCACTTGCTCGTTTTGCTTCCTTGTCGAGTAAATAAAAAATTGTGAGCACGTTCGCCAATTTCTACATATTTGTTGCCGATTCGTTTTTTGGAAATTTAAAATAATGAGGTCGCGAGGTCTACACCTCACAGCAGTATAAGTGTGAAGTGTAATTACGCCTCGAGAAGTCTCGGCGAGTCTCAGTTAGTCTCAAGTCGGTGCATACCGGGTCTGTGTCGCTCACACGTCCGTGCCTATTTGGGAGCAAAGAGGCGGTGAGGTACGTAGCACGCGCGTTTTTTAAATTTTCACGTAAATGATAATTATATATGCTTTATTTTTGATGTGTTGATTCTGAATGTTAATCTGTAGTGGGAGAGCCATACTGTAGCTATTTGTTGTCGTAGAACCGGCTCGCCCGGGGAAGTACCACCCTCTTGCAAAAAAATCGGCGTGTTGCGTTTTGTTCGGTCAGTGAGAGTGCCGTAGGGCTCGATCCCCCCCGCTTTCGTCTATCCCTTTTCCTCCTTAAAGGCTGGCAACTGACTAGTGACTCTTTTGGGGTTGCTGGTTCTCATGGGTGGCGGTGATCGCTTACCATCAGGTGATCCGCTAATAAACAAAGCAGAATCACGTTTTCGCCCTCACCGCACGAGTGCAACGTCCGCACACCGCTCCCTGCCGCCGTGCTGGCAACACCGTTCCTATTTCAAAATGTTCCAAAGGGCATAATCCTGACGTTTATAACATTATTAATGTGCCAGCTACATACTTCTACCACTCCAGGCGGGCGTCAAAGCCTTTAGAACTGCATCCTGCCTTCACACAAAGAAATTAACATCCTGTGCGACAGCCTACGCCTGACGTCTGGTTGCACATGACGAGATATGCGTTCAGGGGTTTCATGCATCGTGCAATACAAGTGTAGCCAGCTGCTACTGACGGACTGACGGGTGCCTGTTAGGTTAGAGTTAGGAAACACTTGATTCAACTTACCAAACCTTATAGAACCTTACAGTCACAGAACAATACCAATCTATTTATCTATACCTACAAAACAGGAGGTCCCGTGACTAACTGACTGACAGACCACGCACAGCCTAAACCACTGGACCTAGAGACTTGAAATTTGGCAAACATGTACCTTGAGTATCCTAGAGGTGCACTAAGCAGGGATTTTTCGAAATTCCCACGGGATAAGGAACTAGCCCGTTTTGAAATATTGCAAAGCCGCGGGGCATATGCTACTAAATAAAAAAAAATTAACCAGAGAAAGACGATGGAGCACATAAAAATAGCAAAAAAACTGATTTATAACTAGCCACAAAAAAAGCGAAAAAAATTGGACCAAATGGTAATCACCACAGCAACCACAATAAACAGACATGCATTCAGCGCCAAAAACAAGCGAACGGCGGTGATCCTCGAATAAACGCGAAGCATCCCGGGAGCTACTATCTAGTGTAATCGACGACCAACAAAATACGTCTCGATCGGGTTTAGTACGTTGCCAATACGCGCCGCTAGAGGCGCTGCCGTTTTGCGCATAGTAATTGAGACGTAACCGCAAGTAAACGCGATCGAGACGTTTTCCTGTGTCAAAAATTACAGTAGAAGCTCTGTAGCCTGACACTTGGCAAAAACAAACAAAAACTTGTGCATTCATATTAATTATCATACTCGTTGATGATGATGATGATGATGACGATGATGATGATGATGGTGCCCTGTGGTCCTTCAGCAGTAAGGACTTCCTATCGTCACGGTTCACTGCTGTGGCTTCCTGCAATTACAATTCTTCAATTATCAAACTTGAAGCACTTTGATTTTGACAAACGTTTACGTAAAATCACTTCTAGTAGTTTCAGCCTCAGTAACTTCCCTATTAAATAGATTTCCACCGAATTACTTGAATGCAATGCAAATTGTTCCAATTAACAAAATCCTCCGTTCCTGGAACGGCGTTTTCGTTTCGGCGAAACATTTCCGTGCTTTTAGTTTCGAGACGTTTTTAGTTGACACTTCGGTTGCAATAAACTCTTTTCTTTTAATGTCCCAATAAAAGACTTCAGAACCAATTCAATTCAATTCAATTCAATTTATTCATTCACAGAGAACATGGTAAGTACAGTAAGATGTTATATAATAAGGTAACTAGGTATCACATATTCTGCCGCTATTGCAGCGTGTAAATATTATATTATATTACATTACATAGGATTACATTACATTAAATTATATTATATTATATTATCAATTCATCATATAAATAAAAAACAATATTAGCTAAATTAATAGAAATTCAGTAGGTGCGTCAGTAGCGATATAGTGCAAATTAATAAAATCCATTTCATCATTGACATCATTGACAGATTTTGGTATTTAATAAATAAATAATTAAAAGACCACAATAACAAAATAAAATTTAAGAGTAAGTATTATGTCAACAATAATTTGGGATAACAACCGTTGGGTTACTGTGTCTCTAAACCACGTTTTTTATTGCGCAGTTAGTGTTTAAATGCAGCTTAATTCAATGGAGTCTATCGGAACCTGAAATCTGAATTAAAAGCGTTACGTTTTAGAAAAGTGCTCCATCGGGCTGTTTGTGTTGGTTAGCCACAGAATAAATCCTAACTAACCTATCTCTGTCTCTCTGTCGTGTCTGTTTGTTACCTCTTCACGGGAAAACCGCTGCACCAATCCAGGTGAAATTTGGTAAGAAGATAGTTTGAACATTGAGGAACAACATAGGCTACTTTTTATTCGGAAAACTTATATAATTCCCGCAGAATAACGATAACCGAAATCTACGCGGACGAAGTCGCGGGCAACAGCTAGTAAAATAAATAAAAATAGATATTACTTACTTTCAGGTTTCTTAGATCCATAGATTGTTCGTTACACAGAACACTTATAAAACAACGTTAGTACATTAATGTTTCAAAAGGTTACCTCAATTATGTATTTCAAGGTCGTGAAACGTGAATGCCAAAATTTTCAGTATGCTATTCACGCTTCCCCTCTAAAAGTCCTCTGCGCTAGCATAGGCAAACATCCCAGAGGCACTACAGTATTGTTAGCCTCCTGAAAACGTAATTACATGGATTCGCATCATATTGTAAGTCTTCAGACTGAAAGAAGAATACAAACGCAAATAAAGTTTTAGAGTCCTATGGCCACTTGCACGAGGGAACAGGCGGTCTCTAACACATTAAAAAAATTACTAAAACATGAAACATTCACTACGTAATGTTTTATGTTCCACCGCGTGAAGAAAATCGCAGTGGAATCACTGCTACCTAACAACCGGCTACAGTTCTTATGTTTGCCTTAGAGCTTTAAACCAACCAGAGAGGCCTTACCCCAAGCCCTTATGAATTTACACCAGTAGGAGAAAAATATAAGTTGCATTACATTGCGGCTCTCTATCAAATATTTCGAACTCGTTCGCTTTACGGCTTCGATGCACGGTAATGCAACTTACACAAATTTAAGGGTTCCGTGCCTACCTCAGAAGAAAAAAACGGAACCCTTGTAGCATGACTCGCGTGTCTATCTGTCCGTCTGTCGCAGCCAATGTACTCCAAAACTACTTTACCGATTGAGTCGAAATTTTGTACACATTACGTAAGTCGGTGACCGAAGGACGGACGTGTAATGTAAAATTAATGAGTTTTAAACATGGAGGCCACTTTTGGGCGGAAAGTCCACTCGCAAAATTTTAATAAGTTTTTGCAAAAAAAAAGCTTTTTTTGCTGACTGTTTTTTTTAACCCCGACAAAAAAGACGGGTGTTATAAGTTTGACATGTGTATCTGTGTATCTATGTATCTGTGTATCTGTCTGTGGCGTCATAGCTCCCAAACGGGTGGACCGATTTCGATGCGGTTTTTTTCAGTCGAAAGCTATTTTAATCGAAATGGTTCTTAGCTAAGTTTCATTAAAATCGGTTAACCGGTTTTTGAAATATTGGACTTTGAAATGACAATGTCGGGGGTTTTTTAACTTTTTAATCTAAGTTGTTTAGGTTATGTTTACTGCACTTAAGTGCACTTGTATCCAACCTACATGTCCATACCAACTCAATATAATCAGTGGTGGTAGTTCAGTGCAAGATTTAATTACAGATAGAAAGATAGACACCAGGACAGGTGAAACTAAAGAAAAACGGGTAATGACGTAACAATTATTGAAATTGGCCCCAGATAAGAATTATTGGTCCAGGTTATTAAATTAAACTTTGGAGTAAGAATTCTAGTGTTTTATTAATAAAAACGACACACGCTTGTACATATCAGTAAAGATTTTGTAGAAGAACGAGGCGCCACCTAGTGTTTATAAAGGAAGCTAAACTATATTGCTAATGTTTGCAGCGATAGTTACCTTGAAATTTATATACTAACAAGAGTGTTACAACGGAACAAACATAACATACATAGGCTGATAAACACATTACCCTCCTTCGCGTTCCAAAGTCAGGTAAAAATGAGTCCACAAGACGCCTCCTCTTGGCTCAAAGCTCTAACTTCCGTGCCCACGTAATATTTCCGAGCAACGGACGCTCTGAAAAAATTACTCGGCCCCAGATTCTTCGCCCATACATTTGTCACAGGAATCTGTGCGTTTCTTATAAACATTTCACTTTATATGGGCGTAACAAAGGAAGGGTCCACTTCATCTTGCCGAGTGACGTACTCGCGAAGATTTTTTATTTAATATTAAATGCGGTAGGGTTGATTTGAAATTGTAGGGAGGAGCTAGAAAGCTGAAAATGAAAAGCATATCAGAATCGCTAGCAGAAGTGGCTTGAAGGGATCTTGTATGTTCTCAATACTGTAAAACATAATGTTTTTATGTATCGTATTTTTGGTATTGACTTATATTAAATTGTATCTGTAATTGTATATAATCATGTGTATTTTGAACGTTCAGGTTAATTTCAGTTTCCTTTTCTTTTAACTTTTATATGTACCAATGTCTACTTTTTTCTAATACTCCATCGATTGCCTGGCAGCATTGCGTCTTTGTACGGCAATTAAAATACGTTGGCTGAGGTACACGCCACGCCAACTCTTTGGTGATTGTTTTTTTTTACAAAATCTTTAAAAAATTGAGTACCGGGTCCCCAGGGGCCAAATGTTTGAACACCAAACGCCGCAAAACCAATAGGTAAATAACGTATATTATCACGATATTCGGGACTTAGTCGCGTAAAAAATATTATGCGGGTATATTTAAATACCTCGAGGTTTCGGACCCGACGTTGCGTCCATGGTCTCGAAGGGACTGAAGAGGCGGGTATCAACATCTCCTAGCTGCACGGGTTCCTCGAACTACCCGCACTTGGTCTTTATTATTAGTTTTTCACTAGGGTTGCCACTTATTAGTCCGACACACAACACTCATAACGTCCGGCGATTTATGAGACGATATTTGATGACGCTTACACATACTGATTACCGGATTCCATGAAGATGAAAGCTTGAAACCATCCTCCCGGTTGAAGTTACGATGCTTTCTGATTTCAACTGCTTCACGTACAATTCTACTATAAAAATGCCGCTCAGTAGAGAGAATCGTGGGGTTATGAAGCTCAATCCAGAGGTTTGGTCCTGATTCTAGTAAATGTTCAGCAATAGCGGACTTGTTCACCTGACGATTATTTTTTTTATTTACGCGATTAAGTCCCGAGTGTCGTGATAATGTGTGAAAATCTCGAAAATTTGAATCAGTAAAAGACGTTAGACATAACGAAAACGGGATATTGACCGCGATTACCTTATAGGTTTGATGAGCTCCCGATATTTCGATGCAGTTGCATGCATCACGATCACGGGCAAACTGACGAAACGAGGGTAGACACTAATGTTGCGCAGACCGGGCTCTGTCTACCCGCATTTTTGCGCGCCGACTGCGCGCACTGCCACTACTATCGGTCGCGTTCTCACTTGTTACTCGATTTAAGCACACAACACTTACGGTGTTACTACGCGTACGCATACGCGTACTTACCCGTTTTCATTATGTCTAATGCAATTAACAGCGAATCAATCTGTGTATAGCAGGTACCTATGCCCATGGATGGCTATGTCGCGGTGTGTTGCAATCGCAATATCACCGGCTGTCCCTCAGATTGCATTTCATGACGTTTCATAAAACACCGGACTGCCGTTCCGGGCTAGATGCTTTCAATTGCTTTTTACGTTCGTACGTTCATATCTGGAGTGGTTTTAATTTTGAATGTCAGTTGTGAGTGAATTGGCGAGCTGAGGTAGTTTCGGTGTTATATGAGCTTTAAAGCTGAAAAGAAAGCGAGCAGTTTTATGGTGACGCCGAAAAGAGAATTGAGTGACGGCTGAAATAAAATTTCAAATCAGGTCGGTTCTGAATGAAACGTTTTTCTGTTATTTACTGTTGGGTGCAACCGAACATCTGTATGACCTCAGTTACAGCCTTTAAGTAAGTTAGTGCTCTTTACAGTATTATGGCGACCGGGTACAATCATAACATTAACATCTTTACCTTATCTACAGGGTGCGTTTTAATGTACCGTCCAGAATTGACCTGCCTCAACCTTTTTTATGTGATAATCATTATGGACCAAGATGTATTCTTGTACCTACTACTTTTTTACATTTTTGACTTCAGTGAGAATAACATCAAAAACGGCACCTTCAATTTTTGTAAAAGTATTTTTTATACATAAATAAATAAATAAATATCACGGGATAATTTGACACCAATTGGCCTAGTCCCAAACCAGGCAAAGCTTATGCTAAGGCTATGGGTACTAGACAACGGATAAACATACTTATAAAGATTAATACATACTTATATACATATTAAACATCCGAGACCCGAGAACAAACATTCATATTCATCATACAAACATCTGCCCCGACTGGGATTTGAACCCGGGACCTCAAGCTTCATAGTCAGGGTCTCTAACCACTAGGCTATCCGGTCGTCAACTCAACTATGACGTCAACTATGACGTCATAGTTGAGTAATGAGGGCTATAATATTGAGAGTCAAAAATCCGCTAGAATCGCTAGTGTCGAGTGAGGTCTATCTGTCAATCTCCACCAATCATAGGCCAGTAGCTTGTCTCTTATTAGTGGAGAATGACAGATAGACCTCACTCGGAATTTTAGACTCGCAATTCAATCTTCACACTAAGCAATCGTTTTGACATTTCAAAAGAGTTGCTGATTTGAGTAACGGGTCATGTCCCCATTGTTACATAATGTAACCTATATTACACAAAATTACGAAATCAGAATCCTCTATCATCATCATAATCAGCCGGAAGACCCGAGGATCTCCACGACGACTGTGAAGCGGACGAAAATGTGGACTGTATGAAACGATGAATGAAAAGATGGAAACGACTTTGGAAAGGATTTTAGTTACAACGCAAATAAAGCAAAAATACAACAAACCATACGATAGGTAGGTAGCGAACTGACAAGACACAATGACAAACTAAACATAAAAACTAAAGCCCAAAAAATCATATAAGAAACATCAATATTACAAACTCTGGCAAGGAGTTTGCGACAGAATGGTCTTAGGCTACGCGCAGCCAATGGCTTCCCGCGATATTTTCCATATTGTCCATCCACCTTATGGGAGGCCCACCAACTCTTGGCCTTCCGGTAAGCGGTCGCCACTATAGAACCTTCCGCCCCTAACGACCATCAGTTTTGCGAGCAATGTGTCCAATTTGCTGAGCTATTTTGGTAACCTTAGTTCTTCTACAAATCTCCTCATTTCTGATTCTATCTCGCGGGATACTCCAAGCGTTATTGCCTCTATTATTGTTAAAAGTATCCCTGACGAAAATTTCCCTTAATATATTTAGTTGAATTTTTTTGAAGTGAGCTAATCGACTTAGCAGCAATCACAAAGCCATTGTATCTACACAATGCTAGCTATCATCTGCTTTGGTTCTCGTAACCGCCAACCAGTTACTTACAAAAAAAGGTCTGAACTACTTTGCTTGTACTTATATTGAAATTTCAACCTTATTCCATGTTGAGTAGGTTTAAAGTGTAGTGAAATAAAAACGGATCACTCACGTATATAAGTCGAGTTTAGCCAGACATGTTTCGGACTAATTCGTAGTCCTTCCTCTGGGAGCGCACGACCCAGCGGCGGCGAGACGCACACTGCGCGCCGCGGCTCTACTCGCGCGACTAGTAGACGCAGCTGACAGCGGCACACAACAACCCTCGTTTTCATCGTCATTTTTATTATTGCCAAATGCAGGTTAGCACACTACACTGACTTATATACGTGAGTGATCCGTTTTTATTTCACTATGATTGAGTCTCGCGGTAGTTTCATGTTAAAGGTTTAAAGTAGTCCAAGACGAAAAGGCATATTCAACACTGGTGTATTTTATAACCACTCTAGCTACGACAGGGATGTGCTTACTGTTATTAAATAAAGAATATAAAACTCGCGTTTAGGCCTCTTCGAACCTACTCAATAAGGAATAAGGTTGAAATTTCAATATACGAGCAAAGTAGTTCTAGCCTTTTTTGTCGGTAACTGGTTGGCGGTTACGAGAACAAAAGCAGATGGTAGCATTGTGTAGACACAATGCCTTTGTGATTGCTGCTAAGTGGATTAGCTCACTTTAAAAAAATTAAACTATGATGTCTTAGCGAAGTCAGTTATAAATCCCATGTTAAGTCTGTAGGCTACACATCACAGTCAGGATGTGACCTAAATCAAGTTCAGTGAGTCGTGAGCTGAATTAGTGCAATGTCTCTGCAGTAAATACATTCATAAGTAGTTCAATCATCTCAGATATCCATTTGCTTATTACAGTAGCAGAGCGTGAACCTTATAATCATGTTATAATTCCATTATTGTTACATACACAATTACAACAATGATTAAATTAGCTTTATTTTAGAGAAAACCGCGTTTCAATTGATCCATTCGATTGGAATCTACAATGCCACCCCTATACCTTAATTAGCCTCTACATCTTGGTTTCCGTGTTTGGTTGTCTGGAAGAGATCGTTTTTAAGTGATTAGACCGCCCATGGTCGACCTCTTGTGGTGTTTAACAATGTTTGTATTGTATGTAATGCCACAGACAAACACACGCAAACTACCTATACACAGAAGCACAAATGCACATTTTGAATCGCGGAAAATGTATGTGACGAAAAGTCAATTACACTATTTTTAATACACACTGAAACATGAATACAAAGAAAAAAAAACAGAAAATGTTAAGATGCTTCCCCGAGAGGATGACCCTGAAAATTTTTTTTTTCAAAATTCGCACCGATTCAAAATTCAAAATTCAAAATTCAAAATTTTATTCAGCAAATAGGCAGTTGAATGCTCTTTTACACGTCATTTTTTTGAGTCTACCAGCGCTTTCGGAAAGACCATGATTGCCAAGAAGAATGCGCCGCAAGAAACTTGGCACAAAGTCATTTTTTCTAAAAACAAGTTACATTAGCTCTTACAATACGCAACCACAGACAAACTACACAAAGAAACCTCACTCTGTCATTAAAAGATTAAGAGAAAAAAAAATACCGCATTTTAGAAACAAGTGTAAAAAGTAATTATTAAAACAGCAAAACCAGAACACTTTACTTTACTGGCACGTTTTATTTGAGCAGGAGATGTATAGGGTCTCCAGGTCAAATATCTGTGAAAATTTAAATTACAAAGGGATGTATAGGGTCCCAGAATTAATACTATAATATAATACTTAATCTAAATGGCTTAGAGATGTATAGTCTCTAGGGTCAATTTAAACTAAATTAAAATCAGCAGAGGTGTAAAACGCCTCCACGGTCAAATAATAAGTATAATAATACATATACATAAACTGGAGATGTATATGGTCTCCAAATGTCAAATAACAAAAATTTATGAAATATACATTTCATGTCATCATGTCAAATAAATAAAACATTATTTTTGTCAATTGTACGATTACGTAAATTACTTATTTAATTTTTTTTAAATATTCTAAATAAAGGCCTGGTGCCCAACAGTGGAACGTAAATAGGCCGATGATGAGTGATGATCAGTGATGATGATGATGATTATAAAAAGGTATTTTAATAATGTTAAGCATAGAAATCCTAGCCTATTAAATTCTCTATACATTGGTGTATGTCACAAGTCAAAGTAAATTATGCTTATGATGTAGTAACAGAATATTAATTGCAACTTGACTTACTTGTGATGCAGATATCATAAGTATTAAATAGGAAAAAAAAAAAAACGAAACATAGGAAAACAAGTGAAGATGTTATAGATACCTAACGTGAACTAAAAACAATTACTTTGCTCACCCGCGACCACTAATGACAAATAGTTATATCTGTGCGGCAAATGTATGTTTCCTTGCAACACCTCCGCCTCCACTGCTACACGAATCAACACATGCCACACAGACCCAACTATCACCACCACCACTAAACTAAACGCTGACGCGTTTCGGCACCCTCCACGAATACCTAACGTATTTATATTTTTTGTTTTTATCATTTAAATAATTCACAGAAAGGCTCTAAAAAGCAGCCATTTCAGCGTCTGGGTCAGGGAAGCGTATTAAAATAGTATAATTGATAATAACGGGAAAACCGTAAAAAAAGAAAAAAATACAAAAAGATAGGGTACTCTATTTGAAATCATGATAAAAATTCTCCTAATCCTAGGTATGTCCTTTTCCGCGTTAAAGGCCACGTGCACGCCAAATTTCGTTACGATTGGTTCAGGCGTTAAGATATTTAAGTTGTTTCCATACATACAAACAAATTTCCACACTTATTTTAATAGTTTGGATTCATCATTACAGCTCATTTTCCGGTTCATTAATTCTATAAATTGTGGTTGCAATTAACGAGTACCTATTTAATGAATTTTGTGCAATCATACGTTTTGAGTAAACCAACAAATGTAAAATCTATACTTCTGCTGAAAGCTGATATTAAAACGCAATTAGTTGTATCGATAAGGCTGTCATTAGTGTCGGAAAATGGTCGTATTGGGTAAGTGCTTTGTTTCATCAGGGGTACAAATAAATAGGTATGGACATTTGTTCATTAAGGAACGAATAATGACGTTAACAAGCAATGATATTGTAGTAAAGATACGTCATATGATCACAAAACAATCGACAAACACGTTCTGAACATTTTGACATTTGCGTGCAAGTTTGGACATTAGCCGAAATCGTCTGAGGTCAAAGAACACTGACCAACCACCCTCTGGACACCAAATGTCAGGGCGAACGTTTCCGAAACGCATATACTCATTTGCACCTATAAATCTTAATAGCCACCAATCGCGGCTCACTTTCGACCAGATGACAAGAGACATGACAAGCTATGAACCAATCACGACGCATTTCCCCGGCCCGCTCACCGCGGCTTTTTTCGTAATGACTTTCTAAGTTAAATTATAGAAGATGCGGTGTCCAGAGGGTGGTTGGTGGTTGGTCTGTGCCAAAGAAGCTACAATTCGTAGCCTTTCCTGCGCTTAATTTTCGGCGTACTGAAGACATATTATATCTACGTCATATCATATCGTTTAAAAGCTGACCTTCACCTTCTTCGACTCTTTCCCCTACTTTGCGGGCCCATTCGCCATGCTGTACCCCGAGCACGAGTTTTGACCAGAATCGAGTCACGTTATCGTATCACAATCCAGAAAACTTCATGGGTAATAAAAAAAATTGTACCAACACTTTTAGGATATTATATGATGTACATAATCGCTCTCATGCATTAAAAATCTACTTACTAAGAAAAGATGTACGTTCAGAACAAACAAAACACTAAATACGGGTTGCGAAACCAAAAATGAAGCGTTACTGCATTTAGACACGAAAAGTAGGGATTTACACACTACTCAAGTATAATAAACAATGCATTTCAAACTAAGTGGGAACGTTAAAGTAAAGTATTGCTTGAGAAAACATTTTCCTGGCAAACTTATTTTCTTTAGCGCGATGGAAAATCTCAGATTTAAGTACCAGGAATCTGGTAGCCAGATTTAATGCCGGATCACGATCAAGATCAGCCTTTGGCAGCATTTCTCAATAGGGTTGTTTACTGATGTCAAAATGAAATCATATTACATTTTCACTTATCAAGCTTCCGAAAATACTCATAAAAAACCGATGCCTCACTTATTACTGTAATTAAAACTGTTTTTAATTAAATAAAAACTAATAAAAGGAGGCAGTTAGATCACTGAAAATTATGAAGTCATAGTTCCTAATTCCATACAAATTTCATACAAACAGATCGTATTGACATTTCATAAAAAGTTGCTGATTTGACTAAGAGAAAACAACCCTATTTGACGTAGTGTTGCCATCTAAAATATCTACTAGGGTCAACTTTCGATAACCACTCTAATAGCGAATCATGTAAAACTGTTATGGTGTTATTTTTCAGCATCTATTGCTGTCCTGCTCTTCATACCGTTCACATCCTCGACTGTCGACGATCTGCCCGTCCCGACCGAGTTGGAATGCAACGAATGCGAAAGAGTGTATGTCCCAGTATGCGGTAGTGACAACGTAACTTACATTAACGCCTGCAAACTGAAATGCTGGAACGCTATTGTAAAAAAGAACAGTGAGAAAGTTAAAATACAATTGTGAGTGCGGGCTTTTTTAACATCCGACTACTCCGAAGTCCGAAATTCGTAGTTCGAATCCGACCCTCCCTCTTGCTTTCGTGCTAACCAATTTTGGCATGAGCAGGACGGTTGGATACTAACTTCGAATTTCAGGCTTCGGAGTAGCTCCTCAGCAGGGTGTTATTACATAGTTTAATATGACTGACGTGTCTATTTAACTCTCAAATATATCTACCGATTGGGACCCATTTTTTTCTAAAAGAAAACTAATTCAAATGCAACGCTTCTAAACCAAGTTTTATAGAAATCAGTGCATTTAAAACTTATCTTCTTTTTCAGTTACGGGACTTGCGTCGAAAATATTGTCAATGACTTGCGTCGAAGTTTATTAACAGAAACAAATCAAACAATACTCGTATGAATATTACAAAATAAAAAATAAAAGACTGTAATATAGAAAATAGCTCATGCCCCAAAGCTTTTACCTCCGTGAAATATTACAAAATGAGGTAGTTCCCTATCCCGTGGGAATTTCGAAAAATCCCTTCTTAGTGCACCTCTAGGAGACTCGAGATACATGTCTGCCAAATTTCAAGTCTCTAGCGCCAGTAGTTTAGGCTGTGCGTTGTCTGTCAGTCAGTTAGTCAGTCACGGTACAATAAAATACAATACAAATATTCTTTATTAAAAACCACAAAACAGTACAAGGAAATTACAGAAAACTACTGGTCACGGTACTGTTTTATAAGTATAGATAATTATGTATAAATTACTCCAATAATATAATGTCGGCCTCACATTTTATTATGATGTACTTGTACTTACTTGATCACCTGGCGGTCCCGACGGAAGATCAGCAGCGCTGGCTGCAAGGCCAGCATCATACTGAGTTGAGACCAGTTCGTGTAAATTTTTATCCTGTGTCTTTTCTCCTTGTTACCTCGTATTAATTTCACCAATAAATATTTTCTTTCTTTTTTTCTTTTTGTATCGGAGGTTAAAAAAGCCGCCACACCAATCTAGAGTTCTCATTGCACTCATGTAGAGCTGCAGCTAATGAAACCCGCTCTTAACGATTCAATGCTCTTGTGACCGCGGCGAGGCTGCTCGCACACTTTACGACTATACCTGTCTTGTCTCTTTAAAGACTTCCTTATTTCTTGTAGATTAAATTTAATTTACTGAATCAGATATTATTACTTTGCGGGCTATTCATATCAATTAACTTAATTTAATTTTGTTTTCAAACCCCGACCCAAAGAGACGGGTGTTTTAAGTTTGATGGGTTTATCTGTGAGCCCGTCCGTCTGTAGCACAGTAGCTCGTAAGCGGATTTACCAATTTGGAAGCGCGACTATTATTTTGTAATCGAAAGCTAAGTTTGTTCGAAATAGTTCTAAGTTTGATCTTTGAAATGAATTTTTAAAACTTTTCTGAGATTATTCCGAAAAACTGACCACTAATAATTGATTCATAGTGATGGAAAATGCAGATGAGGCCAAAGGCCAAAATTCATTAGTTCAGTAACTACCCTTTCTACCTTAAAGTGTTCCATGTAGAACTACTTAGTTAACTATTTTCTGATTTATTTTCATTTGGTTGCTAAATTAAAACATTGATTTTTGCCAAATTTCATGATTCGAGGTAAATGGAAAGTACGTAGACGGGTTTCCCTTTAGTGGAGAGTCAAAACAATGACAGACAGATAGACGGATGGTCCATGAAATTAATCGGTTCCGTTTCTTCTTTCAGATACTGAACCTTAAAAATACGCGTCGACAGCGATTGAATATTAACCATTCATAATTCATAAACCGATTTTAACTAAAATGCCGTTTGTCCTTTCTCGTCACATTGGCATTTCTGTTAGTGAGAAGAAGATAAAACCTGTTTTAACTAATGGAGCCTTCAGAGGGTCGAGCACGAGTTGTCGAATCCTGCTTAACGTAATAGAATAGTAACGTTATCTAGAAATTCGTATGACGTTTGTGTTTCAAATGCGCCCGCCGGTGAGCGTATTTGGAACAAAAAACGATAACGTAGGATTCGAAAACTCGTGCTCGGCCTACTGATATAAACCTGCCACTAACTTTTTCAGCTCCGCCTAAAAATATACGGCAATTTCCCGTGCAGCCCTTACTTGCTTTTTCATATTATTTCATGACCCAGTTTCGCAGGGTTAAACAAAATGAATCATAGATACTTGCTCTGCCGGGCTTTTATCTAATTGACATCTGGTACCGTTTGTGTTTAGGGTTCCGTAGCCAAAATGGCTAAAAGTATTCCGTGCTCAGAGGGTCAAGCACGACTTTTCGAAACCTGCGTCACGTAAACTCGAATAGTAAACGTTGTCGAGTTTGTATGACGTTTGGAACAGCGCCCGCCCGTGAGCGTATTTGGAACCAAAATTTAGTAAGAGGATTCTCGATCTCGATACGATAACCGTAACGTTACGCAGCATTCGTAAAGTCATGCTCGACCCTCAGAAGTAGTAAATACATACTTAATAGCGCACCGTTTCATCACTATGACTGCTATTTCACAAAAAATTCTTAGCATTTTGAATATTTTCCTGTCCTTAACAAAGATAATTGTTACGTATAAAAAAAATATTCCGACGAATTGAGGACCTCCTCCTTTTTTATAGTCGGTTAAAAGAGGCAATATGTCAAAAGGCTATAATTGTAGCCTCTTTGGCCTCAGTTGCTCACAAACAAGGTCTAAACTTGACTTGATTGTGAGATTTTAAGTGCTATCGCCAAAGTTCACCGACCTCGGACCCGAAAGTGGTTCTAGTCAAACTTCAGGTGACATCCGTTTAGTTTGAGCTTTATTTTTTTTTATTTTAAGTAAAAACTTCTGCTCTACTTAATTGCTCATTCACATCATGATAGCGTTTAGTCAAACTTGACTAATGAAGACGAAGGAACCGCACAACGTAGTTAAACTTCAAACTTAATCCGCTGCTCGCCAGATGCTTATGAAGTATGTTTATTAAATAACGTAGTGGATGAAGCTCTATCAGAGAACAAAGCATACCGCAAGTAATGTTTGCAACAAAAATGCTAATATTTTATATTAAAGAGAAGGAACGCTTTTTTATTTTGCCGTTCGACTAAAACCATAGACGGAGAAACTGTGGCCTTCATTCCGTACCCCGAGCACGAATAATCAAATCCTACGTAACGTAATCGAGTAGTAACGTTACCGAATCGAAAAACAGTTCGATGATTTTGTACTTTGTCGCAACAACAAATTGATCAATCATTGATAATTCTTATTGTATCTTATGAGAGCTGTGCACAATTTTATCCTGTCAAACTATATGCTGGAGTAGGTAATGATGTGCAAGTTGCAAGTCTGAAAAGCTGGAAAAGTTCTTGGAAATTTCTTGAAAATTTCCATTTTTAATTTCGGAAAGTTTCAAACCCCATACAAATAATGTGAGAAATTTCTGAAACTACCCATGTGGAAAATTTCGCAATTTTGGAAAGTTTTCCGACGGCACATCCGTAGGAGCAAAGGTAATGATAATGAACTTCATTGAACGAGCGATTTTCTTTTGTTTTCTGGCCAAAACCGGTCATCAGTTCAACTTTGAGCATTTTAATCACGAACTAAGTTCGTTGCCCTGTCTGAAAGTTAGTATGCAACTGTGGCCGTTCCCCGCCTCCCCTCCCCCCTCGCCACGTCCGGAAAAAGGCCACCGGCGGAATCTCGTTGATGCATTAGGCACTTAGAAATGTACTGGATTTTTTTCCACTAGTTAGGATTTCGAATTTGTGAGTTTTAAGCTTTTAATTTTTTTGAGATCGAAAAAGATTTAAATTACGAGCTTGGTGCCGTTTCGCATGCGGTCATTTTAAAGGGAGTTATTTTAAAGATTAACACATAACTGACATAACGGATTTCATGAAGTTTACCTTACTTCATGAAATCCGTGAAGGTGATCCATACTTCCGTACTAAGTAATATTTTATTATAAAGACAAAAGTAACTCTGTCTGTCTGTTTGTTACCTCTTCACATTGATATGGACGAATTTGAATGAAATTTGCTTAAACAGACGCGTAGTCCGGTAATTGGAAAAAATATGTCCAATGACATTTATTAACGTTTGCTAATTATGTTTTCCTCGTACAAGTTAGCACAATTTCACAAAAATGTTTCACAGTTTTTCTTAAAAACGTGTGCAAATTTTACTGTTGAGTTACTAATGGTTTTTTTATACGACAAGGAAGAGAAACGAGCAAGTGGGTCACCTGATGGTAAGTGACCACCGCTGCCCATAAACCGGAGGTTTTGCAGATGCATTGCCAACCCAGAGAGCTAAGATGAAATGCCTCTTGTGCCCGTAATTACACCGGCTGTCTTACTCTTCACACCGGAACACAACAGTGCAAGCAATGCTGCTTAGCGGCAGGATTGGCAAGTAAGATGGTAGTAGCGACCCAGACGGACCTCTCACAAGGTCCTACCACCCGCAATGCTAAAATTAACGGAGTACATGCACCAAGGCTTATTGCTTTCACGAAAACTGTGCCAGGCTACCATTTTCAGACACGTCACTTGTTTACTCTTATTAAATTAGCCAAGTTTGTAAAATCGATATTTTCAATCGCATCCGATCGGCATGCAGGGCGAGGAGCTTCTCCGCAGCCAATTTTCCGCAGATTTCCGCCAGAAGTTTGGACTTTTCTAATACCCCCGGGACGAACAACTTTATCACGTCCACTGACTTGGAGCCCTCCTTGGGGCAAAGGGTATGTTATTTTGTTCAGTTTTTCTCAGATGACTTAATGGAATCAAAAAACACGCGTGTAGTTGCCAATTTCCTTTTGGGCGTAAAGCTCGCGGCGAAACTTCTTACCGAGATACTTGCGTCGAGTTATTTTAGGAGTGTTCTCCTTTTGAAAGAACCGCGAAAACAGCTGTGTAGATTGAATCAGGCGTTACTTTGCGGAGGTTTTTGTATGAACAAAAAACAAATATGTATGTATGTGGAGGGTAAGTGGCAGCATATTGAACTGTGGCTTTGGTACTTTTAGAACGGGCTCGTGAGCCGTTTAGTGGTGATAGTTAAGTCTATGTGATGTGTGTTGATTCGTGTGTAGCAGTGGAGGCGGAGGTGTCATATGGATACATACATTTTGTCGCATTGACGTAGCTATTGTATTTACAAGTGTGGTCGTGAGTGAGCAAATTCATTGTTTCTTGCTCATTGCTCTCTGTTATTAGGAAGTTTTAAGAATTAAGAATTTGTCTTTTTAATCGACTTCATCTCTTTTACACGTATTAAGGCCGTATAGAGAGATATCAGTCCAGGCATTCATTATGTATGAGAATGCAAACCGAAGTCAAAAAACGAGAGTTTGAAGTTGTATTTATGCGTCTCACTTTAGAAACCTAATAACGTGATATAGGGCATGGCTAAGTTGTTCCATATTCGATAACTAGATGGTGTTCATGTCATTTTGACACAAATTTTCGTCGGACGGACATATATGAAGATGTGTAGTTTCAATGTTCTTATGTATAAAAACATAAAATCGGCGTGAAGCAACAGCACCCCTATTGCGTTTCGTTCTGTCAGTGAGAGTGCCGGAGGCCCGACCTCCCCCGCCTTTTCCTCTATCTCTTTTCCTCCTTAAAGTCCGGCAACCGACTAGTGACTCTCTTGGGGCTGCTGGTTCTCATGGGTAGCGGTGATCGCTTACCATCAGGTGTCCCGCTTGCTTTTTTGCCTCTCTCTTTCAATTAAAAATAAAATAAATAGCTTGCAATATCAGACAAACCTAAGGGTTATACTTATAATATAACTATGACTTCTCACAGATCTTCTTACACTGGCAGATGAGCAAACTTCGCTCAATCGCACTCTGATTGGGCATGAAAGCACTATACTAATCCGGTGTGACTTAGCCGCAAACTTAGCAGAATTTAGGTTAGCAAGTTAGATTTGAGATATCTGCTTTAGAATTCAGCCAATTTAAAAACGTGACCGAACTTTTAACATGAGACTACCGTGAGACTCAATCACAGTGAAATAATCTTAGTGTTAGTGGGCCGTGCGCTCTCAGAGCAAGGACTACGAATTAGTCCGAAACATATCGGGGTAAAGTCGACTTATTTAACGTGAGTGATCCGTTTTATTTCACTACGTGACCGAACGTTTGTGGAAGGTAGAGTAAATTGATATCCAGATGGATCGATCAATTGAAAGACTCAACATTTTCCACAGTAACAAAACAAAATCATTTTTAATACTAGCTTTTTGCCGAGTATACTTCTATTGCCTCTACTAAACTTGTTGTGCCATCCAACTTACATACTCATACCAAAACATATCAATCGCCATCGCGACCACTGGCAGTGGATCAAATCTAACTTGCAAAATTTGATTACACACACACAGACAGACACCTATAACTACTGGCGAAAATAAATAAAAGCTTGTAATAGAGAGTAGGTAATAAACAAACTTTCAGGGTATCAAGTAAAGTCACGCTTAAGACAATTTCCCTAAAAGACAGTACCTATTAAAGTTCATAATTTAAAGGATTACTTTCCCACTCGCGACCGAAAGTGTTTAAGTCTCCAAAGAATAAAGGCTGTTACGCTTTTTCCGTTTTGCACGGTACCCGTCTGTATAATCAGGTTAATTAGCTTCAATATTTCAAACGTAGCGATTAACGTAAATTTGGATTATAATTAAAATGCAATTAACGACTCGATTACAGTTAAAACCTACCGAGTATTTAGGGCTGGCTTGTTTAACAACGATCCCTTTGTAGCGTTTATACTTTGTCAAATTGGTCATTTTAGAGATCAGACCAATCTTTCTGCTTTACCGTTTGTTAAAATGCAAGATGCGTGTTGTATGGAATGGTATAGGGACTTTGCTCGGGCGTTATTCAAATTTAAACGTGATGCCAGCCTACACTGCACCAAAAAGCTAACAGTTAATTTCTTAATAAGAACATTCAAAACAAATTATTTCTGGCGAGCTTCTTAATTTCGTTCTTCGGCACCATACGCATTGAGTTCAGTGATACGCATTAGAAATACCGTACTGCTACAAACTCGTATAGACAGATGTCACTAAGGCAAGATTTGCGATAACTTGGGTTTAACTTCACGTTTAATAAAGCAATCACGTCAATCATTTATTTTTCATCTCTCATACTCGGAAAGTGAGGCATATCTTATCTAACATACGGGAGGGAAGTTATGCATGGCTCCCCTAGCTTATTATTCGTTATTGACCTGTTGCTTCATGTGCAATACATACACTTCAAGTTAATTCCTATTTAGAGAGGACACTGTCTACCCAAATAACTGAACCCAGGTTGCCTCAAGTCTGTCCTGAGCTGGCATAACACCATTGATTCTACCCGTCTAAGGGGGGGAGCAAATATTGTGATCCTCCCCCTAAGCTTGGGAGCCCTGGCGCTTAGGCTGGATCGGCTGGAGGGCACCGCTGGTGCATCCCTAGGGATCCCCCGGCACCTACCAACCCGGCAACAGGACAACACCGGTGGGTTTTAGTCGGTATACCTCCCCCTTCCCCCCCTTTTCGGAGGGAAGTCCCACATAACCACCGCGTCGTCCCACGGCGCGGGGATATGCGTAATGCATTTCCCACCGTAAAAAGAAATTCGGCGCAACTCTGCCTTAAACATTTAAACCGAAACGCAACATCTATACCATAAAACACCTGGCAACTTCCCCGAAGTGCATCGCTTGAATAAAACTGCGAAATAAATGTTTAAAATGACTTCCTTATCCTTATCGTCTGGCGCCTTGCCAGCCTATTGGTGACAGCTCCATTTCCCGATGCTCCGAGAAGATATTACCTACTGATATTAAACAGCTGGACGCAGGCCGGCAACTAGACCAATACAGAATTACCTGGTTTGGTTTGGTACAAAATGAATATACCTATTTACCTTTAAAAAAAAATCTTACGTTTTTCTTAGCGCGTCAGAGATTAATATCAAAAGCGAATTGGCAAACTATGGAACTTGGTGAGCGGCCAGGGATAATTTTAATATCTAACTAACTATTTCTAGTCCTTATATTACTTGGTGAAAGTTAAGTAAAGTGAGTAAAAAGTACTCCTTAATAATAATTACATCAGAGCTTTCAAATGGTACTGAATTCATAAGTGGCCGCCGACAGGCGAATTTGCCCATTTCCCTTTTATTACCGTGATTAAAAACGTATTCCTTAACTATCAGGGCTTTCATATGACACTGATTTTATCCGTGGTTACCGACAGGTCAATTTGCACATTCTCTTTTATAAATATTTACATCGGAAACCAGAAAATATAGCCTAGCCTGGGAGTCGAACATTCCTTGTTTTAACGTAATCCTTACACTAAGCCATGTATTAGCTCAAATCGTACAAAGTGCTAAAGATTTGAGCAATATAGATGAATTTGCGAATGCCGAAATAACTTTTAATCAAAAATTTTCCAACTTTTATGATATACGAAGCCCATTCAAATGTAGTGTTGACTTTGTTGGTAATTAGGCTCCGCACAATAGACCCGGAAATTCCTCAATAACCCAACAAAAACCGATACATAATTAGACAGTAAGTAACCCAAAACTTCTCATTTGCGGCAGACAAAGCGGTGGCTCATAAAGGAGGCGTGATAAAAGATAAGGAACACCCTAATGAGGGGGCGGGAAAAAATGACAGGTTTTATCCTTAGAGAATTGAGCCGTACGGAGGCTGTGCACTCATTTCTATTCAAGTAACTAAAGAAAATGACAGCTAAAGCGTATGTGGAAAAACAACTTTGATCAAGAGAAGATCAAGATCAAAAATCAATGACCGAATATTTAATAGACAACGCGCCGTCGTGTGTATGAAAAGACAAAGCCATTTGCTGGAGGCGCAAGTGAGTGGCTGGTAGATACGCCTTTTTTTCTTGAGAATGTACTTACAGAGCTCAATTTCGTAACAAAAATGACATCCAGCGTCTATTTTTTCGTCGAGGTTTAAAAACACTGACATATTTAACAGGCCAGCGTACGAAATAGGTATGTTACTTAATGCATTCCTCTATCACTCTACATGTGTTCACTTACGCTTCACAGAATCATCTCTAAGGTTAGGTACCAATAGCTCTATCGTGGTTAAAGTATCAATAATCGGTACTGTAGCACCACAATATACCACACTCCAAGCTAAGGGTCGCGTCCACGCACGGAGCAGGTAGCCGAACCCTACGCGGCCGACCGACGCCTCTATTTTTTCACAATGAGCCTGTGACCACACGCTAATTTTGCGTGCTAAAACTTAGCTAATGAAGATCGTTGGACCCCTGCTGAGAGGCGACGCCACGCCATAACCGCGCGTCGCCTGAAAGTCACGTAGGCACTTAGGCTGCCACATGGTATAGCCAGGTGGTATAAAAGGGCAGGCGAGTCATAGGGCAAGTCAGTTGACATCCCAGTCACCTCCAGCAAACACTCTTGCTCTATACGCCGCAGTCCCGATCACACGCTGTGTAAACCCTCCCCGAGGTCACAGTTCCGATCACACACTGTCGCATAGTCAATAGCCACCCTCTTGCTTAGTACGGCTCAGTCCCGATCACACGCTGTGTAAACCCTACCAAGGTCTCAGTTCCGATCACACGCTGTGTAACACGGTATAAGCAAGGTGGAAGGTTAGCTCGGAGCGTAACTAAGCTAATAGTGTAAAGCCACCCTCTTGCTTAGTACGGCTCAGTCCCGATCACACGCTGTGTAAACCCTACCAAGGTCTCAGTTCCGATCACACGCTGTGTAACACGGTATAAGCAAGGTGGAAGGTTAGCTCAGAGCGTAACTAAGCTATTAGTGTAAAGCCACCCTCTTGCTTAGTACGGCTCAGTCCCGATCACACGCTGTGTAAACCCTACCAAGGTCTCAGTTCCGATCACACGCTGTGTAACACGGTATAAGCAAGGTGGATGTTTAGCTCGGAGAGTAACTAACCTATCCGATACATACCAAGTGCGCCGTGTTAAAGTGCAAAGACAATTACTAGCAGTACACATACAGTGGTCATATCAGTGCTCGAACATATTGTGAAGACTATTAATAAATAATCTTGTACCTCGTCGTGTGTTTACTTGCTGCTCCGTTCTTAACCCAGTTAGCCAGGCACGAACCCATTTCTAATTAGACAAGCTATTCCAATTGGAACCTCAAAACCAATTGGAAGATCGACTCGAAGGACCCAACAACATCCTGTGTCCTACTCTTGTCTCACAGTACTCATTTAGTACCGACAAGTATCATTAGCACCCGAGAGCTTGCATTAAAAATTACTAGAGATAACCTAACCAACTTGGAAAAGTTGAAAATCCCCCGACATTGTTAATTCAAAGTTCCATATTTCAAAAACGTTTGAACCGATTATAATGAACCTTAATTAAGAGCCATCTCAATTTAACTAGCTTTCGATTTCAAAAACCGCATCGAAATCGGTCCCTCCGTCTGGGAGCTATGATGCCACAGAGAGATACACAGATACGCAGGTCAAACTTAAACCCTCTTTTTTCTCGGGGGTTACAAATAGTAAACAGATAATAAGGTCCTCTCTCCTTTTATGGTAGGCTCGTTGATGGCTCCATTTGGTTTGTTACTCTAAGGTTTTATCTGTAATGGACCTTACACGTTATGTTCATTAAGATTGAGCCCTCGTTTGCGAACTAAGCCCATTATTTCCAGGCCTTTGTGCTTGACGACTTATTTTTCTAACTTATAAGAATTGGGTTGCGTACCGTTTGACGTCGTCATCTTTTTTTTAATCGCGGTCCAAGACACGGACAGACTTTGTTAATCGACTTCAAAATAGGAGGAGGTTCTACGTTCCACTGTATGTATGTTTTTTTTATAATAGGGTCTGCTGTCAAAATAAAATCATTTTACATTTTCACTCAAGGTTCCGAAAATACTTATAAAAAACCGGCCAAGTGCGAGTCGGACTCGCGCACGAGGGTTCCCTAAAAAGATTTTTAACGCTTTTCCCCAGTTTCTTAAGAAGTCCAGTGTTAGCAGAGCCCTGCTCCTAAGCAAGATGTACGCAGTGTGGGGTCAACTTATATTGGTCTGCGAAATCTACAGACAGACATAAAATTTTAAGATTTTGAGACTTTTCGGAGTGGTTGTGTTATAAGAGCTACCTACATACCAAATTTCAAGTTTCTAGGACAACTAGAAGTACCCTTTAGGTTTTCGGAATTCGGCAATTTGTATGGAAATAGATTTTTTAATGACTGTATCTTTTGATTGCGTCGACTTAGAAGATTGTTTTTTTCACGGCTTCAAGGGACCGCAGGCTTGAGTATTTGACATAAATTTCAGCATGCTACCTCCACGCGTTCCAGAGAAAAAGGACAGACAGACGGACAACAAAGTGATCCTATAAGGGTTCCGTTTTTCCTTTTCAGGTACGGAACCCTAAAAACCGATGCCTCACTTGTTACTGCAATTAAAACGACTTCTAATTTAACAAAGCTAATAAGAGGAGGCAGTTTGATCATTAAAAATGATGACGCCATAGTTCTGTAATTCAATACAAACTTCGTACTAACGGATCCGATCTAAAATCGTTTTGACATTTCCAAAAAAGTTGCTGATTTGATCAAGAGGCAACATCCCTATTACGTATAATGTTAGTGATTGTGTGTTAGAACGTACTGGTGAAATACACTGGACTCTTTCATCAAGAGGTGGCTCGTAATTTAATTGGGGGAAGTTTTATCTCAAAATAAACAATAGCTACTATTAGAGTAATTAGTGTCGTCGTTTCTAACTTTGTGTATGCGTGTGTATGTGTGTGTGTGTGTGTAAATGTGTTGTGTGCAAATATATTAAACAACCATGAGAATTTAAAATTGATACAGCTTATTTTAAGCTATAAAGTTTCTTAAAACTTCGTAATTTAAATCAAATTCTCTCTCTGATCATTGTGTACTTACATCAAGTCAGCCGCTGCTATTTATTTAATGACTAAAATTTAGTTAACGTAGCAAATTTACGGCAATTTGCGAGTCGGCTGCGGAAATAGCATCTTAAGTTAGGGTGCTAGAGACTCGTCTCGAGAGGCGAGCGAAGGCTACGCGACTCTTAAACTTTTATATAACAGCCGTGGTTACCGTGACGGTCGTAAGTATACCTACATTTTAGGTATGTACTTCTATGACAATTTTAGAAATTTAACGTACCAGGCCCCTGTTTCAAAACCTTTACAATTGTCGGTTTGCCATGACAATTCGAACTACATTTCTGGGCCAGTATGAAGCGCGCTGAAACAAAAGCTCTTTAAGTCAGCAATCGACTCCGAATTGTCTTTGAAAACTGACAATTGTAAAGTTGGTGAAATAGGGGCCAGGACGTAGGAATAGACAAGTATTAAAGAATAAATGAGATTGTAAACTTTTAGTTTTAATTCAGCTTCGATCAATTTACAATTTTTTCGTGTAGTTGTAATTTTAGTATAGTGTCAATAACTAAAATGTGTTCGTAGTTTGTGAAACAAAAGTCCTGCCGCATCAAAAGACACCAGGGTCTCATAACTATCCCACAAGTTTTACTAAGCGACAGAAGCACGGAGTCGCATCATTACATTAAAGAGCGTTCGGCTGCCGAGCGCGCCCGAGCGCGCCCGAGCACGCCCGAGCGAGCCCGAACGCAGCACTCCCAGTGGACATGGCGTAGTGGACATAGAGTCAGCAGAGCCAGAAGCTATCGTATGTAATATGAGTCTATTTACAGTCAGCAGCAGAAGTAGCTCAGCAACCGAAGCGATCACAATAATCTAAGCACGGCTCTATTGTTATATAGACATTAAGAGCTTGTGTAGATCATTGTGACCGCTTCGGTTGCTGAGCTACTTCTGCTGCTTACTGTACACTAGCGTTTTTTGCTGATATAAAGCATAAACATACCAGTTTCTAGCGAGTGGTCAGACCTTGTGGAAGGACCGTCTAGATCACTACCACCATTGGTCAGCGTTTGCCCCGTAACATATCTTAAAATTATTTTTATTACAATAATGGCACTTAGGTACAGACAGCGTCAAAGAAAACGACCCTCCTCTGGTAATGACATGAAAGCGTTCAAGTTATTTGTCCTCTAACGCGGTAAGCAAGTTGGTGTAGTCGTTAGTCGATCGGCCTCGCAGTGCTTTTATTTTTGTTTCCATTATTTAATCATTGACTATTATTTAAGAGCTCTTTGCTAAAGTAGGTATGAGGTATACAATACAAGAAAAGATAGGCATGTTACAAACACAATATTTGTTTATTTATTTACATTTGTAGGACTTTAATCCATAGGTTCCTGGTTCTAAACTAAATTTACTAACAAAACAAATGGATACATGAGTCACGTTTCGCTTATAGTTATTTCTAGAAACATAGTTACAACATTTATTTAAGCTGCTAACATTAGCTAATTGTGCCTGTGAATCACTGAGAAAGAATCAACATGCTAAACTATTATAGTATAGCAATTTATATCTTTCTCTTATATCACAATTTCACAACATTTCTAACACAACATTAAAAACTATACCTATGTGCAGATGGTTCATCATTAACACACGAATACTCGTAGGTAAACAAGGGTAGCCTGATTGTTAATATTAATAAAGGTTTGTCTATTATTGATTAAAAATTAGTAAATATAACTATTTCGTTTCTCCCGTCGAAATTTAAATAACGAATTTATTTTTTTCTGGGGGTTCATAATTAAGTATGGATATTCGCCGCGTGTAGATGCCGTCGAATTGTGCTACGAGGCACCCCAAATATTTCAGCACTTGAGCGTACAGATTTAAAGGGACTTGCACTTCCACTGAGTGAACTTGCACTATATTACGGTGTGAGCTCTTCTTCATCGGTGTAAGCCATAGCGTGGGACAAGGGCCTTTTGGCGATCACATTACATATCACCCGTCGCTTGATAACTTATTGTATCCATCTACGAACTGTTTTTCTCTGTAAATAAGAAAATAATAGCATGAATAGTAATACATGAATAGTGCAATTTGTAAGAAATATTGCAACAATGAATATAAATATTAAGCATATAAAGTAAATCTTACCGTTATGCCCATTACATAATTATCTCGTGCTATTTTCTTTACAGATTGTTCTTGTTCCCAGAGAACAATAATTTTACAGCCTTATTCATAAAAAGTTAGAGCCTCCTTGAAGGCTCCTTGAAGGACCGATGCTAAAAATCATGATTCATAAACGTCTGTTAACGCTAATCAGTCCTTCAAGCCTCTGCTAAAGTTAGTGGGCCCTAGACCCTCCTTTATCTCTCTGCTAAGTCACAAAATGGCGGCCACAAATATGAACAGCTGATTTTGAAATGAGCAAAACCATACCCAAGAGAAAATTTGTATGGAAGGAATTCTGTGCTAAGTGGGTTTTATTAAAAATCCTTTTAAATGTGTGTTTAGAAGATACGTGTATAATAATAAATCAATAACAAATAAAATTAGGATGATTATCACATTCGTTACGGCTTTTTGCACTTGCAACATTAAATTATGGATAGAAAATAGCGGGAAAACAAATTATCTCGTTAGACAAAAAGTCGATCTTGTGATTGTATCGTTAACTTTACTTTCGTGATAATGCAAGCTAGGTACTCAGGTAATACGGGCCGTGGAAGTTGTGAAAAAGCGCGCTTAAATCCTATAGAGGATCTGCCCGATATAGAATTTCGGCGGCGGAATCGGTTTGACAAGGGGAGGATTCAATTTATTGTGGAATCGGTGAAGACGGACCTCACCAAGAACCGGAGAGGCGCCAGCCTGACACCAGAGCTGCAGGTTATTACTGCGATAAGATGTTGGGGGCGCAAGGAGGTTTGTAAGCATAATTATCTAGACGTAATTTTTTTACTACCAGCTATAAAACATTGTCTTCAGGGCTTCATGGGCTTTCGTAGCCGACGGTGAGCAGGTTGTGTCCAGCAGTGGTGCGAGCACTAGCGAATCACTCCGCTCACTGTATAAAAATGCCCTCCAACACGGCCGAGAACAGCAAAAGTGTAGACATCACTTTTACTTTTAATTTCACTAACTAGTTTGCCCCCGTGAAATATTTAAATTGGGCTAGTTCCCTATCCCGTGGGAATTTCGAAAAATCCCTTCTTAGTGCACCTCTAGGATACTCAAGGTATATGTTTGCTAAATTTCAAGTGTCTAGGTCCAGTGGTTTAGGCTGTGCGTTGCCTATCAATCAGTCAGTCACAGTACTGTTTTATAGGTATAAAGAATATGAAGACACAAGTGCGAGTCAGACTCGCGCACGAAGAGTTCCGTATCTATAAAAACGGCAAAAAAATCAAGTCTGTTGTGTGGGAGCCTCACTTAAATATTTTTTTTTTCTGTTTTAGTATTTCTTGTTATAGTGGCAACAGAAATACCTACATCATCTGTGAAAATGTCAACTGTTTATCCATCACGGTTTATGAGATACAGCCTAGTGACAGACAGACGGACAGTAATAGGGTCCCATTTTACCTTTTGAATGCGGAACCCTACAAAGTCTGTACATACCTACATACCCGTAACCATAACTTTTTAGTCATAATCTCTGCAAGCCAAACATGTTTCTTTTATTTATTTTTACCTGCAATTTTGCTTTCCTATACCTTGTCAAACTACATTATTAATTTGAGATTAATAATGTTTATTAATGATGAATGATGACCTGATGACAAACAATTGCTCAAGTTGACAGAGAAAATAATATAAATTAATTATAAAAGAAACTTTATGACATTAAAAAATAAATTTATTTTGTAAAATTTACAAAATCCATCAAATCCAAAAAGAAAAAAAGAATTCTGGTCAAAACAATTACTTTTGACTAAATTGAACCAATGATGGTAAAAACTAATTGATCTTTTAACTCCATAATTACAGCTTTCCTCATCCTTTCTTCCTTCTTCGTTTTCTATTAGATTTTGTGCAGTTCCTTGTGACACTTAATTTCATCAGCTGCAATGGCTGTTCACTGTCCAGAAGGCGGAGAGATCTGAAAAAGAAAAAATCATTAAATATAAATTGCTCATTAAATCTATGTCTAGAGGCCTACCATATGATAATTAAAGTTAAAGGAATTTACTTTTCTTTTCTTTGTTCCTAGGCTTGATTGCACCGTTGATGACCTCGCTGATATGCCGGAACTTTGTGAGTAGGCAGACTGTGTGGGTGGGGCTGGTGAAGCTCCCAGGGTAGGTGGTGTGGCTACTTGCACCAGTGGCAGTGGCAATAGCTGCATATTTACCAAGTATCAGTATCTGAAAAAAAGCAACATGTTTAATTAAAATATTTTTTGAACCGATATACCTACTTTTATTTTCAACCTGTTTTTAACTTGCATCCACATTAGTTATGTTTACTATCTATACTTATGGCTTCCATAATATACTTTTTGGGTTGGGGACATTCTAACACATAGGTACTCTGTTCATTATTTTCCATCCAGCTTTATAAATAAATAAATAAGCTTATCTAATTCTCCTTATAACATCTTATTCCCTAGATGTAAATGTATAAGAACTAATAGAATTAGCAGGTACCCAATACTCATTGAATACTCAATAGATGATTGAAGCCTTTTTTTATAGTTAAGATGATTTATCCGATTTACTGACTGACATTGACTTTACAGATATCTATGAAATACAAAGTGGGATAGATATTCTTTTGGGGAATAATCTAATATAACATAATATTTTTTTTGTTTAGTGATTTTACAGTTTTCCCTACAGGAAATTTTTGACACTTTGAACAAGAAAATGGGTATTAAAATGATGATTAAAAAATATACCTTTTAGACAGGTAACCAACCTCGGACAAGTATGTTTACAATATATGCACTTTATATCTAATCATTATTCACATGATTTTAAATAGTAACCTACCAACACTGTGTTCATGTACAGCCCTTCCTCATTAGAATTTAGGTAGCAGAACGGCTGTTTAAGAGGATTATGACCGTGTTGTATTGACTTAAAGGATAAAACCTGATACTTAACTACAAACCTTTTTAGAAGGCACGTTCACGCAGCAACCTTGCGTCTGCTGTTTGTATTCGTATCGTGTACCTTCGAGTGGCGGAAATCACCTCACGGTTCCATTTAGTTCGCCATTTTTAGGACCTGCCACTTGAATCCACTCCACTCCACTCCACTCTTCCACTCCCACTCTTTCTTTTACTAGCTCTTGAACCAACATCTGAGGACGTTCAGTGATTGGATTCAATAGAAACACTTTACATTTATGATACCAAACAAAGGTAAATTAATTGTTATTCTTACTTTATCGTCCGCTGTTCGCTTTTTTGGGTGGTATTCATTTTTTTTTTAAGATTAGAAACATCCCGACGAATTGAGAACCTCCTCCTTTTCTTTGAAGTCGGTTAAAAATATTAAACTAAACTCGTGTGTAACTTTAATTATGTAAAGTTTGCGATTTTATTTTCCTCGGACCTCGAATTTGCTGTAACTGCTGTCAATTTTCTTTTTTTTTATTCACGAGGAGGCCATGTTTTGTCTATGATTTGACAAGATTGCCAACATAACGCGTCTAATCAACCAATCAAGAGCTCATTAGCTAACAGACTGCTAGCAAGCGTTTATGAATCATGCCTCTTAACAAACGTCAAACAAGCCTAATCAGTCTGTTAACTAATAGACCGATCAAGCCTCTATTAGCGTTTTTTTATGAATAAGGCTGTTAGTCTTCAAGAAAGCTGTAAATCGAACTATAATAAAAAAAATCGAGAACTTAACAAATTGGACAATATTACGACGTGAAGATTTACATTAGGAGATCGACACGAAACGTAACGACTTGTAGTCATTATAAGCATTACCTACCCTCAGTTTAGTAAATGAGACTCATAATAAAATTGCGGTAGTGCTACAATCGGCAGTAAACACAATCTAACTATCTATATCTACGCATTAGCTGGACAAGGATGCAAAGATTAAGGAAATATCTGCCATAAGTATTTACCCTCAAAGTCTCAATATGAAAAACAATGTTAAAACTTAGCAATATCTCAGTCGTTGCTTCTTTGAAAGTCGCTATTTGCTGTGCAATAAGATTGCATTTGCTTTGCCGCCTGGCATATACTGAATAGTAATGGCACGCAACAAGCAACTATTAAATTTGCAGCCAATGTCAAGTGTTCAAATGGCCTAGAGGCAGATTGAATCATACGTCATGGCACTTGTTGCAGGTGAATCGAGTTTGATTCCAACCCTATTAGAAAAAATTGTGACATTTGGTAAAAATATATTTTTGTAAGCTATCACGGACCGCTTGGCGAAGACTGTGAATGTGACTTGCAATGCGAGTATTGAATCAAAAAAGAGTTCTGTTACTAATGTAAGTTGCCCGTTCATGGAATAATAATGAAACGTAGTCGGGTAACATAAAATACAATTCGGATATTATTACTAAGGTTCTCTTGTCTCACTTAAACCTACGAAGATTGTATTGTATCGATTCTAGTGTGGCTAAAAAAAATATTATCAATGAGCAAAACTTTTTAATTGTTTTTTTACTTACCTAACTAAATGGTCAGAAAAATCCTACAAAAAATTAAAACAAAAATAAATAAAACAAAAAGTCTTCGTAGAAGTGGATTTGAACCCGCGGGACCTCTGATTCACTTGTCACGAGAGGTCGTTTTCTCTGACGCTTACTGAGCGCCTAGTGTAATCGCCGTCCAGGCCGAAAAATACGTATCGATCGCGTTCGCGTTAAACAATTCTCATACTATTTGACACTTTAACGCAAACGCGATCGAGACGTATTTTGTGTTTTTTGATTACACTAAGGGCACTGTACCTATAAATAAAATGACTTCACAATAAGTAAGTACAACAATACAATACAATACAAATATTCTTTATTGAAAACCACAAAATAGTACAAAGAGATTACAGAAAACAGGTATGGTAGACAATAGGCGATCTTATCGCTTAAAAGCGATCTCTTACGGACTACCAAAATTCAGAAACCAAGATGAAAAAGCTAAAATAGGTGGCAGAAATGAACAGAAAGGAGACACTTAAAATCAACAACAACTTAAATTAAATTAATAACTACAGATAAATATACTACATAAATAAACATATACCTACATATACAATACATACACTACTTATACAAAACATGAGTGAAAATGTTAAAAAGGCCACAGGTGAAAAGGATTTCAAAGGACTAGATATAACAGAGACAATAAGAATCGAGATGGACCAAAGACAGAAATAAGTTATTAAGTTAGTGACAAGTAGTAAGCCTTAAGAAGATTTAAGATTTTAAGTAGTGTTGTAGTCAAGGATTTTTATTTCCTCGGGTTGTTAAAGAAAGGCACTATACAACTTTCGGCCGGAACAGGGAGTCTGACTCGTAATACTCGGCCGTCAAACCCAATCGTTCAGCAACCCCTTTCTTTCCGGCTTCTGCAGCTAGGAGGAACAAGACTAAAACATCGTGAGGAAAGCGTACGCTCCTGCGAAGCAATTCACTGGTGTGTGTGAAGTTGCCAATCCACACACAACACACGTGGGAACTATAGCTTATTTATAGAATATTTTACGTTCCTATTGGTTGTCGGTTCTGGCAACGTAACAAATTCATCATCACCAGCCTTTTCTTTGTTACGTCCTTCTGTAATGCAATGTAATGTAATGTAATGCAATGCAATGTAATGTTATGTAAAGTAATGTAATGTAATGCAATGCAATGTAATGTAATGTAAGGTAATGTAATGTAATGCAATGTAATGTAATGCAATGCAATGCAATGTAATGTAAAGTAATGTAATGCAATGTAATGTAATGTAATGCTATGCAATGTAATGTAATGTAATGTAATGCAATGCAATGTAATGTAATGTAACGCAATGCAATGCAATGCAATGTAATGTAATGTAAAGTAATGTAATGTAATGTAATGTAATGCAATGCAATGTAATGAAATGTAAAGTAATGTAATGTAAATAATGCAATGCAATGCAATGTAATGTAATGTAAAGTAATGTAATGTAATGTAATGCAATGCAATGCAATGTAATGTAATGTAATGCAATACAATGTAATGTAATGTAATGCAATGCAATGTAATGTAATGTAATGCAATGCAATGTAATGTAATGTAAAGTAATGTAATGCAATGTAATGTAATGTAATGCAATGCAATGTAAAGTAATGTAATGTAATGTAATTTAATGCAATGCAATGTAATGTAATGTAATATAACAAGTAGTCCAGATTTTTTTAAACCTACTGTGTCTGTGTTCTGTACGACACACCAAGTCTGATTGTGTTTTACGAGGTATAAAATAGAAAAGCGCTCAAGGGTGACGTTGGACTTAGCTAGGTCCTTTTATGGATAGTTCTCGTCCGGAAATAAACCCTGCACTGGAGAAACATATTTTTTTACTATAAAATTTTCAATTAATAATCGACTTTTTACGTGAAACTACAGTAAGATTCAATCGTAGTGAAATAAACGGATCTTTCTCGTTTGCTGCCCTAACTACTGTACTAGTGCTCAGTAAGCTGTAGATCTCGAGAGCTCAATTTTGAATTTTTCTTCTGTTTTAGGAATCCGCACCTCAAAAGGAAAAACGGAATCCCTATAAGATCACTTTATTTTTCATCTGTCTGTCTGTCTGGCAAGACCCTTTTTCTCTGGAACTCGTGAGGTAGCATGTTGAAATTAATATCAAATACTGAAGCTTGCAGTCCCTTGAAGCTGTGACAAAATTGCACTTCTAAGTCAAGGCAATCAAAGGATATAGTCATTAAAATGGTTGTTTCCATACAAATTGCTGTAATGTGAAAACCTAAAGGGTACTTCCAATTGTCCTAGAAACTTGAAATTTAGTATGAAGGTAGCTCTTATAGCACAATCACTCAAAAAATCACAAAATATTATTTTCTTATATCTGTCTGCATAATGTCACAATGACCCCACACTGCGTACATTCTGCTTACAAGCAGGGCTCTGCTAACACTGGACAACAGAAAACATTGGGGAAAAGCGAGAAAAGTCTTTGTACGGAATCCTCGGTACGCGAGCCCAACTGGCAACTCCAGATACCGAATCGTCAAAAAAACCTTAATAATAATTTACGATCCTGCTCAGAAAAAAATGCGAGAATCGGTTGAAAAATTTACCCTGTAGAGGGGAACAGCCGGACAGACATACGACAGCGTCTTTGCCCGAGCTGCAACGAAGAAGCTTCTTTGCGATTCGTGCTTGCTCGGCCAATTGGCCCATGTACAGTGGTTTGGCGGTCAGGGGAACGATGATTGCTCGCAGGTTTGCTCGATGCACAAGGCAAGTTAAGATTACTTTGTTTAGAGCATATTGCCAAATATTCTACTCGAGCAGCCTGTGGGTTAACCATACTAAGCGTGTCTATTGTACGCTGAGGGTTCAGTACAATAACATACTCAGGATGCTGTTGAGGTTGCCGCGCCACTGTAGTGCGTCCGCCATGTTCGCCGAGGCGCACATAGATGACTATTACGCAGTAAGATGGAAGAAAGTCGCCTCATTGCTGCTGCAACAGCAACAGCATTCTGAGGATGTTTGCAGAACTCCTCGATTGCCCTGTCACTAAGAATTGGGTGGGGATTGTGACGGGGCAAGTAAAATAATTATTTCGCTTCTTTTTTTGTATGCCCAAAATGTAATTTATGTATACTAACATAGTCAAGTAAGTGTAATTGTAAGTACTAACAATTTTATAGGTCATCTGGCCTGAAATAAAGGATTTTTTTTTATGGTCAGCAGCAAAAATTGCTAAGCAACCGAAGCGGTCACAATGATCTTCAGAAGCTCTTAGAGTCAACCCACGATAACTCTGCAACGAACTGACAACAGTAGAAATCTAAGGTTTGTTTATGGCAACACTGATTTATAGTCAAATAACACGTTATGAACTTTTGATTAGTTTAAACATAAACAGGTCATCGTTCGTCCACCATCCGCCATTAAAATACCTCTCATATTTCGTTTTCTAGTTTTTTTTTACCGTACAACGGCAAAACCTACTAAACACTGGCAAATTGTCCTGCAATGAACAGAGCCATATTTTAAAAAAACCAGCAAATTTTTGATTACTACTATCATTATTATTTATAATTAAAAAAATGTCTGAATGACATGAAAAAAGTATTACCACAGCGTGATTTTTCTTTCCAATTAATATCTTATGCAGAGTTATCGTGGGACGATTATATGTCTATAACAATAGGGCCGTGCTTAGATCATTATGACAGCTTCGGTTGCTTAGCAACTATTGCTGCTGCCTGTATGCAGCAACGACTAATGAAATGTCATTTGCCATCTGCGTCTGAAAGCATCTTAAATTAGCAGATATCTTAATTGCAGCTCTTCTGCGGCATTCCTATCACGCACTCTTTACTAATGACACTGCACTTTGTCCGCAGTCAGTCAGTTGCAGCTGCTGCACTGAAAATAGTAACTCGGGTACAAAAGTTAACCTACACTATCATCATCAGCCTATTTACGTCGCACTGCTGGGCACAGGCCTCCTCTCAGAATGAGAGGGCTTGGGCAACAGTTCCCACGCGGGCCCAGTGCGGATTGGGAACTTCACACACACCATTGAATTGGTTCGCGGGAGTGTGCAGGTTTCCTCACGATGTTTTCCTTCACCGAAAAGTTCATAATAAATTACAAATGTAATTTCGCACATAAATTCCGAAAAACTCAGAGGTGCAAGCCGGGATTTGAACCCACGACCCTCTGTTTGAGAGGCCATAGGTCGAACCAATAGGCTATCACGGCTTCAGTAAGATTTTTTTAACAGCTGATATTTGACAGCTGTCATCCCAGTGCAATTTAAGTTACAAATAATGCATACGTCACTTTCGTTACATACGTTACCAGCACATGTAGCACGGCGCGCAATTTTGTCGCTTGTCGCGCAGTGCGTCCCTTTCATAGTGACGGAATCAGTGAAGGACGCACTGAGCGACAAGCGGCCAAATGGCACGCGTGCTAGCCCCTTAGAAATAGCGAAGCGTATTTGACATTGATAAGTACAAATTACAAGTGCAGACTTACAAATTACAAGTGCAGACTTACAAATTACAAGTGCAGACTTACAAATTACAAGTGCAGACTTACAAATTACAAGTGCAGACTTACAAATTACAAGTGCAGACTTACAAATTACAAGTGCAGACTTACAAATTACAAGTGCAGACTTACAAATCAAGTAAGTAGGTAGCAATACTGACTTGGCAAAACATACGGAATATATCTTTTGAAATAAAAAGTTATGTGTACCTACCTTTTTTCTGTGTTGTTTATTATGTGGTGTTCAATAAAGAGTGTATGGTGTCTGGCTCTGTTGCCGTTGTCCGCTGCGTACTAATTATATATAATTGACAAATAATGTTTTATTTATTTCACATGATGACATGAAATGTATATTTCATCAATTTTGTTATTTGACATTTGGAGACCATATACATCTCCAGTTTATTTATATGTATTATTATACTTATTATTTGACCGTGGAGGCGTTTTACACCTCTGCTGATTTTTAATTTAGTTTAAATTGACCCTAGAGACTATACATCTCTAAGCCATTTAGATTAAGTATCATATTATAGTATTAATTCTGGGACCCTATACATCCCCTTGTAATTCTAAAGATATTTGACCTGGAGACCCTATACATCTCCTGCTCAATTAAAACGTGCCAATAAATTAAAGTGTTCTGGTTTTGCTGTTCTAATAATTTTTTTTTTTAATTTTTTTCTAAAATATGGTTGTTTTTTTTTCTCTTTATTTTTTTTATTGATAGAGTGAGCTTTCTTTGCGTAATTTATCTGTGGTTACGTATTGTAAGATCTGATGTAACTTGTTTTTAGAAAAAATGACTTTGTGCCAAGTTTCTTGCGGCGCATTCTTCTTGGCAATCATGGTCTTTCCGAAAGCGCTGGTAGACTCGAAAAAATGACGTGTAAAAGAGCATTCAACTGCCTATTTGCTGAATAAAATTTTGAATTTTGAATTTTGTATTGTATTGTATTTTATTGTATTGTATTGTATTGTAATTCTTAGAGGACCAAGTAAGAGGAAAGAGAAAGAAGAGGGGATGAAGGATCCCGTGAGAGCGCAAACCCAGCGTTTTAGCTGTTTTATCTCGGTTGTGTGATCATTTGTGATCTTGCTTACCCATTCATGACGTACATACCGTAATCAAGGAACGCCATTTACTTCCAATCTTACGTGGAGCGCTAAACAATACCTCGCATATGCAATGCACATAATTAATGTGACGGTGTGCAATAAGCCGCTATTTCTGCTTAAATTTCATTAAGTTGTACGTACAGAATAAAATACCTTTTCTCTTCTCACCTTAGCTTAAATTGTCTATTTTAATATACGAGTAACAGTGTTCTTTTGCAAACTAAAAAGTGACAAATAAATAAAAATAATTACTAAAATAGTAGCTTTTTAAAACCCCCGACGCAGCATGTATGTACGAGTATGTACTGTCAACATCATAAATTAATATTATGTACGTCACCAAGTGGTCAAAAATATTTAACCTCATTTCATGTCATTAACAATAATTCGGTGTTTACAATATTTGACGCGAGTCGTCCTCTACGGAGCGTCGAAAGCAGATACAAAAAGATCCCTGCTGTCAGAGATCTCTTTAAGCCTTTGTACAGACTGTACAATCGAAGTCAAAGATGTGTTTACATTTGAGAGTTACAACAATATGTACACAAACCTTATTACCGCGGCAACAAGTTTGTTGTAAGTACATATTTTTTGCAATTTTGTGTTGATATACCGTTATAAAATTTAGAGTTATACATACATACATATATACAAAGTATAGGGCGGAGCATTCATTTGCGATGGCGCATTTCGTATGCAATACTATTAAAATATTCTGTGCAACGGTTCAACTTATCAAAAATGTAAATATTTCCGTCCCGACTTAAACCAGACAAACTTTTTCCCCTGTCTTTAAGGATTTAAAAACCCTTATTAAAAGCGCGTAAGGCGGGGTTACACTGGGGAGAGATGGTTTATTCATGTGCACGTGGCCGTTTTGTTTTGCCTTGAGGTCAATGACTTGAGCCCATCAGGGAAGTAACAATGTCCTCAAACCACCAAAATTTACTTCAGAATATTCGGGTTTTAGAAACACTTCAGCTGTCAAGGCGCTTCTTATGTCAAAGAAAGAGATGTCAATACTTATTCACCCGAACCCGTATCCTTGTCATTTGTCACTTTCATTTTGTCATCATTTACGAAAATACTTTGAATCTTCGGCGTTTTTTAGTGTTCCGTACCTCAAAAGGAAAAAACGGAACTCTTATAAGATCACTTTGTTGTCAGTCTGTCTGTCTGTCTGTCGAGACCCTGTTTCTCTGGAACGCGTAGAGGTAGCTTGCTGAAATTAATATCGAATACTCAAACCTACGGTCCCTTGAAGCTGTAAAAAAACCAAGCCAGTTAGTCAACGCAATAAAAAAATACAGTCATTAAAAAAGTCGTTTCCATACAAATTGCCGTATTTTGAAAACCTAAAGGGTACTTCCATGAACTCCGTGGCCATGTGGCCGCAAAATAATGGTCATGATTATGAATTTACACAAACAATAAAAACTAGCATCAGGTATTTTAAATAAACACATACAACTCTTAACACTGCTTGTTTTCAGCCATCTGAAAAAAAAAAAACAAAAACACGATAACATTTTCTGAAGATGTTCGCGAACTGTGAAACACTTGACACGATCGTTACAATCCCGTTGCAGTCTGTTACGGATCTCAAAAACAGCAGTCTAACAGCTGTAATACTTCTGGCAATTGCCTTAAAAATTTTACCTAATAAGATTTTATGTTTGTTTCCGGCCACGGTGCAAGTTGTAAGAGGGAAGCGGACTTATAACCAACTATTAACCAACAGAATAATAATATATTTACTCTCACATTTTTTGGTCGTTCGGAATTTGTCAACATCATCATCATGTCAGCCGAAAGACGTCCACTGCTGGCCGGCGGCCTCCCCCAAGGCTCTCCACTCAGACCGGTCTTGTGCTTTCCGCATCCACCGCGGTCCCGCGGTCTTTCCAGGTCGTCGCTCCATCTTGTTGGAGGCCTACCGACAGCTTGTCTCCCGGTCCGTGAAAGCCATTCGAGAACCTTCTGACCCCATCGGCCATCAGTCCTGCGAGCAATGTGCCCCGCCCACTGCCACATAAGTTTCGCAATTCTTCGGACTACATCATCAGCCGGAAAACACAACATACCTAATTGAATCTTATGTCTCTGACCTTCTGCAGCTACCACACGCTGCAACTCTGACATATTGTAATGATTAAGTACCTATCATAGCTACTTGTTGAAACTCAGCATCAAGACCTTGGGACAGCTGTTCAATCTTTTTTTATACGACAAGGAAGGCAAACAAGCAAGTGGGTCACATGTTGGTAAGTTACCACCACTGCCCATATACACCCGCAACCCCGGGGGGTTTGTACTGTTTGCAGATGCATTGCCAACCTAGAGAGCTAAGATGAAATGCCTCTTGCGCCCGTAACTACAAAGGCTGGCTTACTCTCCACACTGGGACACAACAGTACAAGCAAAGCAAGCTTAACGGCAGGATTAGCGTGTAAGATGGTGGTAGAAATCCGGACGGGCCACGCACAAGGTCCTACCAGCAAGGCTAGTCCTGGATAAAGAAAGATTCAGAAAACTGACTGCTGACCTTCGTTAACGGAGAGGCAATTGAAGAAGATGATTGTTCAAATCACAGTCCGCTCTGCCGAACTCAAAGCCAATGCTTCGCCACCGCCTATAGCTTACACCAAATCGCTTCAAACAAGGAAGTGAAACCATTTCATTCAAGTTTATCGCACTTGATATTCAAGAGGCTCTCCTCAGATAGTGCGAACGTTTCTCGATAGCGTTTCGCCGGAATAATACACAGACATAAGCTTAAATTCAAATGAGAATACAAAAGCGTTTGAGAGCTAAATTAAAGATGCCTCGTCTTGGTCACGTTTTCAAAATTCTGGTTAACGTTTCTTTTTTTCCACCCCAAAAAAGAAAGTCCCTTCTCAATTCGGCTGTAATTGTTAATTGTGCTGTTGTTCGACGCTAGGCACAGTCTAATTACTTTGTTGGTTATGGTAATTGAAGTGATTTATTAGCAATAGTGCCGTGATAGCCTAGTGGTTTGACTTATGGTCTCTCAAGCACAGGGTCGTGAGTTTAAACTCTAGCTCGCGACTGTTTTTCGAAATTTATGTGCGGATTTATATTTGTAATTTATCATGAGCTTTTCGGTGAAGGAAAACATCGTGAGGAAGCCTGCACACTAAAAAAAGGCTGGTGATGATGATGATGATGATGATGATGATGATGATGACATAGAGCAAAAACGATAGCTTGCGGTGCAGAATTAGTGAAAATCCTTAGCATTTTAGAGGCGGATCTAAAATTCGTCAAACTATCACGCAGTGTATGGGACAACATGACTTGAGATACCAACCAGGTAATCAACATAGACTACTATAATTAGACTTTTTAATTACAGGATATTGACAGCGATTACCTTAGGTTTAACATACAACATAACATTAGATACACAACGCGAACCGGGAGACGAGCTAGGTAGGCCTCCAACAAGACGGAGCGACGACCTGGTAAGGATCGCGGGACCGCGTTGGATGCGGAAAGCACAAGACCGGTCTGAGTGGAGAGCCCTGGGGGAGTCCAGCAGCGGACGTCATTCGGCTGGCATGATGATGATGATGACACAACATTATCATCCACCCGCGTTTCGTCGGCCTACTCGTGATCATGATACATGCAACTGAGTGGAAATATCGGGAGCTCATCAAAACCTTAACCCGAACCATTATCAATAAACTCGCGGTACGACTCTGTCACAGTGAGCCATTGTTGTACCTATCAAAAAATTCAGTCAAGCGTTTACTTCAAAGAGTTCTACAGCAGGTTGTTATTACAATGATTCGATTCGATAGTCAATATCCAGTACCTAATAATTACGAGTATGTCTAACGTAATTAACCGCGAATCATTGATCGATTGAAATTAATCCCGTCTATTCATGTTTCCCGGTAGGTATAGTTGTTTATTGTTTAATAGGCATATTCCCTAGTATTTGAGCATGATATCCGTGGACACACAGCCACACAAGCATTGTGCAATCTCGACGAGTGCACGTGACGGCCGTTTCCGCAATTCCACTTGGGTATTTCCAGAAGCAAAGTTAGCCGTTTGTACTCATACATGTTTGTGTCTAACTGACCCCGTTACTGCTATAAGTTGTACTAAGGCAATACTAATTGCGTACGTGTTAACAGAATTGCATAATTTCTCAAAGTTGCAATCATAAATGACTTGGCATTGTTAACGCCGCCAGAATAGACCAGAGGGTCGAGCACTACTTTACAAATGCTGCGTAACGTTACGGTTATCGTATTGAGATCGAGAAACCTCATAGTAAATTTTAGTTCCAAATACGCTCATGGGCGGGCGCTGTTCCAAACGTCATACAAAATCGACAACGTTTACGTCGATTTTATGTGACGCAGCATTCGTAAAGTCGTGCTCGACCCTCCGAAAAGCGCTCGGAGACACGAAAGGCGCCGAGCGCCCCATTCGATTTTTAATCATCTCCGGTAACACACGCGCCCTTGCATCGAGATTGACGCCTCAAAAGGCATCATAGTTTTCAACATTTGGGAAAAACCACCTGCACGTAACTTCTTGCTATAAACATTTATTTATTTATTTAACATAAGGCTGTAAAGAATATATTATGTTAATACGTGAAGCGAAGACTTTGTATCCCTTTTCAACCGACTTCAAAAAGGGAGGAGGTTCGTAATTCGAAGTTTTTTTTTGTATGTTTGTTACGCTATTACTCCGTCATTTGTAAACCGGTTTGCTTCTTTTTATTTGAAAGGGTATACTCATACTCATACTCATTTATTCTTAATAAGGTATCATCACATGTCATTTAACTTAGTGCGTTAATTCGCTGCACAGCAATACAAAATAAATTATTACGTCCATAGATTACAATTCAAATTAAGTTAATAAAATAAAAAATAAGTTATGTCATTATGCTATTATCATAATTCGTCACCAATTATACCACCTAATAACTAGTGGGTTTTGGGATTAAAGTTAAGGAGCTCGTCAAAGGTCCTATACTCCTGAGAAGGTTTTAATTTTATTTACATTTTCCTGTTTTAGGGAAAAGGTTATTAAGAATACTGCGCGCTCAGTGGAGTGTAAGATTTAACTTAGTTGGAGTAAGTATATGGAAAATAAGTACAGAAAGCAAATACATGTATTTATAAGAAATTAAATAATTCCGCTTCTATGAGTACTTACTCATAGGTACAGTATAAAATACACTCACAAAAAAATACGCACTGTTCGTCGTTTGTTATAATTATTGGTGACCTGCAATTTAGAAGATATTTTATTCATAGACTCTTATTTTTTGTAACATTATTATTTGTAACATTTGACGACCGGTTGGCCTAGTAGTGAGAGAACCTGACTACAAAGCTTGAGGTCGCGGGTTCAGTCCCCGGTCGGGGCAGATGTCTGTAATGATGAATATGAATCTTTGTTCTCGAGTCTTGGATGCTTAATATGTGTTTATGTATGTATTTATCTATAATAAGTACGTTTATCCGTTGTCTAGTACCCATAACACAAGCTCTGCTTAATTTGGTACTAGATCAATTTGTGTCTATTACCTCACGGTATTTATTTATTTTATTTATTTATTACTTCATACGCGTAACTAACAATTTCAACCACACACAAAGACAATACTTACCCCTAACTACGGCTCTTTGAAATCGAACTCTTCAGTTGTAAATTTGAAACTTCCACGTTACGGTTGAAACTTTGAACCAGGAAATAAACTCAATACCCTTAGGAGCAAGTCGGTACGTGTTCTTATTTTACTGCATAGAAATAGAATTTTTATCTTATCATTCGGTTCCGATCGTATAATAACATCAGTGAATTCCAAGTGAATTTTGTAGTGCGATGGTTGCACGGAGTGTACGTATTGCTCTAGTTAATAGTTTCGGCGTGCTTTTTACGTGTGGCGTCCGTAAATAAAATTAAAGTCGTGTTCGAGGTTTATTGAGAAGCGTTTTGTTCATTTTTAACATGAAACTACCGTGAGACTCAATCATAGTGAAATAAAAAACGGATCACTCACGTTATATACGTGGGTGTTCCGTTTTTATTTCACTACGTTTTGTTCATTATTAGATGCTGTATAAAAGCGGTAAGAATTAGAGAAACCTGCAAAAAACGTTAACGTTTTGGACTTAAAAAAATACTATAACAATAGACGCGAAAGAAGATAAAAAATGATCAACAAGTTTTATGTTCTCGACTAACGTTCTAAAAATACTCTTCATGAGTTCCACAAAAAACACTGAATATTATTAAGATTCTGTACAACAAAAAGAAAAACACGGAAACCTTGTAGGATCACTTCGTTGCCCTTTGCCTTCGTTGCAATTTTGTTTATCTGTCTGTCTGTCCCCCAGTAAATCTATAGCGTACTTCCTATTGAACTAGAATCATAGAATTTGGCATGAAACAAGCTAAAAAAATCTGAAAAAAATTTGGCCCTTGGCCGATTTGTTTAAAAGCCATTGACCCCAAAACACCAGTTTGCTTGTTTCTCTGTACATCGCAAACTTCCTAGCGTAAATTTTTAAATGCAAATTCGAAAGTTGATAGAATATTGATGAAGCCGTTTCAGGATACGCTGAAACAGGCATTAGCGGGCATGTTTATTCGGAACCGATCGCTTATTTGCATAATTTTGCTTAAAATCTTATTTTGATAGTATGAGGCCGGAATAGCGTATCGGCCAACGGCAGGTAGAGAGTTCGTTTGAAGCGGTGAACGACCGTTGAATGAGGAGAATATTTTTTAGTTTATTCAAGGACGCCATCGACGTGGTATTAAAAAGTATGAAATTGTAAAATAAACGGATCTATAGGTACCTATAAAACAGTAGGTACCCTAACTGACTGACTGATAGACAACGCACGGCTTAAACCACTGGGCACTGAGAAGGGAGTTTTCGAAATTCCCATGGGATAGGGAACTAGCCCATTTTGGAATATTTAACGGGGGCAAAACCGCGGGCATAAGCTAGTTATATGTATATATATATATATATATATACATATAAGTCGTATTTAGCCCGACATTTTGAAACTCTTTTATTTCTATTTGTCTTCATGACACCAGTGCCCTAAGCATGACTTGTCGAATCCTGCGTCACGTAAAATCGAATAGTAAACTATAACGAGTTTGTATGACGTTTGGATCAGCGCCCGCCCGTGAGCGTATTTGGAACTAAATTTTAGTATGTGATTTCTCGATATCGATACGATAACCGTAACGTAACGCAGGATTCGACAAGTCGTGCTTAGGGCACAGTAAAACGCGCGCATACGCTAAATAAGCCTTTACTGCGCAAGTCTAATTGTCTTGGAGAGCAACTTCGTCAGATTGTCAGTGGGTATCATGTTTATATTAATGTCATCGTATAAAACAAATATTTCAACGAGCAACTTTGGGCTGGAGAAGCCTCCTTTACTTAGAGCTGCGAGCTTAGTGGGGGAGAATGGCGATTTAAGTCTGGGTTTAATTTCTGTATGTCTCCTCTACGCGATGTGCTATCATACTTACACACCTATCATTTATTAATATATATACCAAAACAACTTTACAGCTTTGGGGAAGACTCCAGTAGAGAGATCTCTCTCCAGGCAGATGTTATGCCTGGGGACCGAAGTCCGAAGGAAGAGAGTTGAAAGTTGTATTTATGCAACCGACTTGAGAAACTTCGACAGCGCGACGTAGTACCCTGATGACGTCATCTGCGTGTGGCGCGGGGTTGCTACACCAGCCCCCCTTTTTAGACCGGAGGTCGAAGTGAAAGTGCAGTCTGTGCGTCGTGTGGGCGCTTGCAAGGGAGAAATGCGAGCTTTGCTCAGCCTCGTTGGCTAGCGATGAGTTGCTCCGCTATGCTGGCAAGAGCGTTGAGTTACTCCGCTATGCTGGCGAGAGCGTTGAGTTACTCCGCTGTGCTGGCGAGAGCGTAGAGCTACTGCGCTGTGCTGGCAAGAGCGTCTGTTACTCCGCTGTGCTAGTGAGAGCGTTGAATTACTCCGCTGTACTGGCGAGAGCATTGAGTTACTCCGCTATGCTGGCAAGAGCGTTGAGTTACTCCGATGTGCTGGCGATAGTGTTGAGACGCTTCGCTGAGATATTTTGCGATTTGCACATCCGGCTATGTATCGATCCGGACAGCAGTTTATAACGTCTACAAATTTGTATGGAACCCTTGTCGCGCTAGTCCGACCAGCACATAGCCTGTGTTTTATCCGTCATATCAATTCCAATATACCCACTATCTTAAAATAAATAAATGTGCGTAGCTCTCGCGCGTACATTTATCCACGGGGTAATTATAAGGCGAGGAATTTCCTCTTTTAATTTACACGCGCCAGTTTTAACATCTTCCTCCTTGAGCTCTTTATTCTAATACAGCGTTATTAAATACTTTGGATAAGGTAATAACGCTGCGACATTTTGTTACAATGTGACGGGCAAAGAGTTATAGAAAAATCAGAAAGATAACTATTTTGCCTCATTTCACGGGTTGTTTCTAAATACCTATAGATTCTTGTTCGAGAAAAGGAAGAAAAAGAAAGAAGACATTTATTTACTTTTACAAGAAGACACACGGATACAAGAAAATACACACAATTTCACACATTTCACTCAAGAAGTGTGTCCTCGCAAAAGTGAAACGGTCGCTGAAGCAGCATAATGCATAGGCGTTAGAGTCTGCAGAACTTTATATTTTATTTTATTTTAGCTTAAACATTTTAAAACCAGACCTGTACCCAGCATGGGGACGCTTATTGGATGTTATCAACAAAAAATGGTAAGCGAAATTGACAACGCAAAGACATTTTTTAAATCGTATCGAATTTAAATAATACTTTACACTGTAATTTACAAGAGCCAACAAAAAAGTCCGTAAGTCAGAGCGATTTCAAATCATTTCCCCTTTTTTATCTACCACAGTTTTTCGCCATTAAATTATGTACCCAAATATCCCAAACCACATCACAATACAATAAATAAACAATAGACATCATAAAACTCTGAACAAGATGTTCTCTTGTTTTCAGTCTGATCGTAAAACGGCCATAAAGGGTTCCCTTTGATTTTTCCCATTAATTCAACCTTATCTGCTTAGTGCGATAATATCCAGCGGACTGCTTACATTGCTGCGTTAGATGAAGCACTTTTAAGCCCATAGCCTCGCCGCCACGCAATACAACGCAATCCACGCAATATTCCCCACGTCGTGTAAAAGCTTTATTTATATTGACCTGGTAGTGTATAAAGATTTATGAGCGTTTATGAATTTTTATGATTCATCGCAGGTACGGGATGCAAATTTAGATGGCTATTGTAACGTATGACCTTGTTTTTGAGATTTGCGAGGTGTGGAAGAATTGGTTTCGGTGATTTACATCTGCGTGATTGAAAATACGTACGCGCGAGTTAAATTAAAATCAAGTGTTTGCATCTTGAAAACATAATCTTTCTTTTGGGCTCCACCGTAGACAGGTAAAGAGAGTGCGGGTTTCGATATTTTCATTATGTCTAATATTGACGTGATATTCGTAATTTCATAAGCACAAGTACATTCTAATTAAGAGACGAGAAAATTATTTAATACTTCTATACCCTGGAAACAATACACACTTTTTTTCTTTAGCCAATTGTGTAAAAGGAGGACTCCTTCTGACATTTTTAACCCCCGACGCAAAAAGAAGGGTGTTGTGTTATAATTATAAGTTTGACCCACGTTTGACCCGAGTATTTGTATCTGTCTGTGACACCATAGCTCCCAAACGGATGAACCGATTTAGACGCGGCTTTTTTTAATCGAAAACTAGTTTAATCGACATGATTCTTAACTCAGTTTTGCCGTTTTTGAGATAATGAACTTTGAAATAAAAACGTTGAGGATTTTTCAACTTTTCTAAGTTAGTTAGGTTAAGGTTATTACGTCACTATTCAAGATAATTGCAAACTTCCTTATCCCCTAATATTTTTCCCAGGACCAGCCAAAGGCAGACTTAATTCTAGCACTATCTGAGGAGATCAGCTGACCGTCTCAATCAGGTTAAATGGAGGGACGCGTCAGAGGAAATTTAATGCTGGATTACATTCAAACGTGACCTAGTTAAGAAGCGTTTGTGAATTTAGCTCGAGGATATCAATGGACGGACACTCGCATCTTTATAGTAGTAGTAACTCTATTATATTTATATTGTATAAGTTTTATGTAAAAACTAACTTATGCCCCGTGGCTTTGCCCCCGTGAAATATTTCAAAATAGGCTAGTTCCCTATCCCGTGGGAATTTAGAAAAATCCCTTCTTAGTGCACCTTTAGGATAAGTACTCAAGGTATATGATTGCCAAATTTTAAGTCTCTAGGTCCAGTGGTTTAGGCTGTGTTGTCTGTCAGTCAGTCAGCCACGGTACTGTTTTATAGGTATAGACGATAATTAACCTCCGACACAAAAAGTGGGGTGTTAGAATTTTTATGTTTGGCGTATCTCTGTATAAGTATGTCTCTTTGATAGACCGATTTGGACGGACCTTTTTGATCGAGCAGTAGTTTAACTGAAACGGATCTTAGCAGTGGCCTAAGCACGACTTGTCGAATCCTGCGTTACGTTACGGTTATCGTATCGAGATCGAGAAATCTCATACTAAATTTTGGTTCCAAATACGCTCACGGGCGGGCGCTGTTCCAAACGTCATACAAACTCGTTATAGTTTACTATTCGATTTTACGTGACGCAGGATTCGACAAGTCGTGCTCAGGGCACAGTTCAGTCGTTTCTGAGATATTGGGCTTAGAAATAAAAATTATAGGGGTTTTCAACTTTTGTAAGTTGCGAAAAGCTTAGTTTTAACGACTCAAAATAACATTCCAACTTCCACGCTTTATTAACAAGAGCTGTTTTGCTGACTGTACTCTTGCATTATCATCAGATAAGTAAAACATAAGAACATAGTCATGAATGATTTAATAAGTTTTATTAGGATGGCATCACCTGGCTGACAATTTGGCACTGAAATCTTGCATTTTCTTCACCCGGATACATTTCGATCGCCTCTTTTCAATAATCATTGGGTACACCGCCCTAGAATAAAATAAACGTAATTATCATCAAGTAATTATATGGTATTTACTAATATTCTCTTTATTCTTTTTAAAATATTATTTTTTACATTTTTCTAAATACGCAAACGCAATATAAAATAAAAAACATGAAAAATAGTCTTCGCCGGTGGCGGGGCAGGGGCCCAAGCTAGCGGCGTTCAGGTCGACAAAGTGAGGAATCTCCTCACTATTCGCGCCGTGTCCAGGATCACCGCTTTCTGCATCCGACTCTTGATCCAGCAGCCTAATGAGAGTCTCTTAAGATGATGATCGAGGCTCTTTGCTGAGTCCATTGGCGCTAACGACTATCGGAACAATCATTGTTGAGTCAACATCCCACATGGCGGAAACCTCAAAAGCGAGATCAGTGTATCTACTTAACTTATCCTTCTCCGCCTTTATGAGGTTTTCGTTATGCGGGATGGTGGCGTCGACAAGTGTTGCCCTCCGCGTCAACGGGTCTAATGTCACGATGTCAGGTTTATTGGCTGGGATAAACCAGTAGAGCGTGGCGGTCGTTTTCGAGACCCGTAACATATTTGCAATATGGTAACTCGGTGTCCATAAGGCCGTATGAAAGAGCAAGTTGCTGGTGTAGTATCTTGGCCACTTGGTCGTGCCTGTGCAAGTACTCGTTGTTTGCAAGGCGAGAACAACCGGAAATAATATTATATGTCGGAGTGACTCCCCAGCGACGTAGCACGGCGCGCCATTTTGTCGCTTGTCGTGCAGTGCGTCCCTTTCATAATGATGGAATCAGTGAAGGACGCACTGTGCGACAAGCGACAAAATGGCACGCGTGCTAGCCCCCCGGGTTGGTGACATGCTGGACATAATTATGTCGATCGTTCCGTCCTTCATGATGTATTTCCAGTAATTATTCGTTTATTATTATTAACTACGCGCTAAGACCATAGTTAATTTTAATACTAACATCGTAAAAATATCAGGATATTCTTTTTACCTTTCCATATTTGCAACGTCTGTAAATCGAAAACAGTATCGTTATAAGTATGATCGCTATAACTATACTAAACGACACTAGTGGTATGCCAGGTCCAAAAAGTAGCTCATTCATCCAATTTCAAATGCAATCAAATTAAATCATAAAGCAATGAAGAAATAAAATTACCAAATAAATACAACTCTGAAAACTGTCGGTACAAATGTCAAAAGTTTTTTTTTTATTGCAATGCCATGATGAAAGGAATACAGCCACGGTAAACGAAGGTTTGCTTGACTCATAGACATAATTAGTTTAGACCAGATTTCCCATATAAAGCAGAGGGTAGAGGTTAATACTTCAAAAATTATCTTCTCTAGTATTTTAATTTCCATTTGTTCTTCCCTATGTTATTATTTTAGCAGCCGTAGGTTTTCAAAGTAGTTAACTCCATCCTCAAACCGGTAATTTCTCTTTTATCCAAATCGTCAGTTAAATCAATAGGTAGGTTGTTAGCTTCTAATGCTCGAAGTACAAACAGTCCAGGAATAGGAGCTCCGCGTAGCGAGGTTCTGTCGACTTCGTTATCGTTGTATTGTCTGACGTTACGTTAATCCTGGGTTAGTTAGTATAACATTCTTCAATCTTTTTTTAAATTCTTTATAAAAGACCAAGAAAAAATTTAGGTACAATGTTGTAACTTTTATCGAGCTTGCTCTTCCAAGTCTCTGTGAACAGAAATAAAGGAAGTTAATCTGAAAATCGTCGAACAGTTTCAAACTATCATAAACTGCAAGCATTAAAACTCCTTGCATACCGACAAACAACTAACTTTTATTTTTCCAACGCTTTTCTGCTTGGACACAGTATAAAACCAGTAATTTATCTACAAACTAGCCGACCCAGAGAATTTCGTACCACCATATGCATAGAAAATGTATAAGATAATTAATTTTTGAGCTCTACACAGCTCACGAAGCCTAGTTTATTCTGACCTGAGCTATTCTGACCGGAGACAAATCCAACAAATCAAAGATCATAACAACCGGTTCAGTCGTTCTTGAGTTACGGGTATTCTAATTAACACGACTTTGTTTTATAGACATAGATACATACACACATATATATGATCTGACGGACACGCTGAATATACATTCGGGTCCTTGATATTGTCTCGTATAAATAATAATAATATTGCAGGCAGAGACTACGGACTTCCACTTGCTACAATCTCTGCCTACCCCGCCGGAAAACAGGCGTGATTGTATTCTATGTATGTAATAATATTGCTTGTGTTAATGCATTGCCATAATTAAAATTATGCTGTAACATATACTATCCAGGAAATTTACAAAGTACCTAAATGTAACCTAACCTAATTTACGTAGCCCATGCAAAACATTTTGCCCTTGCTTTTTTGTGGATAACTTTCTAGTTTTAACTGTGACACCGATAAACAACTGCAGAACTTATATTTTTTCCGACACTTTGCAACCGAAGCATTCCTTTGTTCCCGTTCCTCTTCTCGTTTACTTTATCTTGGGCAATAAAAACAAAGTTACACACGTAACATTAACAACAGTGTTACGTAAAAGTGACTTCAGATGTTGGGATTGTTGTCCTGGGATTTCGGAATTACGATTTTCAAACCAGAAGGAAAATTAGGAATCGATTATAAAACTTCTGAAAATAAATCGTGTAACGCCCTAGAGATGTAACGCTTGAAAAAACCACTGTGACCTGAGCCAAAAAAAACGATCGCGCCCTCAAAACTACAACTTAGAAAAGTTGAAAACATTTTCATACCAAGGTCCAATGTAACCAAAACGACTGAATCGATTTTGATATTACTTAGGTAAGAACCATCTCGATTAAATTAGCTTACGATTTAAAAAACCCGCGTCTTAATCGGTCAGAGCCAGCCAGAGGTCTAAATGTCATACCAAATGAATGGTACAGAGACCCCTCCGTAGTAAAACTAGCTATAGCAGGGTTATTATTTCAATGGAACGCGACATCGTATAGACACTGGCAGTCTTCTTGGTTTTATGGTCCTTGGCTGCTACGAAAATGTCGTAAAGAACTTAGTATGCGAATATATGTTTTACAAGGACGTACCATTTTGTAAAGCTGGAACTATTGAGTTAGGCGAGCTATTTATAAATAATTATATCTATATTGTCTAGGTATATCTTCAGCTACCCGATTTAAAGCTACATTATCTATGTACCTATATGTAAATTACCTTAATTAACTGCTCCTCTCTACCGCTCAAATGTTGACTCTTAGACATCCCTTCTAGAGATAAGTCCGCCTTTTTTTTGTATGTCACTGTTTGTATTTTTTTCTGTATTTTCTATACAATAAAGCGTTTACTTACTTACTTAAGACGCTTCCCCGAGAGGATGACCTTGAACGCTTCGCGCCTTCCTCACCCCACCTCACTTCTACTAAACAACTTCGTTTTAGTGACGACATCTATTAAATATCGGTCTAACTTCATTTTACACAGCGTTATCACAAAAAACGCGTCTTTTCGAAAAAAAAATTTTTTTTTTTTTCAATATTCGCACCGATTACGTAAACGACTTATTTAAAAAAATTAAAATATTCTAAATAAAGGCCCCAGTGGGACGTAAATAGGCCGATGATGATGATAGTAATGATGATGATGATTATGAAAAGGTATTTTAATAATGTTAAACATGGAAATCCTACATTTTTTTTATAAACTCACTGAAACATGAATACACAGAAAAAAACCAGAAAAATGCCAACCCCGGGAAAATAAAAAATTGGGAGAAAAAATACAAAAAGATACTCCTACTGAGATCATGAATAGAAATCCTAGCCTATTAAATTCTCTATACATTGGTGTACGTCACAAGTCAAAGTAAATTATGCTTACGATGTTGTAACAGAATATTAATTGCAACTTGACTTCCTTGTGATGCAGATATCAAAAGTATTAAATAGGAAAAAAATACAAAACATAGAAAAACAAGTTATGATGTTATAGATACTTAACGTATTTACATATTTTGTTTTTATTGTTTCAATAATTTACAGAAAGGCTCTAAACAGCAGCCATTTCAGGGTCTGGGTCAGGGAAGCGCCTTAAATTATATTATAAAACAAAATCGTGTTAGCTACACCACTAATAAGTCAAGAAAGGCGGACTGATTTTTTGTTTTTTTGATTTTTTTTGAGAGTTTTCTTTACTTAGATAGAAGATCGCATAATGTAAACGTAATGTTCGGTCAATACCCACTTGTACCTACTCAGCTTACTCTAAATATTATTAAAAAAATTAAAAAGTCACACCCAAATCTTAGAAACAAATACAATCTGTCGCCTCAAGACAACATGTAGGTAGTTAAATCAGGGTTCTAAGCTTTTCCTTTGACCCCGGCTAAAGGCCTAACGCATTAAGCTAAATAAGTACAAAGATAAGTTCCGAAATACCATAAATAAGTCTGCACAGCGGTGCTGACAGCTAGTTCACTCGGAATTCCATAATGTCGCAGAGACTCCAGGAAACATTTATAGTGTTTTTTTTATACGACAAGGAAAGCAAACGAGCAGGGTCACTTGATGGTAAGTGATCACCACTGCCCATAGTCACCCAGATCCCCGGGGGGTTTGCAGATGCTTTGCCAACATAGAGAGCTAAGATGAAATGCCTCTTGTGCCCGTAATTACACCGGCTGTCTTACTCTCCCCGCCGGAACACAACAGTGCAAGCACTGCTGCTTAGCGGTAGGATTAGCGAGTAAGATGGTGGTAGCGTCCTCGCACAAGGTCCTACCACCCGCAAAACGTGATACTCAATAACATTATATAGCGTGTAGTATAATCAATGACCACAAATACGTCTCTATCGCGTTTGCGTTACGGGTGTCAAATAGTATGAGAATTGTTTGTTGTCGATACGTGCCTCTAGTGGCGCTACTAATGTGACCATAGTAATTCAGACGTAGCGTCTAGTGTAATCAACGGAAGAAAACAACGTCTCGATCGCGTTCGCGTTTACGTCATAATTACTATGGGCAAATTGGTAGCACCACTAGCGGCACGTATCGATAACAACCAATTCTCATGCTGTATGACTTTTTGGCGCAAACGCGTTCGAGACGTAGGGTATTTTTTGACCGTCGATTATACTAAGGCATTCTGAGTAGGTAAATATATGTTACGTTTCTAGAAAATTGCGTTTGAAAATAGTCTCGGTTGCATAATTAGTTGTCACGTCGTTTTTGTAGAGTTGTTTGAAGTGATCTGTCAGAAAGAGTGGTCAATTTGGGCTTTTATCTGCAACTCCTGCTAAGCAATTCAACGGTGTGTATGAAGTTTCCAATCCCCACTGGGCCCGCGTGGGAACTATAGCCCAAGCCCACTCATACTAAGATAAGGCCTGTGCCCAGCAGAGGGATGTAAATAGGCTGGTGATGATGAAGTGACTATTTTCATAACATCCTCAAACATCAAATCATGAAGTGTCGAAAAAATTTAAGTAAGTAAGTATTTAAACACTTTATTGTACAAAAAACAGGATAAAACACAAGTTACAACAATAACATTTGAGTAAAAAGGCGGACTTATCCCTTTAAGCATTCTTCTTGGCAATCATGGTCTTTCCGAAAGCGCTGGTAGACTCAAAAAAAATGACGTGTAAAAGAGCATTCAACTGCCTATTTGATGAATAAAATTTTGAAATTTGAATTTTAAGGGATCTCTGCCAGCCAACCTTTCAACCTTGGTGGAGAGGAATAGTTCACTGGGGATCGACAAAAAGTGAGTTCATAATTATAAATATCGAGAGACAATACAATACACACACACATACAAAATTCTACTATATTACAATATACTACTAAATACAAAGTAGAAGTAAATACCAATACATAAATATACAATAAATAACAAACACAACATTAAAGGAGACCTCCCAAATATTTAAGGAGAAGGGGTGAGCCACATCTTCTTCAAGCTTTTCCTGAAAGAATACACAGAGGAAGATTGCTTGATGGACGTCGGTAACCGGTTCCACAGCAAATGCATACTGAAAGATCTTTTACTAAGTAAGCTGCGTTCCTAAGGCCAGGTCCTTTTATCTGAGTTTCAAGTGACCTACATAAATTACCTTTATTATCCTGTAAGTTAATAAGGTAAGAAACGTAAAATTAATTTTATAATTTACTGCACAATCGCTATATTATTTTTAGAATGACATTCTCTGGATGACCGAATAACCTAGTGGTTAGAGACCCTGACTATGAAGCTTGAAGTCCAGGTCTATCCCCGGTCGGGGCAGATGTTTGTGTGATGAATACGAATGTTTGTTCTCGGGTCTTGGATGTTTGATATGTATACAAGTATTTTTATCTATTACAGACTTTGTCTATTTTGGGACATGATATTTTTTATTATTCATTCATTATTATTATTTTGCGGTATGAGGTAGGAGGTGACTGATGAACCCAAAAACAGTACCCCAGAAAAGTGAAGTTTCTGAAAGAAGATATCGTTCAGACACTTGTAGTGGTCGTTCTTTTTGTTTCCTTTCTAGGTATGTCCAGGACACGTTAACTTGAAGACAGAGACAAATAGGGAACAAAAGCTACATCTCGGGATACAGATACCAATTGATATTATCAGTATGCTACGAAAAATATCCCTTTCACCATATAATATCACTGCTGACGCACACGTACACAGGAAGGTACAAAACTTATGAATAAAACATCACCTCAATGTCGGATGTCTGCCAAAATCAACAGCACAGACATATCTATATGGCACAGTGTAGATATAGCATAGTTAAAAGCAGTACCTCAAATCTATACACACGTCCGATTTGGCAAAATATTACAGAGGCGCGTCGAAAGTCATAGAACGTTAGCCGCAAGTCCTCGTAGAACTATGTATTAAAAAAGGTAGTATAAACTGTAGCTTACTGGCCAAATTAGGTAATGTTGGGGATGGTTAACATTAGCACTTTTTAATACTAGTGTGAAATGTATGTAATTTTGCACGTGCCCTGTCTACGGAGTTTAAAGGGCCGAGCCGTGAGGCGAAGGTCAAGACTCGGGAGGAGTGAAAATGACACTTCTGCACGTGTAGGTACCAAACGATATTTTTAATACAATTGCGAAAAAAAATACAATGAAACCAAAGGCGGCATCATCACCCGCCGGCACCTGCAGTGATCTGTTTTAACGTATTATTTGATTACGAGAAGATTACGACTGAACAAAAACGTAATTCCGTGATGGTTGAATTCCTCCATTTAAAAATTAAACCTGGAAAGGTGTAAAAAGAGTCCAGTTGAGTTACTGCTTTAGCTAATATATTTACTGTGTTATGGTGGGTTGAATATTGTATGAACAATTATATGTGGCTATTATTTGCTTAGAGAGATACAGTCATAATAAATAAAGGGAACTATGATTTTATTAATTGTTGATTTTGTCAATTGGTGTCAAATTGTCCCAGTACATTTTCCTGTATTTTTCTTTTTTTTTATTCAACATTAGTAATTCGGTCATTAATTGGCAACAAAATCATAATCCACGACTTCGTACCGCTTCGGTACTAAGTCAGTCAATACGGTGTCTTTTTGCTAATATTCGAAGGTGATGATACTGACACTTGAGATTAAATATTTTATTATGAGCAAATTCGCAATGACCTCTATACATACTGTAGTATGGCAATTGGCCACTTTTAGTGTTTTGCAGTAAGACAATAGTTTACTGCTACATACTTAAACGCCTATTGGTTGTGTCAGCGACAACTCATGATTATAAAAATAGATGTTTAGCAATAATAAATGGATTCGATCTAAACCTACTCACGAGGTATCATTTCTACCACCCTTAAACCTCTGTTATTACAATACAAATGTTGAATATTTTTGTGTCATACCATAATTCAGCCCCCTCTCCCCCTTTAAAAAGCAAAATCTGTACAAATCTATACGAAAACCAATTCAATTACCAGTTTATTCAAATCCACGGTTTCTATTACCATCGGAATCGCCTCGTTTAATGCGAAACTCTGCACTTAATTTCATTGCAAATACAATGCTATACAATACAATTGGGGTTTCTCAGTGTAATGTTATTGTTTTGTAATGCGGCGTTGACCCGTCTTCATTTTCATTAATGGTTCTGTTTGCGATCAGGTGGTAAAATGATGTAATGTAATAATTTTTTTTAGGGTTCCGTAGCGAAAATGGAAAAACTGAACCCTTATAGTGTCCGTCCGTCCGGCCGTCCGTATGTGACAGGCGTTTTGTTTTATTGTAGGATTCTGACTTTGGTGTATTTTTCCATTATAGCAAAGACTTAGGTGCGTAAGAGACCATGATGCTATCGTAAGTAGTATCTAATTTTGTTCATCACTTTTCATATTTGCGATATCTTGAATGCGAAAGTTAATTAAGAGAGTTTACCTAGGACTGAAAAAACGAGGAAGTAATTTTTAAAGGATTTATTTTCTTGACATTGCCTTATTTCGATCCGTTACTACATTATCCTTTTGAAGAACCCATGACACGTAATGAAAAACAAGTAAAACCCACAAAACTAATCTATCGACAAGAAAGTAAACCAGGAATAATATTTTTTACACTTACCCACCCACTACACCAACCGTCCGTCACCCTTCAGTATTTATTTCCATTATAGCAAAGCATTTCTTTTGTCACAGCGAATGACGAAAACCGTCGCTCTCACAATGAGAAGGAATAAAGCCCGCCGCACTGTAAAACAATACAACTTATTTATCGACAAAATATTCAGGTAATTTCCCGTTCGAGCCTTTGTACAGTTTTATTTTAATTTCCATTGTCCACTGCACCTTTTGAAACGGCCATTTAATTTTGTGAAAAGTTTTCGTGAATAAGCGGAATATTTGCCGAACGAACTTAACTACCTATTAATTTGTTTATACCCAACTGCCAAAGGAGGGTTATGTTTTTCGAGCGTATGTATGTTATGTATGTCTCATTCTTTGGCATGCTCTAGAGCCTAAGCCGTTTGACGGACTTCAACGTATGAGGTGTCTTTAGCGATTCGTCTCAGTTGCGGGAGCGACCTAGAGTAAAATTATTGTTTCGCGGAATTGCAGTCGGGCTTTCCGTTTTTAATTTAAAATTGGTTAGGTTATTATTGCTTTGTGTGCTTTAAATATTGTAGTGGTGATAGGAACACAAAAAAACCGGCCAAGTGCGAGTTGGACTCGTGCACCTAGCGTTCCGTACAAATGTGTAGGTATGTAAATAATTCGTCTATCATGGGAATCGAGTCCCGAACATTTTTTCCTACTTTTCCCGAAATGTTTTAAATAGTCAAGTGTTGGCAGCGCCCTGCTCCTAAGCAAAATGTACGAAGAGTGGGGTCATTTTATATATTAGTCTGGACAAATGCAGACAGACATAAAAATTTATAGCAATCCGGACAGACCTCGCACATGGTCCTACCACCCGCAAAATATGTATTTATATTTTATTATTTTAAAAAGCCGTGATAGCCTAGCAGTTTGACCTATGGCCTCTCAAGCAGAGGGTCGTGGGTTCAAACCCCGGCTCGCACCTCCAAATTTTTCTGAATTTATGTGCGGAATTAAATTTGTAATTTATCATGAGCTTTTCGGTGAAGGAAAACATCGTGAGAAAATTCAATGATGTGTGTGAAGTTTCCAATCCGCAGTGGGCCCGCGTGGTAACTATATAACCCAAGCCCTCTCATTCTGAGAGGAGGCCTATGCCCATCAGTGGGACGTAAAAAAGGCCTGTGATGAAGATGATGATGATTATTTTAATATTCAATCGATCGCTGCAATTAACTGTCCCAAACGATCAGCTTGCCAGTGAAGGGGCGCCTTTATGCAGCCATTACATTAATGAGTCTCGGCAAGACAACTCTTCCGCCGTCCGTATCGCTCTCGCAGCGATTGTGAGGCTTTATTTTATTGGGAGCTAGCCACTTTGAGTAACGCCTGTGGATGGTAAACTTTTCAGTTATCGAAATATTAGCAATTTAGTCACACCATTTTCTAGGGGGTGGAGCTTATTCACTCAAGCGGGACAGCGCTATCCAGTAATGCAGTGTCAATTTACAGAAAGTGAATCAAAATGCGCTCAAAACGCATGGATAAGTGCCAAGTGCAAGTAACAATACAATACAAATGTTCTTTATTGAAAACCACAAAACAGTACAAGGAGATTACAGAAAAACAGATATGGTAATAACCTAACCAACTTAAAATTAAAAACAGAAAACCAGACTGCAGTTCCGTTAAACAATATACCCTATGTCACAGACGAATCTAATGACACCTCATACGTTGAAATCCGTCAAACGGTTTAGGCTGTAGAGCGTGCCAAAGAATTAGACGTACATACATACGCTCGAAAAACATAAGAACCCTCCTTCGGCAGTCAGGTAAAAAATAGCCAAAATGTTAGCATAGTTTTAACTGCGGTTTTTTTTTTCAGCCAACAAAATTGGTGTCTAGTTACTCATCAAAAGCTAGAGATACACCAAACCTATAGCGTATAAGTATATTGGTTCCGGTGACTCGTGAAGGTAAACTGTGCCCTTAGTGTAATCAAAAAGCACAAAATACGTCTCGATCGCGTTTGCGTTAAAGTGTCAAATAGTATGAGAATTGTTTAACGCGAACGCGATCGATACGTATTTTTCGGCCTGGACGGCGATTACACTAGGCGCTCAGTAAGCGTCAGAGAAAACGACCTCTCGTGACAAGTGAATCAGAGGTCTCGCGGGTTCAAATCCACTTCTACGAAGACTTTTTGTTTTATTTGCGATTACACTAGGCGCTCTGAAACTGAAACATTGTATTGGTAAAAACGGTCGTTGTCAACACGATCAGACAACAGATCGAAGGTCATTCACGCTTAGGTCGCCCTTAAGTTGTGATTTTATTTTCGTTTAACCAAAAATAAATTGCTTTTCTACGGAACCCTAAGAATGGATTCCAAAGGTAATGTTTATCCAGCCCAACAGGCGAAAAGGAGCATAATAGTTCTTTAATGATATAATTTTGTATTTCTTATTGTAATTATTTTTGATAATATTAAAAAAAAATGTATTTAATGGAGTTTTAGTATGTAACCTAACCTAACAGAACTTTTGTGTCAGTAATTTCCTTGACTGTTTTAAGTTAATGTCCATCATCATGTCAGCCGAAAGACGTCCACTGCTGGACATAGGGTCCCTCGATCGGCTCGATTAGAAGATTGGTTGCTATTTGTGAGCATTACGCGGCGGCACATGGGCTCAAGTACAATTCTAGAAAGAGTGAAGTGCTCACTTTTAGAACTAGTAAATTTAACCCTACTAATGTGCCTTCGGTTGTGCTCGCTGGGTCTGTTTTGCAGGTTGTCAGCCGGTTCAAGTATTTGGGTCACATTATCACTGATGACCTAAAAGATGATTCTGATGTGGAGAGAGAGCGCAGGGCGTTGGCAGTGAGGAGTAACGTCCTAGCCCGCAGATTTGCTCGTTGTTCGGAGGGAGTGAAACTAACACTTTTTAGAGCATACTGTACCTTTTTCTATTCGAGCGGTCTGTGGTGTCGGTACACGAAACAAGCTTCTAACGCCCTGCGTGTACAGTACAACAACGCCCTCAGGATGCTGTTGGGGCTACCGCGCCACTGCAGCGCGTCTGGGATGTTCGTTGCGGCGCGCACAGACAGCTTCCACGCTATTATGAGAGAGAAAGCCGCCTCTCTTCTCCATCGTGTGCGCGGTAGCAGCAACGGCATCTTGAGGACGCTCGGGCAACGATACGACAGTCCTCTGTTGAGGCATATCGTGTGTAAAGTTATTGGTGTTAATAAATAAATAAATTATATTGTTGTTTAAACATACTACCTATACCATACTACATAACCTAACCTAACCTAACCAATATGGATGATGCAAATTATCTGAAATTAATTTTATATTATTATTATTATTATTATTATAGGCCTCCCCCAAGGCTCTCCACTCAGACCGGTCACGGTCATGTCCATGCAGGAACTAAATAGTGATTGCACTGCTGTATAACCAGTATAACGTCAAAATTGGCAGTTACGATGCTGATAGGTACATTCAGAGTTTTAAAAGAAGAATTACACTATACATCTCAAGAGACGGGCTAAGCTCTTATCTTACGGTATACAAGAAAAACTGCGACAACTTCTAAAAAATTCTACGCAAAATGTATCAAGCTACTTGTGATTCTAGGCACGCTGCTATCTATGTCAACCGCGGAACCATACCACTCGCAACCAAAAAGATATACGTCTCATTTTAAGTCGAAGCAAAAATTTACCTTCTCGGTAAGAGCTTGGAGTTTGATTTTGATTACTCTGCTATTGAGACACAGGACGTGATAATAGTGGTCATAACTTTGACGGGTGACAGCGCCGCTTGCTCCTTGAAGCTTAATTTAATAGATTTTCAGTTGAAATCAAATGTTTGTGTTCGAGTCGAGTGATGTTCAGCTAAATTGTTTTGTATCGTAAAGAAATAGGGCGTCTATTCGTCGGTTTTTCTCTTTGGATTGTCGAAAACTGTGCCCCGAGCACGAACATTCGAATCCTACGTAACGTAATCGAGTAGTACCAAATATTATACTCACGGAGCGCTGTTTTGCGCTGTTCCGAACGTCATAAAAAGTTTCTTGATAACGTTCGTTAGGTAGGGTTCGAATATTTGTGCTCGGACCTCAGTATCATAGAAAAAACATCTAAAAGCGTGTCGGATAACCCCAGGAGCAACTGTTCTGCTTTACCAACAGATTAAATTAGTAAAGAAAGCTGTATTTTTCAAGATAATTTTATTACACAGTGTTCGTTTTTCCCTGGTGTGAGTCTTACCCCACCTTACCTTATAATGAGTAATTTAGTAGTAGAACACACTGAAACGTACAAATTTTACTCCAATACTTACCTCCAAAATATCTGTCTGGGTGTATCTGACCTTTGACCTTCGATATTTTTCCAGTGACGAAGCACATTTAATGGAAATTATCGTTTGAGGAAAACAGCGTGAAGTATTCCGCAGAGTACCTAATTACTTTATTGCACGCCTGGGACGGAGTTTGAGAGAGAAAAAACCGGCCGATAGTCTGACCAGCCAGTCGTGGTACTTGCATCGTAGCTGGGGAAGTACACCCATCTCTTTTTTACGCTTAACACTTTTCAGCATAAGAAAGAGATAGTTATAATTTGTAAGTTGGTTTTTAGGATTCCGTAGCTCGAAAGGAAAATACGGAACCCTTACAGGATCACTTTGCTATCCGTCTGTCTGTCTGTCTGTCTGTCAAGACCCTTTTTCTCCGGAACGCGTGGCGGTAGCATGCTGAAATTAATATCAAATACTCAAGCCTGCGGTCTCTTGAAGCTGTGAAAAAATCAAACTTCTAAGTCAACGCAATCAAAAGATACAGTTATTTAAAAGTCGTTACCATACAAATTGCCGTTTTTTGAAAACCTAAAGGGTACGTCCAGTTATCCTAGAAACTTGAAATTTGGCATGAAGGTAGCTCTTATAGCATAACCACACCGAAAACTCTCAAAATCTTAAATTTTTATGTCTGTCTGTAGATTTCGCAGACCAATATAAGTTGACCCCACACTGCGTACATTTTGCTTAGGAGCAGGGCTCTGCTTGCACTGGACTTTTTAAAACACTGGGGAAAAGCATTAAAATCTTTCTACGGAACCCTCGTGCGCGAGTCCGACTCGCACTTGGCCGGTTTTTTTGTGACACGACTGGCTGGTCAGACTCTATCATGTCGGCCACACTGAGGATACGGTTGCTCATATGTTAATAAACTTATTTATTCAGGCATCAATCCCATTCAATTAAATTAGATTTATAATTACAACGACAACAACAATTATGAATACAATACACAACATTACGATTTGGTGCAACAATAACAATTATTATTATTCGGTCATGTGGACTTCTAAGTGCCATACTACAAGTACACACCTGCACCAGTTCTTGAAAATGGTCGTGTCACGCTCTATTGGGATCGATCTATCATCACGGACAGGACTATTGTCGCCAATAAACCTGATATCGTGCTGATAGATCGATCGAAGCGCCAGGCAGTGCTCGTCGACATCACGATCCCCCATGACGTGAACCTCGTGAAGGCCGAGAAGGACAAAGTCAGCAAGTACCTTGACTTGGCTCACGAAGTTACCGCCATGTGGCCTGTTGATTCGACGATCACTGTCCCGATAGTCGTTTCGGCCAACGGTCTAATAGCGAAGAGCCTTGACCATCACCTTAAAAGGCTCTCGCTAGGTGGTTGGGTCAAGGGTCAGATACAGAAGGCGGTACTCCTGGACACGGCTCGGATAGTCAGGAGGTTCCTCTCTCTGTCGCCCTGACCACCGGTAGTTTAGGCCCCGCCTCGCTACCGGCGGCACTCTAGGTTAGGTTTTTATAATGTTTTTATATTTTGTATTAATATTGTTTTATTACTTTTTATATGAATATTGTAAAAACCTACCCTAAGGCGTTAAAATAAATATACATAATAATAATAAATGTCAAACCCTGTCATGTCAACTCATCAATTAATTCATTAATTTAAAATTATTCGTAACGTTAAATTTAAAAATTCAAAATTCAAAAATGCCCTTTCATATCTAATTTTAATAGACATTTTGTACTATGTAAGCAATTTTTATAAGTTGGTCAAATGGTCAGCTTGTTAACCTGTACCTAAAACCTGCTTAGTTGTGGTCGTTTCCCTTTTAAATTCACTCTATACTCTTTTCTGTTTTTTTTTACATTTTCAAATATAACAGTTGAGCTTAGAAGATTTTATTCTATCACTTTGTCATCGTAAATAATATGACTAATGCATGCCAAATTACAGCTTTCTAGTACATGGCGATACCTACTATAAGGGTTCTTTGTTGACTACGGCACCCTAATAACCTAACCAACTTAGAAAAGTTGAAAACCCCCCGACATTGTCATTTCAAAAACAGGTCAACCGATTTTAATGAAACTTAGCTAAGAAACATCTCGATTAAACTAGCTTTCGATTGAAAAAAAAACCGCATTGAAATTGGTTCACCCGTTTGGGAGCTATGATGCCACAGACAGATACACAGGTACACAGACACACAGATACACATATCAAATTTATAACACCCCTCTTTTTCGTCGGGGGTTAAAAACATAAATTCACAAAATGTGTATAACTATGTACACTCCTTTGTTATTAACGAGGTGAATTGTGAACCACAGGTCCATTTTCATGACATTGACTTTGATTGAGTGGCGGAGATAATATCTTGAGATTTGAGCCTTCAAAGAACTAAATAACTAAGGAACTGTAGAAGACTGGCTCACAAGTCTAGACAGGAACGTTTATCGTTTAATTTCATAGTCAATCTATTATTGTATGTCTAAATCAAAAGCAGGTATAATACTATTAAAGTTAAATTATATTAAGAACAGAAAAACTGTAGCTGTTTAGAACGCTATTTATAATTATAGCGCTCTTCAAGCTTGTTGAAGTAAACCTCGAAAACAACGTTTGTATAAATAGTTGTTCAACATTTTATCTTCCACTCTTATACGTTCAATATAACACTCTTATAGAACGATACGACGACGGACAAACGCATGAGAGTGAAGCTAAGAACCAAATAAAAGCAATCAATGGCATTTTATGAGCTTGAAACGCGTCAGCGTAGTGTAGTGATGATGGTGATAGTGGCACGGTGAAATACGTTTTTTAGGCCTTATTAAGTACCACTAAAAGAACGCGTGAACCCACCAAAGATAACATCTAACTTAACCAGACTTCAAATAAATCGACATAACTTCGCATCTCTACTAACAATCTCAGAAGCCTATCAGAAACCATGACCACCTAAGAGATCCAACCTAACCGGACAAAATACTAGACTAGTGACAGTCAAACCCGTACAAGATGGGTTCCGTACCAAACGCTCATCTTCTGTGCGTCTCCATACAAGAAACAATTACAATACATTAATACAATGCATAAACTTATACAAAAGTCTGATCCAAAGATATCCTGGTGGAACAGGGGAATTTTTTTCCAAGTTCTACCCATTACAGTTCATAACATACAGTCCTGTCAGATAGACGCACTGACAGCGGAGAATAAAATTAGTATTAGAGTCCCGTTGGCATCCTTTGGGCATTATTTGGGCGTTTGTTCCAAATCACTTTCGTGGTCACTATTTTGTCGAAATAGATAAACATTTTGATGACTTTTTCGGTTATTTGGTAGAAGTGCGGGACCGCTACCAACTAACTCAGAAATGCCACCAAAATCTACAGCCAATTCATCAAAAACGTGTTCACGAAAGTGACGCGGTTGAAACGCTCGAATACTGACCCAGAATCCCTAATATCGTATCGCCAAATTCGTAACCTTCATTCTGCGGTTGCGTAAACCAATTCTGAACTATAGTCGGTTGCGTCAACAGCTAGGGTTGTGCCCTTGGCTGAAGTATCGATAATAGCACCGTAGACATTATCCCCTGTCGATATTTCATTGGTATTCCTCACACGTACCGAGTTGGAGTAAACTATTCGCTATTGTATTGATAATACCGAAAGGCAGATGTTAGATTGGTTTGAGGTTGATATAATCCGATTGTTATAATGTATTTATCACTATGCGAAGATGGCGGGGATACAGATTGTTTTGGTAAACAGTAGCAGCATAATAAGGGCAGATATCCGCAGTAGAACTAAGGTTTCCGAACTAGATCGAAGAATTCCGATCGGGGAAACAGTTCCGACGCAATTCAGCTGTTCAGACTCCAAAAACGTTGTTTGCGAATAAAAGTCAATGTCGACAACATGACAGACTGTAAACAATATTTTGTCGAGCAAAATTTTTTAACGTTAATATGTATGTACATCCTAGAAGTGGGCATATTTGTGAAAAATATTTTATCTTCTTTCCCGCAATATTCCCGCCCACCTAACTTACGGCCCCAAACGCGATTAGCCTTACCCGATAGTCAGTCCACTCTGGTCCCTTCGCAATGTCAGTCAAAATATATAATAAAATCCCAAAGTCCATACAAGATACAATAGATATTAACAGGTTCAAAAACACATTAAAACAATTTTTAATTAAAAAAGCATATTACACTAGTTGGTTATGTTTTCAATTTCTAAACATTAGAAATGTTTGTTGTTAGTTTTTTTTTTTATTGTTTGTTAACATTGTTAACTTCTGTATGGGAGTGCCATAATATTATAAAAGTAACTATTATAACAACAATAATTGTAAGATTATGTTGCTGTGCCCCTACAGGGTAAGTGTTGAAGCTTTACCTTTATGTTTTAAGACCTTATACACAACATTTTATGCAATAAAGAGTTTGAGTTTGAGTTTGAGTTTGAGAATTGCAAAACTTAAGTGGCAGTGGGCGGGGCACTTTGCTCGCAGGACCGATGGCTGATGGGGTCAGAAGGTTCTTGAATGGCGTCCACGGACCGGGAGACGAGCTGTCGGTAGGCCTTCAACAAGATGGAGCGACGCCTGGTAAAGATCGCGGGATCGCAGTGGATGCGGAAAGCACAAGACAGGTCTGAGTGGAGAACCTTGGGGGAGGCCTATGTCCAGCAGTGGACGTCTTTCGGATGACATGCTAGGTCTAGGTCTAGGTGTCAGGTGTCACCGGCCACTTCGTTTGCATCTTATCTTATCTTATATCTCGGGGTCCTTGCGGATACACTTCGACCCAGCGGGATCTTTTGTGTATTTACCCCTCCTTTGCACTATTCTATCGCTTTACCCACTACTTCCATGTTTCAGCGTGGAGAAGTATCAAACATACATACTCATTCACACACAAACTTTCCCATATTATGTATAATATTAGTTAGGATGTGATATTGATTTTTTTTTTCAAAAAAAATACAGTTTACGAAACGTCAGCTCGGTATGTTTGTCTATGATAAAAAAAAAATCAAATTCGTGACAGGTATGGGTATGATATATGCCTTCGGCTTTTGAACCCATCTTAGAGTACTTATATGTGTGTAGATAAAGTAATGTATGCAACTCCACATAATTAGGCCTTAAAACACTCGTGTGATCCTATTATGAAACTCAGCTTCGCCTCGTTTCATAAAAACACACTCGTGTATTAAGGGCCCTCATTATGTAGCAGTTGCATAAACTACCATTGAATGTGTACTTTATGTACATTATCTCTAGCTGTAGTAATAGCACATAATTTTGATTTCAACTTCTTCATTTTCGAACTTTGATTGATTTGATTTTCCGTGTTTTCACCGGTACGCAGAATTTCATTTAAAAGTTTGGGTCTTTGTGCTCATGATCCATTTAGTGTAAACATTCACCTGACCCGAAATCGACACAGCATCGCGTCAAATAAATCAATAAACTCCCCACAAATCTAAAATGTACCCATAAAATTACAAGTTCCTATCACCTGACAATTAACTCCCGGAAGACATCAGTCCGGGTCAAGCCTCCCCGGATCCGGTCCGGAACCGGATGCGCCCGAAATCCATGGACGGACTGTAACTTGTTCTATTTACTGACCTAATTGTTTGTTTGGGTAACTTAGTAATTAAGTCTAGGGATCTATTGAGTTTAATTTGTACAAGGCCGGCCTTGAGAGGTTTGAGAGGTCGAATTTCTTCGGCTGTTTGGAAAATGGAGTGTTTTATTAGCAGTTAAAAACATTCATAAAAACAGATAGATTGTAAATTAAAGACGCAAAGCACACCTTACAAATCACACTGTAGTTTTGAACTATTATTATTATGCACATCTTTTAGGGAGGGTTTTTACATTATATTTATATAAAAAAAAATACAAAAAAACATTAATACCAAATATTATACAAAGCATTATAAAAACCTAACCTAAGTGCGACAGGTAGCGGGGCAGGGTCCAAACTACCGGTGTTTAGGGCCGCAGAGTGAGCAACCTCCTGACGATGCGCGCTGTGTCAAGGAGTACCGCATTCTGTAGTAACTGACCCTATTTATTATTATTTATTACCTTACCTCAAAGAGATCACTCCACGGACCGGGAGACGAGCTGTCGGTAGGCCTCCAACAAGATGGAGCGCCGACCTAGTAAAGGTTGGGGGACCGCGGTGGATGCGGAAAGCACAAGACCGGTCTGAGTGGAGAGCCTTGGGGGAGGCCTATGTCCAGCAGTGGACGTCTTTCGGCTGACATGATGATGATGATGATGAAGAGGTCACTAGAAAGAAGCCTAAGTAATGGATGAAACTATCCTCATTACTCATTAGGTACATTACGGAGTCCATACGGTAATACAAAGGGATAATTCTAAATAATGTTCCTGGCAGCGGTCCAAACGCCGCACCGTTAGCACTAACGGTAATGCACAATAAAACGGTTTGGGTGTCGAAAACCCGTTGCGATTCGCACGCCATTTATTTCACTTTGGTCCTTGTAATTTCAGAAAAAATAAATACCTATGGCGTCCACGGACCGGGAGACGAGCTGTCGGTAGGCCTCCAACAAGATGGAGCGACGACCTAGTAGAGGTTACGGGACCGCGGTGGATGCGGAAAGCACAATACCGGTCTGAGTGGAGAGCCTTGGGGGAGGCCTATGTCCAGCAGTGGACGTCTTTCGGCTGACATGATGATGATGATGAAATATGGGGAAGAAGAGTAGAATAATAATAATAAGCCATTTATTTCGGCCAGACTCCATAGTCTTTGGTCACTTCGTGCAGCGATTTAACAGGAATAAAAATTACCGACAAATCATTACTCAAACCAAGGAGTTTCAGTCATTTCAGAGAACTTTTAACGTTGTATTTTTTTGTCACTAACTATTAGGTATGAAATTTCTGAGAAATTTGGGGCAAGCATGAAGTGTGGCCATTGTACTGGCAAAAATAAATATCTCATCATTTTAAATTAAAGTAGATATTGTACTCCTACAAGATGTTATTGGACTTTTTTTAAATTTAAGCACGTACTGATAAATAATGCCACTCTATCCCGGTAACGTCAAATATAAATTACAGTGTAATAAAAATAAAATCACTAAACCCACTTGGGCAGTCATGTCTCATGTCAAAATCTCATGAAAAACCTGCTTTCCCGCTTATCAAAACATTATTTTATGTGCTCCAAAAACACGAAAGGCGAAGGGTGTTCACATTTTAGCAAAGCGATTTTTATAATCCATTCACCCGGCGAATTGCCGGCAGAAATCAAAAATCGTTAGGCAAACGAGCTGTCTTATTGGGTCATCCTCAATTTATTATACGGGGCGCGGTGGCAGTGGGAGCTTATTGTCTAACCAGCTCGTAATCGCCACTGTGTTCATTTTTAACCCCCGACGAAAAAGAGGGGTGTTATAAGTTTGACCTGTGTATCTCTCTGTGGCATCGTAGCTCGCAAGCGGATAGACCGATTTCAATGCGTTTTTTTTTTGTTCGAAAGCTAGTTTAATTGAGATGGTTCTTAGCTAAGTTTTATTAAAATCGGTAAAATTTTATTAAAAATATTGAACTTTGAAATGAAAATGTCAGAGGTTTTTCAACTTTTCTAAGTTTCTAAGGAGTTATTTAAACACACGCTCAACTCTACCCGCTCTCGCTGCCGCCACGCCCCGCCCCTCATTTAATTCAATCCATTTCTTTTGTAGCACCAATGTGTTCGCGACATTCCTTTATGAGTTCCCAAGTTTCGCCGGAAACGGCAGACGGCAGCAGCAGATGGTGAAGATGTAACGCCGCGACGGCAGACGACAGTAGCAGATGGTGAAGATGTATGCCGTGACGGCAGACGACAGTAGCAGATGGTGAAGATGTAACGCCGCGACGGCAGACGACAGTAGCAGATGGTGAAGATGTATGCCGCGGCGGCAGACGACAGTAGCAGATGGTGAAGATGTATGCCGCGGCGGCAGACGACAGTAGCAGATGGTGAAGATGTAACGCCGCGACGGCAGACGACAGTAGCAGATGGTGAAGATGTAACGCCGCGACGGCAGACGACAGTAGCAGATGGTGAAGATGTATGCCGCGACGGCAGACGACAGTAGCAGATGGTGAAGATGTAACGCCGCGACGGCAGACGACAGTAGCAGATGGTGAAGATGTATGCCGCGACGGCAGACGACAGTAGCAGATGGTGAAGATGTAACGCCGTGACGGCAGACGACAGTAGCAGATGGTGAAGATGTAACGCCGCGACGGCAGACGACAGTAGCAGATGGTGAAGATGTAACGCCGCGACGGCAGACGACAGTAGCAGATGGTGAAGATGTAACGCCGCGACGGCAGACGACAGTAGCAGATGGTGAAGATGTAATGCCGCGACGGCAGACGTCAGTAGCAGATGGTGAAGATGTAATGCCGCGACGGCAGACGTCAGTAGCAGATGGTGAAGATGTAACGCCGCGACGGCAGACGACAGTATCAGATGGTGAAGATGTATATCACCTATTAGGTAGTTCCAATGCTTATTAAGTAGTACCATAAAATTCGGTTCAAAGCAGGGTTGTAAGCAGCACAAATAAATAAAAATCTATAAAAACGTTTCTTGTTTTGCTTGCGATTAACAGGAAAAAACTCAGCTTAATCGCACTTTTGGCTTTATTTTTTACAACGAAGACTTATTTAAACACACGCTCCGCACTCAATTCTATCCGCGCTCATTCTATCCGCGCTCAATTCTAACCGCGCTCAATTCTACCCGCTCTCACTGCCGCCACGCCCCGCCCCTCACTTAATTCAATCCATTTCTTTTGTAGCACCAATGTGTTCGCGACATTCCTTTTTGAGTTCCCAAGTTTCGCCGGAAACGGTTTTCCGGTTTCACTTGACGTTTTAAACGTTACGCTGCTGATTGAGGCGGGTCCTTTGAAGTTTGATCCGTGGGATAATGGTTTAATTGGATGAAACGTTCGGACGTCAAACTAACGTTTTACTGACGTTTTGTTGACTTGGCAGCGTCGGCGTTTGGCATAGTTTTTTCGGGTGAACAATCTGAACTTTTTCGTAAAAAAAAATGTAAATTGCACGTCTAGCTCGTGGTAATGTTTTTAGACTGCCTGTAGGTGAAATTTGAGGGCTAGCACGCGTGCCATTTTGTCGCTTGTCGCTCAGTGCGTCCTTCACTGATTCCATTACAATGAAAGGGACGCACTGCGCGACAAGCGACACATCAATAGCGCGTCGTGCTACATGTGCAATTGCTAGTTAAATCTAGTAGTAATAGCGTTTAAACAGTGTTTAGCACGACACGTAAGTATGTTCAGTTCATTCGGATTTGTTTGAAAAAAATGCATGTTTGAGCAAATCACTATTATGGTAATACATACCTCGACGTGAAAATGAATTACCCAGCCTCGCATCCCTAGTCCGTATCTACGTGGCGGGCAAATCCCATTTTCCCGGGCTCTGCAGTAATGTACTATTACACGCTTAGTCGTGTTTCCCTCTATAACACGCTTCCGATCACACTACCAAATGTGGCAGCCATCTGACGTCTTAGAAACATTGATTAACAAGTAATAGCCTATTCAACCCAGTTAAGTGCAATAATGTATTCACGAAGCTCTAGGCCTACAAAGGCGTATTGTAATGACGTCCTGTCTCCTTTCTACTTTACTAACTTAACGTAATGATCGTTGATCGTAACGACCTGATAAGACCGCTGATGGGGCGTTTAAAGTTTACTAGCGAGATAGGAAGATGCTTTATATTTTATAATCTGATAACTGGTGACACTATTATTATAAGACTAGCTTTCGCCAGCGGTTTCGCTCCCGTGACAGAACTCACTGCACCGTGGGAATTTTGCAAGTCTAGCATTTCGTCATTCTACCCGTGATCATGATGCACGGAACTGGGCATCAGAACCGCCACATGCCGCCGTGAACATGACCGTCGCAAGCTCTCATAGGCTTCGGCACAGTCGGATAGAAGATTGTGATCCTGGCCCCTATTTCACCATCTTTACAATTGTTAGTTTTATATGACAATTCGAACTACATTTCTTCAAGTCAGCAGTTGACACCGAATCGTCATTGATAACTGACAATTGTAAAG